>JAWDJD010000004.1:278734417-279179417 GCA_035047305.1 Bradypodion pumilum | reverse complement strand
TAGGGAAAAGAATCTTTATGTAACTTGAATCAAACCCATAGGAAGTCATGTGAATCGGGACATGGTTTTAGCACAAAATCATTACGTTAGTCAAATTTTATGTAACTTGAGGCATATGTAATTTGGGGTTTTACTGTATCTCATTCATTCAATGAATAGGTAAACTATGGCATGCGCTAACATAAGATGGAATAATGGTCTTCCTCCATCCTGGGATAGTTTTGAGGAGAATCAGAAAAATTCATGAAGGATAAGGACCTCCAAAGGCTATTATGGGTTGCTACAAAGTAACATCAAAGTAAAGGGATCTTACCTGACATTTTCTGCTATTTTTCTTGTGTCTTCATCATAAGCTTGAAAACTTCCAATAATCTGGTTCATGGTCATTTTTTCACTTCCTTTAATCACCAGTGTTTGTGGCTTAAACACAGGGCCTTCCCTCACATTTTCTACATTAATTTTAACTGAAACTGGTTTTGCTTTGGAGCCTCGATTTATAATTGACTGATGATACGCTGCTTTGTTGGATAAAGCAATATTCAAGTTCATATTATTTAGTTCTTCATAATTAAGTTCCTGCAAAGTTCAAAATATGAATCTGAGTATGTATACTGTTAATTTTCAAACAGACAAATGATTAAATGTACAGTGCAAGACCTTCTTTCTTACACAGAGTAAATTTGACAAGAGCCATTCCAACACATCCAGGGCTTGCCCCTACTAGTAGAAAGCATCACTTTGTCTTTGTGTCAATTAGGTCTGAATATCTGTAACCCTCTAGATTATTTATTAGTTATAGCCCATCTAGTCAATGATGGTGGATCATAGGAAAAGGAGTTCATCAACAACTAGAAGGCAACAGCTGTTCCTTTCTCTCTCCTGATACTGTACTTCAGACACAAGTTGCTTTGGCTGTACAAGTTTTAGATCTTAAACACAAAAGAAACTGTGTAAAACCCCTCTATATCTCTAACCAAGTACATCATTAAAAGTAGTTTTTTCTTAATTGTTCACAATGCCATGAATGATCCACAATCATCTTGTAAGTTCTTTAACTTCTACAGAAAACATTTAGTTCTCAGCCATTAATCATTAATTGACCCCCTTTCTGATTCAATGAAACATCTATGGATGTCACAGCAAGCTATTTCACTGACTGGGAACTTGCAGACATGTCAACTGTAGTCAACCCTTTCCACATTTACCTGTGTTTTGTGGGTGGGGATAATAATTTCGTATCAAAAATTATTCTGGGTTGAAAGGATTTTTTTGCTGGAGAAAGTCTACTCAGGGGATGCCCAAATGAGGTTCCTTTCATGTCCTCAAGATCTTTTTCCCACCGAAGTGGTCCCTATTTATCTACTTGCAATTTTTTGCTTTCAGTCTGCTAAGTTGGCAGGAGCTAGGACAGAAATGGGCGCTCAATCTGTCATGCAGTAACTGGGTCTCGAACTACTGACCTTCCAGCCTTCCAGCTAACTAGGCGAACCTCTTAAACACTGAGCCACTGCGCATTAGGATATCCCTGCCAAAATGACATTTGAAGTGTAAAGCACATGTGTGAACACAGTCCTAGCTAAGCAATCTGATCAGTATACTGATGAGCAGCAGGAACTCCTCCAGCTTGAAAATATTGACAATGGGTTTACTTATACAAAAAGATGGCAATGTCAACACTCTAGATCAGGCTTCTTCTGAAGCTCTATGCCAACATGACTCGCTCTGTTTTATCCAACAACTGAGCAGAGGAAGCATCCAGTCCTGATCCTCTCTAATGTTTCTTTCTTAGTCTTAAAAGAGGGCTGTGACGGCTCAGTGGTTAAGACTCACCTTGTTAGCTGTTAAATGTAACATGACTAGAAAGAAGTTGTTGTTTGGATGCACCTGAGCAAGAACCTTGGAAATCTTTCAACGCTAGCCAGGATGGGGCTAGATGCTTCCCTGTTCACAGATGGGAGTAAAGTGGGGTAGGTAGCAGTGGAAGCCTGGCTTCTTACCATTCTCTGGTCAACAAAGCAACACCTTCAACTTGTTTCACTTTAGTCTGCAGCTTGCAACTCTAGCCAGTGACCTCCAGGATGATAAGTATCAGGGACAGATTCAACTATGGGGAATTCCAGGACAGTGGCAGAGGAGAGATATGTCCTCACAGATAAATTAGAATACTGATTGCTTACATGTGAAATGCATACTACTCACCATCTGATGTAATATCAAGAGCTGTAATATAAAGCAGAAGCTAAGATTTCCTGCAGTGATTTCCCCCTATTGTTGAGGATGACCTGGATCAGGGGGCAAGCTATGCCTAGCCCAGTTCTGCCTGCATCTAAAAGTGAAAATGTCCTGAGCCAGGAATCTCAGCCTGCTTCTGGCCCAAGTATGTTTCCCTCGGCAAATGACCTGTCCTGTCCGATCAGAGGTCTGACTCCAACAGTGATCAGCCCACAGTCAGGGCAAAGTGCAGAAGGCAGCTACACCTGAGATGCAGGTAAGCTAGAGCTAAGTACCAGGAGATGCAGGTAAGCTAGAGCTAAGTACCAGAGAAGGCTCCCAGCTGATAGTGATTAGCTGGGAGGCTTATAAGCCAGCTTGTTGCAGCATTCCAGTGTCAGTACAATTTTTCAGTTCAAAGACCGACACCCTGCTTGACTTCGGATAGCCTGCCTAGACCCTGACCTGCCTGCCTGCCGTGACTGTAACTTCTCTGCCAACCCTGATGACACTCCTGGACATCATTTGGACTAGACACTTGCTTGAACTAGACCTTGGCTTGCTCTTTGGACTTCACTATTTGTATTGTCCTTGAATAGAGTCTCTGTGTAGCACCACTGTGCAGCGCCTGCGCCTGCTGGGGTAGGTCAGTACACTTATGCATGGAAGTAATGTTGTCTGCAAAGG
This sequence comes from Bradypodion pumilum, assembly GCA_035047305.1. Taxonomy (NCBI): domain Eukaryota; kingdom Metazoa; phylum Chordata; class Lepidosauria; order Squamata; family Chamaeleonidae; genus Bradypodion; species Bradypodion pumilum. The sequence continues at coordinate 279,176,519 of JAWDJD010000004.1, read as the reverse complement.
ACTGCTGTTCTACCCTCAAAGAACCCTACCATGCCAGGTTGCCCAACATCTTTCCAGAAAAAAAATATTACTAACCTTCAGCAATGTTAAAATGCCTTCATTGGTTTGGGAATCTGTTTCTATTTTGAAATGGCCACCTTCATTTCCAGACACAATTTCAAACTTTGCCAACCAGTTATCAGAGAATTCCTCATCTCTGTCAAAGACCTTCATCCGCATAACTTCCACATTGGCCATGTTTTCTTTAACACTCCCTTCATACTGGGGGAAAAAGGTGGGGTGTAGGTTTGTTAACATAATGAAACTACTTGTATACAGGACAACTTTTCTGTGAGTGTGGAGAAATTCAATCAATGCCACATTTAAATGCATGAAATCTTTGCTCCACTCCATGTACAAAAGAAGATTGATTGATTAATTTGATTTATATCCCATTCCATTTAGTGAAACACTACCCTGGGTGGTTTATAACAAAATGTTACAACAAATCTACAGCAAGCATAAATAATAAAAATTAAAAATAACTCAAAATTCAAAAACAAATCAAATAACAATACACGAAAGCAGACAAACATCTACTAATGACAGAGATAATACTATTGAAGTAGCCCGCTTCTGGTTGAAAACAGTCCAATCATTTAAACATTTTAACTTGTTTGAATTTTATCTATAATTTATATACATCCAGAATTTTAAACTGTTCATGATTTTCTTTGTTAAACTGTGTAATGCTCTGTTACAAAAAAGGACATTTCCCCACTTTGTTAAAAAAGGGGTCTTTATTCATGCAAAAGATGCCAAACTTTGAGGAAAATTACATACCATAGATTTCTCAAAAACAGGAATATTATCATTGACATCCTGAATCTTGATTGCTACAGAAGTCTGTTGACCGTTACCCGTTGGCTTGCCATCTTGGTCTCTTGCTTCCACAATTAAGGTGTAACTACTGTGTAACTGCATGATATTCACATAGGTGTGCATAAGTAAATATAATACAAAAATATCACTTAAATTAGAGCCTTCAATTTACTGTCACCATCTGAGTTTGAAAAGGAATACATCCCCTAAGTTGAAGCCTTGAAGACCCAACCAGTAAACACTTTGAAAGCTATTTTTGTGTCCTCCATTTCTGGCAGGGAACAGAACTTAGCTGCCTAAGACCTGGGAACCATTTAGGCACTCACAAAAGTTACTGCACATGAAAAGCAGCTGGTGAACAAATGAGTAATGTAAATTCCACATGGTCCCACCCAAAATCTAAAGAGGACCTTCAAGCCTCCTAAGGTTAACTAAAACATTTTTGATTAAGGGCATAGCAGTATATTCTTAATCTCAACAAAATAGATAAAATGACACCTCCTACTCATTTCAATTATCTTACATTAGTTTAACCTCATGTACCAAGTTTTTCGCTGGGGATTATGTGAACACAACAGAGGCACATCATGTTGCGGAAACTGCAAAGAATACAAGGTAGGCATTCAAAGTGATTGTCTCTTGCTCCTTTGTCTATAATGTAACCAAATTTTGGCTATTTGTCATTATTTATTTATTTATTTATTTCAATTTCTATACCGCCCACTTGGCTGAGGCCAACTCAAGGCGGTTCACAGTCATAATAAAAACATGATTAAAAATTTCTTAACACTACCCTCCCACTAAAAAGGGTGCAGGGACCGAGGGAGCCAGAATTTCACTATACCAGCCACCCAACGGAAGTCACCCTTCCACCTGCACCCCATACTTGGCTTGCCAGCCAGGTTTTAAGTTCTTTTTTGAAGGACAGCAATTCCGTCTGGAGATTTAGCTCTGTTGGTAAGATCATGGTCATGTAAGATCCAGCCACCTCCAAAATGTAGCTAAAAAAATGGATTCATATATATATATATATATATATATATATATATATATATATATATATATATATATATATATATATATATATATATATATATATATATATATATATATATATATATATATATATATATATATATATATATATAAATGGGGTACTTCTTTGTCATAGCCGATATCTCATATGAAAATATATCATAGGGGAAATCAGTGAAATCATTTCCCTATTCCCTTCTTTCACTGCCTGATCTTGGTGCTGAAATGTATTGGATTGGAAAGAATGCATTCAACCACAGAATGTCAATTCTGAATTCAACCTAATTATTCTGGGACTGGTGGAAGTCACCACAATTCTGTCCTATAAATTAGAACCTAGATAATACAAGGTGAATTGGTTTCAAAGAGGAAAAAGAACAAAAAACAAAATACCTCTCTGTCAAGCTGAAGTATTGCAGTCCGAACCTCGCCTGTTGCGTGGTCAATGAAAAATGCAAGAGGCTGACTAGGCTCCTGTGAAACAATTCTGTAGGCAATTTTGGCATTGTCAGTCTCTGGATCATCAGCATCAGTTGCACTTATCTTCATCACCAAAGTACCTGGGATTTCCATCAAAGCAATATTATAAAGTGCTGCTGGAAAAATTACACTGAATGGAAGATTTTGAGGTAGCCTAAGTTTTCCACTTTTAAATTTTATATGGTTCATTAAAATATGGGCTGAAATCCTAACCTAGCCCTATCCTTACTCTACTACTGGAGTGGGCAAGGGAACTTTAAAGAAAAAGGTTCCCGCCTGTATCCTGCAATTATATAATTCAAGAGTCTTTCATTGGGTTCCACCCTGTAAGCATACAGGATTAAAATGTATTAAGGAAAAAGAACAATCAATTTACAACTATCCCATTAAAAGGAAAAGTATAAGCCAACTGCCTCTCCCTTCCTTATCATGATTGTTTCCTAAAAAATATCTTATAATACAGAAGTGAAAATAGTGTAGCCAATGGGCTGTATATAGCTGCAAAAGAGTTCAGACTTTGAGTGTTCTTAAAATTACTCCCCCCCCACTCCCAATGGTGTCTAAAAGCAGCACTTTTGGTGTTATAAAGAATGTAAGAGTCATCCAATCACCGCAACAAAAAATTGGACGTGGCCAACCAGGCACTTCTAATTTATTTATTTTTCCTAATGTTTTGACTATTTCTAACTAGGCATGATCATTATTGGAAGGGGAGGTAAAGCCCAGACTTCTCCATTCTGGGAGTTCTACTTGCCAGGAAGACTCTTAAATTCTGCTCACTTTGGGGCCATTCAACAATTACGTGATCCTTGAAGTGGGGAGGGGTCTGCCATCTGAATTATGAAAAAATTACATGTGTGTGTGTGTGTGTGTGTGGGGGGAGGTCAGGTCAACGATTACGTAATCCATCTGGAGCTGTTGTGCATTAGGCACCAATAGTGAAAAGCTCTAAAAATTAGAGTTTCTATACAAAAGCTCTGGATTACATAATTTTAAAGGGGAGGGGGTCGAAGCTAAAATTACAGTCGGATTAGATGGGGGGAGGGGGTCAATTCCCCCCAAAAAATTGATCACATAATTGTTGAATGGCCCCTTAGATGAAGATGTGGCTGAAGGCATCATGGCCCAAGATAGGCCAAGTTCAGGCCTAATGTCGTATTGTGAAAATAAACTGTCTCTGGTATTTGCTAGGAGCTTTGTTCATTTCTGAGCCTGACACATCTCACAATGTGCCCTGGGGCTGTAGTTTTGGCTCCCAGGGTTACCAATATCCTCTCCCCTTGAAATAACAGGACATTATTTTCAATTTTTACAATATATCTTATGGCTAATGTGTTGCTCTTCATTGAATTTTCTAATAACACTCCACTCCCCCAACAAAGTAAAGGTAAAGGTTTCCCTTGCTCGAAAGCCAGTCGTATCCGACTCTAGGGTGCAGTGCTCATCTCTGTTTCTAAGCCGAAGAGCCAGCGCTGTCTGCTTCTGCAGACATTTCCGTGGTCATGTGGCAGGCATGACTAGACATCGGAGCACATGGAACGCTGTTACCTTCCCACCGAAGTGGTCCCTATTTATCTACTTGCATTTTCTTGCTTTCGAACTGCTAGGTTGGCAGGAGCTGGGACAAACAACAAACAAACAAACCCAAAATTAAATATCCATGTTTGAGAATCTATGAAATTTCACCAACAAGTGAAATTGATTCATGTTTAAGTACATGCACAATTTCAACAATGATTAGGGTTACACGAGGACAGAGAAAATGGGATCGCCAGGAGAAAAATGATATAGAAGTTGCTGTAGAGTCAGGCTGAAAAGATAAAATATAGACTCACCCATTGTACACAGTTCTTCAACAGAGCCTGCAAAAGTCTCCTGTGAGAATACTGGGTCATTGTCATTTATGTCCCAAACTTTGATTCTAAGGTCTAATGGTCTTTCCACGTTTACACCATTCTGATCCAATGCATAGGCCTTCAACTGAAAGAACATTAACAAACGAAATTAAGCAACAGGGATGTCAAAGTAGCCATAACATTAGATTATGTTGCCACTACAGTAAAAGTCAAGAGGTAGCCATCGACATCAATCTTTGTATCTAATGGGGGGAAAGAGTCAAACCACTTTACTCACGTTTAACACTGGTGTTTCCTCCCGATCCACTATTCCAGTTATGTTTAGCATTCCAGTTTTTCCATCGATCACAAATAACTGATACGGTGGTTCTGTAATACCTTGGCCGGAAAAGGTGTAAGTAATAACCAGTCCTTGTTCACCTTCTCGGTCAGATCGTATCTACAAGGAACATGAAGAAGAGAAGGTCAATATCATCTAGGAAAATGAAATCTATCTGGAAAATAATAAAAATATTACACCAAGATGGATTCCTGTATGTCCATCTCTCTTGGGTAGTTAAGATGTGACTATATAAAGCAGAATGTTGTGAATTCCTCAGCAATGCATAATATTAAGAATCAGTCTAACTCGAAGACCAAAAGATGTATAGAAATATGGGGTTTGAGCAGAAGATTGAAGTAAGAGAGATGATACTATGTTGGTACTGTGATTGGAATATCACTGCTTAAGAGATAAAGTGAAGAGTTCATAAGGAGGGCAGGAGGCCTTAAAGTGGCAGAATGGGAGGAATGAAGATTATAGATAAGACTATGTTATGGGAAGCACAAGTAGGAAAGGCTTAAAAGCAAACACAAGGGGGTTGAACATCACCATCACCACTGGAATGTGTCCTAACAGAATAGTTTTGACTATAGTTAGATTAAAGATCTAAAATTTTGAACTGTAATCAGAGCTCTAATGTAGAAATGTGGCATAGTAAAGGTCACTTAGCCATTTTTAACTCAATTAAAAAGCTTCAGTAGTACTATTTGTCAGTGTCAAAGAGGCATCTCTTTCAAATGAAGAATCACATCTGACAATCTTCAATTTGTTTGCTTCTGACTTACTTTAGCAATTGGATTCTTCTTGGAATTGTCACGTTCTTCCCAAATGTGTGCCGGTGGGACAATCCACTCTCGTTTTTGTCTAATCAGGCTGTTTTGATTGAGCAGCTGGCCTTTCTTGCCACCAAGAATCTGTCAGAAAATCAAGTTTCAATTGTGCATCCCCATATTAAAGTCAGATTTTTTTAAAAAAAATCTTTACAAAACAGTGATTAGCAAAGCATTTTATATACATATTGAAGTATACATTGCTACTCTTTATTAGTGATACCTTCTCTGCATAATTTATTTTATTTCCACTAGACTAAGCAGTACTTTCCTTTTGAGGGAGGACAGAAGCAAAGAAAGGGTGTAAACTCTTCTTCACTAAACAAACAACTTTGCTAAACACACAACTCCCTTTCGAAGTTGCTTTAGCTGTGAATTTCTTACATGTGCAGGAAGTTGCACCCTTGGACTCACTTCCAACCCTACAACTTTGTGATTTAATGCAATGTGGCTCATTACAGGAGTAGATTGACTAGATAATACACAGTACATTTTAATATAGACCAAAACTAGATTCCTACGAAGGGTCTCTCACAAGTTTCACTATGTTCAAAGGGGCTTATACTATACAACAACATCTCCTAAATGGCACTATACCTCCTGTCACTTCCAGATATGAAGGCCCAGAGTTGTGCTGTTTGGGGATAATATACTGTACAAGGCTAACATATCCAGAGGACATATGTTAAGTAGCGCTATGCTGGTGAATTGGCTCAGAATTGTGACTGCAGTTCTGTGTACATTTACTAAGGACACATTGAACCTAATTGGGATTATTTCACAGTACACTTTTTGAGCATTCACTTGTATGCTCACTTAAATACAGACTGTAAACAATCTGTATAACAGCTTTCAACAGTCCAAGTCCAAGGATGTTAGACAGATTATAAAGGCAAGAAAACATTTGCCAACAAGAGTTAAACAAAATGACTTTAATTAGCATCTGAAAAAGGGAGAAGCCTTTGATGCTACATTATCCTACTTACTTTGTCAATCTTAACCTATAAAACCAAGGGTTAACCGTTGGAACTTGCTATAGGTTGCTATGCCTCGCCCTACTTGCCTGCACTCACCCTTCGGCCGATCTGGGTCCGCAGGTCAACAAAGGATTGAGAAAACAGGCAGTGGGGCAACAGCCCCACAAATGCGAAAAAAGGGAAACAACTTAATTTCCCAACATTCCTTGTGCCGTGCCAATCAGGCTGAGAGGCTCTCGCACGGCGCGGCGCAAGGAACGTTCAGAAACGCGCCGCAGCCAATCAAAAGAAAACCGTTTTTAAAAAAACGCAACACAAACACAAAGCACAAACCCATAACTACAAGCCCCAGCATCCTGTGCGCCATGAGCGCGCAGAACGCTGAAGGAAGCCAGCGCGCAAAAATTGAAACAAACAAAAACACCGGGCGAGCAAGTCCGCCAAGCCGCGGGAACCAAAGCCCCCCTCCCCAATGGCACCTGAAGCTCCTAATCGGAGTTTTCCCTTTAATATCACTGGGGGGGGTGTTGTGCTCCCCCTCTCTACTGGCTCCCCTGGGGTTGGGGGGGGTTGGGGGGACCAAAGGAGTCTGTCTCCCCAACCCTCCCGACCCCAGGGGACATGACAGAGAGGGGATTCCCCTCCCCACATACACGCCCCATATTAAAGAGAAGAAACCAAGCGGTTACTTCTCTTTAAAAACAGAGTTTTTTTGGGGGGGGGATCACCTCTCCGATGGCTCTCCTGGGTCCGGAAGGGTTGGGGAGACAGACCCCTTTTCTCCACCCAACCCTCCCAAACCCAAGGAAGCCAGCGGAGAGGGGGATCACAACCCCCCACACACTGATATTAAAGGGGAAACCACAATTGAGATTTCCCTTTTAATATCAGAGGGTGGCCTGGATTCGATCCCTTCTCCTGGGTCCCATGAGTCTGGGAAGTTTGGGGGGACAAAAGGGGTCTGTCCCCCCAAGCCTTCCAGAGCCAGGGGAGACGGCAGAGAGGGGATCCCCCGGTAGGACACCAAAAAAAAAACCAATCAAAACCATTCAAAAATACACAAAAACAAACAAAAATAACACCAAAAAACAATACAAAGTAAACAACAACAAACGTTTCCAAACACACCCAGCACCCAGCCAAACACCACAAAATCCAACCACCACCACCACCACCCCAAATAAAGAAAAACAGCCAACTCACCACCACACAACCTCACACCACAACGACTGGAAAAGAAATGAATAAAGAAAGAGACTACTTACTGGAAGAAGCTCCACCCAGAGGCCACGAGAGAAAAAACAGTCAAAATACAAGATAACCCCTACCAGCACCACTTGCTGCCCACAATAGTAAAAAAAATTCAAAAAGACACAACAGCCCCACACAAAAGGCCCCCAAGAGTAAAAACAAGTAAAAACAAATAACACAAAATCACAATTTTACACAAATCAAAAACAGATGTCAATAAAATAAAATAAAAACTATTCAAAAAATACTGTGCTGAATTTTTACTCAAATAAAAAACAAAAACATCAATACACAGTTTAAAAACATTTATTGTAAAAAACATGTACTTTCACATTTTTTAAATTATTACCTACGTTACAACAATGTAAAAAAATACATGCTAAAAATATTGGGTTAAATAATTTTTTTGGAAAAAGTATATCATCCTTTATTCTTTTTTTCATCCACAAAACCAAAACACCAAACAAAATTCATCACAGTTTATAACAGGGCACCAAAAAAACTTGTATAAATAAATTTTTTTAAAAAAATTAATTATAGACTAACCTCTTCTTTACAAACATTAACAACAACAACAAAACTTTCCAACACCATTTAAAACAGCCCGGCAACGCCGGGCAACCTCTGCTAGTAGGCATATAATAATAGTATTAGTAGATTTATGGATTTCAAATAAACTACAAATAATTATATATAGTTTTCTAAAATGCTCAAAGTGTTTTAGTATGTTATCTAAAGTATGGCAAAATAATAGTCGTACTTCCCTTTCCAATCATTCCCTATTCATTTGCATTCTCAAGAAATCCTCTGTGTCCTTCATATAATATATTGCAATCAAGAATATGTACAAATGGATGGTCTCTTCATTGTAAGTTGACATAATTTCCTACCTCCAAATGAAGTCCATCTCCAAAGACTACACAGATCTGAAAGCAAAATAAAAACATTTAATTTACTTATATTAATGCATTTGTACTCCAAAGAACAAAACAAGATTGCACAGTCCACTGTTTTATCAGCAATTAAATCCAGAAGAATAATTTCTCTCTCTCTCTCTTTGCATTAAATGATAAGAACAGTGTTAGGCTTAAAGATAATGTGTTTAAAATAAAAAGCACCATTAGCTTTTAATACTGACTCATGAAACAAATATACATTGTGTGCCTTATTGTTATGAACAAATCTTGTCTGAAAAGCCTGTTTTTGTTTGAACTCAGGGTGGAGTCACAAGTTACAAAGGGCTATCCAACAAGAGTAGACATACAAGCCTGAAAGTATGACCAACTCTTCCCTAAAACATCCTTTCTAACCTACTGCCTATCAGATATGTTGAATTACAATCCCTCCCTTTTTCTCTCTATCTCAGGAAGTTGGAGGTTGCAGTCTGATATAACTGTAGAACACTGAGTTTTGAAAAATAGTTCTAAAATTTTATTACTCTCTGAGATTGCATATACAGTAATACTTCATACAAAGTCTGCTTCATACAACATTGGATTCATACAACAGCGCCTAATTCCTTGAAAAAAGTTGTCTCATACAAAGTTGTGCGACTTTGTATGAGGCATTGGGGTTTTTCCCAGGTTGCATTGTGCCTGAGCAGTATAAAAGGCAGGACACATGCGTGCATTGATCTTGTGGGTTTTGCATGAGGTGAAGATTGTTTAGGAATAGTTTTGAGCACGATTTTGGATTTTTTTGAATTTTTTCGTCATAATTTTTTGAAACATTCCTGGGATTTTTGCAGCATTCTGCAGGTTCTTGGACAATCAAGGTTGTTTGACATGTTTTTGCAATGTTTTTAGCCTTTAGACAATGATTTCTAAAAGTTCTGTCAGTTTCCTGTCTATTTCCTTGACTTTGCCCCGAAGTCTGTGCTGTTACAGTACAATGTATCTCTATGGAAACAACGTTGTACAAGGCATCGTGGCAAGGATTTGGACGTTGTAAGAGGCATCGCGGCTAAAAGTCTGGATGTTGTATGAGGTATCACTGCATACTGGATATATTTCCTGCTTTTTTGTAGTAGTAGTTCAGCAGACCACACCTGTGCTTTATCTCAGTAATGCCTACACTAGCCAGTCATGAGGGATAGGAGGATTTTATTATGCTCCTATTACAAACAAAGGCAGATTATGGGGAACAGCTCACAAACTGGTTGAGGTGTGAATGACTTCCCATCATTCATAGTTCAGTTGGGAGACAATAATCCTAAATGCTCTTTCTAGGCCAGTGTTTCCCAACCTTTGGTTTTTGGACTTCAATTCCCAGAAGCTTAAGTCAATGTCGTGTCTGGCCCTTATAAGCAATAGTCCAGGCAAACAATGAACAGAACAACAGGAGTTTATTGAACAGTCTTTCAGGTTACACTTACAAGGCGCTCCGGACATAAGATGGCTAAACGAATCCCGTGTAATCAGTCCGTCTGGATTCTACCATAGGAGATGCAATGCACTAAACTACACCTTGGGGTGGTTGCGTATAGAGGAGACCCAGGCTTAGCTCAATGCTGGCTAACCTGTGCGATATGGGAAGTATAGATCTGGCCCGGCCCCACACTTGTTTACCCGTGGGGTTTATATAGTGTCTCCCCGGCGGTGACTCCTTGATACAATGTAGTAACCCGCCGGACAAGCACAACCAACCAATCATAACAGGATATACAAGTATTAACCAATCAGGAACAGGATCAAAAAGTGTATCCAATCACAGAACTCTAATTAGCATAATGAGCGCACCCAGAGAGGGAGATTTCACGCTAACTTTAGCTCCTAATTTGGATGGCGGAAAATCGCTATTTTCTCTTTGCAAGGCATTGTCTGAGCAACTTGCAATTCTGCCTTAATGCACAACAGTTCCCCAAAGCACTGATCAGCCAATGTACTGACTTAGGCTTCTGGGAATGGAAATCCCCCTTGGGGCCTGGGCCCCACATTGGGAACCACTGTTCTAGGCCAATGGTGGCTAACCTTGGCACTCCAGCTGTTCCTGGACTTCAATTCGCAGAAGCCCTGATCATTGGGTGTGTTGACTTGGGCTTCTGGTAACTAAAGTCCAGGAACAGCAGGAGTGCCAAGGTTAGCCACTACTGTTTTAGGCCCTATTTTAATGACCCACCATTGGATCATTAAACCATTTTCATCCCACTCTGAAGAAAAGTATACTAAACATGCAAGAAGAGAGTGCTGAAGTTCTCAATGAGTTGGATGAATGGTTCCTATGTGGCTCCAACCCAATGTGGAAATGTTGTCCCATGTAATGTCTTTACAGTCAGGATGTCTCTAATAGGCCAGGGAAATTGGGATAAGTGAATCCTGAATCCACATAAAATACAGTTAACTAAGCCTGTGCTGCCTTATCACACATAACAAATGACGGGAGAGAGCCACTTTAGTGTGATGCAGGGGTTCGCAACCTACGGCCCGTGGGCCATACCCAGTCCATGACACCATTCCATCTGGCCTGTGAAAATGACCCTGGAAGTGGAAGAGCCCACACCCGCACATATGTGCCCACTGCTATTTTGTCTGGCCCGCAGCGCGTCCTGAGGGCGAGTTGTCGAGCCCGTGGCATGGTAAAATTGAGAACCCCTGGTGTAATGAATAGACTGACCTATGAGATTTGGATTCAAATCCCTGCTTGGTCATGGATACTCAATGGGATGGGGCTTGTAAAAATATTCTTTAAATATCTCACATCCCTTGGAAGCCCTAATAGTGTGGGTTTAAGTTTGAAAAAACTTAGAAGTATATGGCATAGACACTACTGCTGAGACATGTAGAAAGTTCTCAACACTTGTAAATACTGGCATTGCAGGCGCACCCCCCCAATAACGGACACAGACAACATTGAAAGTGGATAACAGCAAAGGGCCACATTTATTGATTCAATGCCCTAGTCCGAATTATAAATTTGTATTGGTAAAACGACCAATCATAATTCCTAAGGCAAGCAGGCCGAAGTAACACTGGTAAGGTACCACCCCAAAATTGCCAACGGCAATTGGTTACAATGTATCAATTTGTATCAATTTGTTTGTTAACAACAAACAAATTGTTGACCGTAGTCAATAACTAACTCATGACCCCACCCTCTGACGCGTATCCGTGAAATCACAGGGGTGATGCATGCTGGTTAGCAATCATCATCACCCCATCGCCTGGTTCGTCGTTGACCGGACAACGTTTAACTACTTTATTCCTGTCTAGTGTTGTCCAGTCAATTGCGAACCTGCCGGATACTTGTGGGTCATACTGTTTACCTTACCAGTGCTACCCGCCCATGTGACCAAAGTCAACAGTAGGAACGAAGAAAGACCCCTATATCAAACCATAGCAACAGTGTGGGATGGGCAAAAAAGCCAGGACCCGAAGCCAATATGGGTCCCAACCAAAAATTCCCACCCGGCCCCGAAGCGACCATAATCACACTGTTAACTAGGGAGGGGGTGGAGGGGAAAAAACTTCTCCGCTCCGTCGCTGAGGCAAAATGGCAGCTCGGCTGCCTCGTGGCCACCCCTTTTATAAGGGAGCTGGCCACGCCCCTAACTACCCGGATTCTCTGTCCTGTGGGGGGGGGCCGCAAAGGGCGCGGCGGCCATTTTGGCGCCGCGCTTGCATTGCAGGCGCACCCCCCCAATAACGGACACAGACAACATTGAAAGTGGATAACAGCAAAGGGCCACATTTATTGATTCAATGCCCTAGTCCGAATTATAAATTTGTATTGGTAAAACGACCAATCATAATTCCTAAGGCAAGCAGGCCGAAGTAACACTGGTAAGGTACCACCCCAAAATTGCCAACGGCAATTGGTTACAATGTATCAATTTGTATCAATTTGTTTGTTAACAACAAACAAATTGTTGACCGTAGTCAATAACTAACTCATGACCCCACCCTCTGACGCGTATCCGTGAAATCACAGGGGTGATGCATGCTGGTTAGCAATCATCATCACCCCATCGCCTGGTTCGTCGTTGACCGGACAACGTTTAACTACTTTATTCCTGTCTAGTGTTGTCCAGTCAATTGCGAACCTGCCGGATACTTGTGGGTCATACTGTTTACCTTACCAGTGCTACCCGCCACACGGAGGGGCTTCACAGAAGACCTGACGCCCCCCCCCAGACCGTCAGCTAGGTCAACAGGCCTGCTCGCCAGTCACCCAACAGGAGGTCCATACCTCCTCGCGACAGATGGACCCCATCCCCTGCATACAAGTCATAATTTCGTAGACTAATATCGGGGTGATGACTAACCCGTCCCCAAGCCCTGGTGGTAAGAAACCGCGCCACTGCCTTATTGACCGCGCGCCTAGCTCGGTCAAGAGCCAGGAGGTTAACGCCCCCTCTGTAAGAGTGGCGCGGAACAATGTCCGACCAAACCAGGGCTGTGGCAGGCCAGACATAATGCAAGTAGGCGAGGTCCTCGCAAATCGCATGCTTGAGCGATAAGCCGGTGACCTGGCCCAAATCATTGCCCCCCAGGTGGATGATTAGAATGTCAGGCGGGTCAGCCCCCAGGCCAGAAAAAAGGAAAGGCCGCAGCTCCCGCCATAACATCCCAGGCTTACCATGCCATGCGAGACTGGCGTGGTCACCCAGTCCCAGTCGGGGTCCCCACTCTGTCGCCGCAGCGTAACGCGCTGCCCTGAGCACATAGCTGTGGCCCACCAGCCATACTGTCACCGGTGTAATACGACACCCAGGGTCTGTAAGAAAATTGAGAAAAAGGGAGGTAAGGTGACTGGATTTGTACTCATGGCGGGAGTGGGCGCACATAAAACTGAAAACATTGTGAGCCCCACCTCCCCATGCTGCGTATGTCAGCCCCAGAGTACCCAAAAGCAGCTGCTGTAGAGGCTGCACCAATACGGAACGAATGTGTGCCATAACGGGCACCTGGTAGGCCCACCCTGGTGAGGGCTCTGGCTGTCACCTTCCAAAACTGAAATTTAGTAAGGGGAGACCCATCTTGGTGACAGAAAAACGGGCCGTGGTGCATGCCACGCAGTGCCAGGTATTCCTGTAGGGCACCAACCGGACAGATGTCTGCCAAAGAACACCGTAGCAGTCTTACTCCACTGCCTACGCCATGCTGATCTGTTTTAGAGGAGCGAATCCTCAACTGGGCCCAGTCTTTGGCGACATAGACATCTCCGAGTTCCAGTGCCCTACCACTTGCATCCGCCTTAGACAGCATCACGAGTTCGCTGACGCGGAGCGCTCCAAAAAATGCCACCGTTGTGGCTGCATGAAAAAGGGCTGCCTCATAATGATCAAAACAGAGGCCTGGCCAGCCCCGGGCCAACTGGGTAAGAACCCCTGGGGAAATAGGGTGCCGGTCGTCCGGGCAACGCCCGCGCTCACGCACCCACCCCTCCAAAACGTGTCTCACACGGAAGTCAGAGGTGGTATCCACATGACCCCCTACTTTGGCCATAAAAGCCAACGCCGAGAGCTTGGATGCTATGGTGCGAGGTGCAAGGCCCTGTGCATGCAGGTGAACCATGAACCGCAGAACATGGTCCACCGGGATAGGCCAGGTCTCTGGCAAGTGAAATTGAGTAGCAAAAGCCCTATACGAATTGAATGCTTGTTGATACGCCTTACGCGTGCGTGGCGCTAGTGACAGGCCAATCGCCCGGTTCACCTCTCCTTGCCAATAGTCCACATCTCGTCCGGGAGTGGCGAGGGAAATTCCTCCGCATCCGGGGCCAAGGCGCGGAACCGGGAGATCTGCAGGCGGGACAAAGCGTCAGCAATATCGTTATTAACCCCTGGGACATGCCTGGCCCTGAACAAGACGTTGAGGCGCAGGCAGCGCAGCACAAAATGGCGCACTAGATCCATGACTCTGGGCGATTTAGAAGTCTGTGCATTGACAATGTGTACAACGGCAGCATTGTCGCACCAGAAATGCACCACCGAATTAGCCCACTGTTCGCCCCATAGCATCAAAGCCCCCAGAATGGGAAAAAATTCCAGGTATGTGAGATCCCGCAGGCGACCTGTGCCTGCCCATGCCGGTGGCCACCCACCATAGGCCCACTTCCCATTGAAGTACATCCCATAACCCAGGGATCCTGAGGCATCAGACTGGATCTGGAAATTGGGGGACGCCAGGAGGTCAGACCTCCAAAATGAGACCCCATTAAACTCCCTCAGGAATTGCAACCAGACGAACATGTCTGCCCTGATACCCCGGGTAAGCCTGACTCTGTGGTGGGGCCTGGATAACCCTGCCATGGCGTCGCATAAGCGCCGGGCGAAAGCCCTGCCCGGTGCGACCACCCTGCAAGCAAAATTGAGGTGCCCATGTAGCACCTGCAGTTCCCTCAGGGATGCCTTACGCTTGGCCAGCAATTCCGAGATAAGGGTCACTATCCTGGACACCTTATCACCCGGTAACCTAGAAGCCTGCACTACTGTATCAATCTCAACCCCCAGGAATACTAGTTCGGTCGACGGGCCCTCGGTCTTTTCGGGCGCTAAAGGGACACCAAGTTCCTGCATTAGCGTCTGAAATGTATTGAGGAGACGTGCACACGTGTCCCAGCCCCGTTCACCCCCGAATAAAAAGTCATCCAGGTAATGGGCTACAGACCGGGACCCTGACCTGCGGACGAAAGCCCACTCTAGGAAGGTACTAAAACGCTCGAAAGCCGAGCATGATATGGAGCAGCCAAAAGGCATGGCCTTATCAAAATAATACTCCCCTTTAAATTTAAAACCCAGCAATTCAAAGTCGCCCGGGTGCACCGGCAAGAGGCGAAAAGCTGACTTAATGTCGCACTTGGCCAGCAAGGCACCCGGGCCACACGAGCGCACCATGCGCAGCGCATGGTCGAACGATGTATACCTGACCGAACAAAGGTCATCAGGTATCGCATCGTTGACCGATCGGCCGGCTGGGTAGGACAAATGATGAATAAGGCGAAACTCACCTAGGGACTTTTTGGGAACCAAACCCAATGGCGAAACCTTAAGGTTGGGAAAAGGGGGTGCGGGAAAAGGTCCAGCGACCCTGCCCGCGTCTAATTCCTTTTTAATGCTGGCCGCGGCCACCTCCTCCCTTCCTCTGAGGGATAAAAGGTTGGGAGCATCCTGAGGGGATCTATCACCCATAAAAGGGATACGAAATCCCTGCTTAAAACCTTGGATGAGATACTCTCTGTCTTCTCCCCTTGGGTACGATGCGAGCCAGTGCTCCAGCATGTCCACCTTAATTGGGGAGGGGGCCTTTCGGAGAACTAGTTCCATCCGTGGCAGGCTTGCCAGCCCACTGTCCACCCCTCCCTCTGCCTCGCGCCCCCCCAGGCTTGGGACAAGCAGAGGCTGCATGGGGACCAGAACATGTGGGACACTCATGCTTATACCTGCAGTTCTTTCGACTGCAGGAACCATTGGACGAGAAAGTCCAGCACAGCAGGCGGGCTGGAACCCCCTGCCCCGCCGGTTGGCGGGTAACCTGCGCTGGAGCTGCTCGCTGGACCGCATGTCCACAATGGTATCTATCCCCCGGGGCAGGACGTGTGGGTGTCATATACAAGAGCCACAGTCTCTGGCACGGCTCATCCCATCTCATCTCGGGGTGTAGGGGAATCCTCATACGGAATTCCTCATCATATGCTAGCCATGAGGGGCCCGGGAAATCTACCATCGCCCTATATATGTTGTCCAAATATTGGACCATGGGAATAGCTAGATCCGGCCGCGCCCTCAAATATACCGCCATGTATATTAAATAAGCGGGGAGCCAGTTGGCCCAGGTACGCGGCGGCTTACGGCGGCGTGCCTGCTCCTTGTCCTTCTCATCCTGACCCTCCCTTTCTTCCTTGGTGGGCTCTCTGTTCAGGAGTGAGAAGATATCTACGTACTCCCCTCGCCATATCTTTTCTCTGGTAGCCTGTGCCAAGTGATCACCCAGTGGCAAGGAATACCCTGCCGTCGGCAAAGCCGAAAAGGGGATAGCTGGCCTATCAAAAGGGGCCTGAGTTAACCCTGCCACCCCAAGTACGTTCCCAGCAGTGTAAGAACCGAGGCCCACCCCAGTGGGCATGGTGGCAGTAGTTGTCGCCGGGTGGGTCGCCAGCGGCGTAGTCCCTGCACCACCCGCGCGAGGCCAAGGCCACTGAAAGGCCCCCCCTATATTGGGAATGTGTGTGGATGTACTCGTTTGCACCATATACTCACATGCTGCACCCCCGCGGGCCGCCCCCACCGGGGGTTCTGGCCCACTGGGGGCGTCGGAGCTCACGACCGATGAAGAGCTCATCACCGGGGCTTGACCCGCACCAGGTTGCTGGCTGGGGAGCTGCGAGGCAGTGGCCGGAGCCGCGCCACCCGCCTGCAGCAGCTCAACCCTCCCCGCCGGCCGTTGTCCTGCTGCCGATAGCGCCTCAAAAGGTACCCCAAAAGGGGCGCCTGCCTGACTGGCCCGGGCCAAAGACGCCTCCAAGGCCGCAATACGGGCCAGTAAGGTGTCTACATTGACCATGGGCAAAGAGCCGGCCGGCCCGCCTGACCCTTGCATGGGGACAGGTCCCTGCACCCCATGGCCCATATATGGCCATTGGCCAGGACCGAAGCCCGTTAGGGCTGGTGAGGAAACCTGCCAAGGCAGGGCGCCGGGCCACCCCCCAAGGCTAGAGGGCCCCGGGAGAGGCTGCGGCCCGAAAGCAATAGGCCCAACGGATTGGGCAGGAGGAGGAGCGGTGTCCACCGCTCGCGGGCCGCGGGCCGGAGCGCCCTCCGCGCCCGCACTCTGATCGGGCCAATGGGCGATAGACCCCAAGCCACCAGCCCCGGCCGGGGATGGCAAAGGTGGCTGTTGAGGAGGCGGCACCACGGTCCTCCGACCTGGGTTGCGCCTCCTAACAGCCCGGGCTGAATTCGCAGCAGCCTTCTTTTTGGAAGGCATCTCAAGCAAAAAAGGGAAGCTAGCTAGGCAAAATCGACCCAAAAGGCTTCCCGGTGATACCAACGAGCGACGGAGGCACAGGGAAAAAACTTCTCCGCTCCGTCGCTGAGGCAAAATGGCAGCTCGGCTGCCTCGTGGCCACCCCTTTTATAAGGGAGCTGGCCACGCCCCTAACTACCCGGATTCTCTGTCCTGTGGGGGGGGGCCCGCAAAGGGCGCGGCGGCCATTTTGGCGCCGCGCTTGCATTAGCTGGGAATGGGTAGAGATTAATGCCACTTCACAGGAGAATACCAAGTTTTCTCCTACTGCCCTGAGTTTTGCCTCTCTACCAGGAAACACCGAAAACACAGTAGTCTCCTAATGGAGACCTAGCAGCTATAACAATGGAACTTTTTGTATCATTGCCTTCACATAAGTCTAACAGGGTGCAATTGAAGAAACAGATACCCACCAGAGGATAACTTAACCCACATTCTCCTCAAATAATGTGTGGGCCCTGAAAACATGACCCTTAAAGTAACATCAATAATCATGGCCACAAATCTTAAAAATCTGCAGGTCTAAAAATATTAAATAATAACTTCCTGAAATCATAATACAGTATATATTCTATGGTGCATTACCAGAGCTGGCCACTACAGACCACTGCCTACAATATGTTTAGAACAGGAATTCTCAACCTTTTAAAGCTGGGGGCCAGGTCATGCTCCCTCAGACAGCTCCGGGGACAGGATGGCCATTTTGCCCTCCCTCCACCACATGACACTTCCTAGTGTGGTGGAGGCAGTGGGGGGATACATGAAATGGTGTTGTGGGCTGCATCCAACTCACGGGGCACAGGTTGAGAATCCCTGGTTTAGAAGGAACTGATTGTTTTCCCTCCAATAGAAGACACATTTGTGTGCATCCCACACCCGCTTCTATGACTGAGGTATGTGTGTTTAAATATGGGGTTTGCTGTTATCCATGGTTTCAGTATCTGCGGAAGGTCTTGGAACATATCCTCTGCAAATACCGAGGGGGGGTGACCTTCAAATGAATTAATGAATGTCTTGCACTAACTAAGGCCATTAGTCCAGTAAACTAGGCTGTATTGTCCAACATCCTATTACAAAACACACACCAGTTTTTTCATTTTGTTAGCAATCTGTCTCACACTCAGTTGCAGAAATGCATAAACCTGAACATGTCTAACCATACAGTGGGCAAAACAACATTACACATGTTGCTTGCACAGTTTTCAGTTTCTGCTGCATGGTACCATCAGGATTGTGGTCACCATCTTCTTCAACCTAAGATCCTTAACTAGAGATACAAAAAAGTCAGAGCTGATTGTTTTCCCTCCAATAGAAGACACATTTGTGTGCATCCCACACCCGCTTCTATGACTGAGGTATGTGTGTTTAAATATGGGGTTTGCTGTTATCCATGGTTTCAGTATCTGCGGAAGGTCTTGGAACATATCCTCTGCAAATACCGAGGGGGGGTGACCTTCAAATGAATTAATGAATGTCTTGCACTAACTAAGGCCATTAGTCCAGTAAACTAGGCTGTATTGTCCAACATCCTATTACAAAACACACACCAGTTTTTTCATTTTGTTAGCAATCTGTCTCACACTCAGTTGCAGAAATGCATAAACCTGAACATGTCTAACCATACAGTGGGCAAAACAACATTACACATGTTGCTTGCACAGTTTTCAGTTTCTGCTGCATGGTACCATCAGGATTGTGGTCACCATCTTCTTCAACCTAAGATCCTTAACTAGAGATACAAAAAAGTCAGAGCTGCAGCTTCAACCCCCTCATTTTTTGTGTGACTATGCCCAAAATACTGGAAAAACTGGAAATTCATCTTGTCTCTCCTTAATGGTGTTTCACTGAATGGTTAAGATAGTCCCACATCAAACTTGGTTTTAATTTGCTACACCGAATTGCTTTCATATGGCTCACTGTGTCAACAGCTATTTTGTTCCTGTTGTTGCTGCTGTGCTCTTAATTTAGTATTTTTCTTCTGTTTTTAAACTTGCCAGTAACGGTGACTTATTTAAAAGAAAAGCAAGATAGCTAAATGTTTTAAGTCAGGGGTTCTCAACATTTTCTGGTCGCAGGCCTGACCATGCCTCCGGAAAGCTGATCAGGCCAGTCACGTGGTTCCTCCCACCGGAAGTGGAAGTAAAACACACCTGTGCATGTGCAGAATGCATTTACTGCAGTGTTTTGTGCATGCATGGGTGTGTTTTACTTCTGCTTCTAGGAGTTGCAAGGATGACACAGGCTGGATGATTTGGCACCAGGAGGCCGGGGCCGGCCCCCAGGCTGAAGGTTGAGAATGCCTGTTTTAAGTAGAGAGCACTTTTAGAGCTCAACATACTTCACACAATTAAAGTTGAACTAGGCCAGTTTTCTTAAACCTCTTTCTTTTAAGCAAAGACTACAGAGATTGGGGCAAGTGATGAGATTTGAAATAGAAACTTTCCCAGACATACCTGGTTTCTCTTCCACAGCAACAATTAAGTGGAAAATCTCAGTTTTGAACTTTACTAATTAAATTGCCATGTGACACTTGAACCCACAACCTTGTTGTCTGCATGATGGTACCCAGATGCAACTTAGGTAAATAAGGCAAGGTTTTATGCAAGAGAAGGACTGCAGTGGTTCAAGTGGCTAAGACGCTGACTGTGAGGTGGAAGGTCAGAAGTTCAATTCCCGAGTACTGCAGGATGGAATGTCTTTGTCCCAGCTCCTGCCAACCTAGCAGTTCGAAAGCAAGAAATTGCAAGTAGATAAATAGGGACCACTTTGGTGGGAAGGTAAACAGTGTTCCGTGTGCTCCGGTGTCTAGTCATGCCTGCCACATGACCACAGAAACGTCTGCAGAAGCAGACAGCGCTGGCTCTTCGGCTTTGAAACAGAGATGAGCACTGAACCCTAGAGTCGGATACGACTGGCTTCTGTGCAAGTTCATATGTCCCTTGAAAATCCCACCTTGAGCATTGTATAAAGGCAAAGACATAAGACTGGCTTACTTTATGCAAGAGAACATATGGCTTTTGCAGTTTTCATCTTTTTAAAACATCAGACTGATTTACAGGTTTTTAAAAGTGATATGAATTTATGAGTGTTCTGTAATTCAGAGAGCTGATTCTGTTAACTTTCTGGTGTCCTTCCTTTAGATGCTGTCTTACCATAAATTCTCCCTTGCTCAAAAGTCAGTGGTGTCCAACTCTTCATTTACATCCCAAGAGCCAACGCTGTCTGCATCAATAAACGTTTTTGTGGTTATGTGCAGTGGTGGGCTCCAAAAATTTTTACTACCACACTGTGGGCGTGGTATGGTGGACATGGCCAGGGGGAAAGCCCTGCGTTGCACCTGAGTTAGGACTACTTTATTTCAAAACTTTGACGTGCAGGGCCAGCCAGAATTTCTACTACCGGTTCTGGTGAACTGGTGTGAACCTGCTGATGCCCACCACTAGTTATGTGGCAGGCATGACTAGACACCGGAGTGCACAGAGCGCTATTACCTTTCCCACCAAAGCAATGTCGATTTACCTACTTCAAGTTTCTTGCTTTCAAACTGCTAGGTTGGCAGGAGCTGGGGCAGATGATGGGAGCTCACTCAGTTGTGCAGCATGTGGGTCTCAAACTGCTGACCTTGTGGCCGTCAAGCTCAGTGTCTTAACCACTAAGCCACTGCACCATCACTCTTACCATAATTATCATATTTATGACCTATACTATAAATATGTTAGGAGGGAGAGAATCTTAAATCCTAAGAATGATATTTATGTACTTCTTTACTACTTTACAGTATTGGGACTTTACAGCACTTTACATATAAGACACAAGGCCTTATATGGTAGTAAGCAGACAACAGTAATATGCTAAGGAAGCTGGCAATATGCATTCATTTGGGCAACTCCTTAACCATTACAGCAGAATTTTTGTATCCTCAGTAAATCCTTGTTTTTCAAGTCCCAACAGGTTTCTCTGATGTGTTCCCAGCCTAAGGGAGTTTTCTGTTCCAGGGTAGATTTCTTTGTTTTTGGTTGAGAAATGCATTCTCTTTGTCTCACGTCAAAACCTACCCTGCCTTTACATTACAAACTGTTCTGTCACATCATTGTTAAACCTGAATCATGCCGTTCCCATCACATGCAGGTATAAATCAGGAAAAAGCTCCCAAAATATGTCTCAAAATGGAAATCCTCTCCTGGCACTAGATTTTGCATACAGTACTTTACACACCGCCCATTTCTGATATGCCTTTTCCAATCAAACCAAGATCAAGTTTAACTGGGGTTCAAAACCAAACAAAGAGAGTCATTTGATCCTGACACAACACAAATGCAGGATCCTTTATTGGATCTCTCTCTCACACACATACCTAAACACACCATGCACTTTTATGTTCGGATATTGTAGGGAAATTATAAAATGAGACTTCCACACCCTCACTGTAGGATGTCTCTTCCATGCCCTGTTTCTTAGAAGTGAGTCAGAAAAACAAAAAACAGCCAGCTGCATTGGAGGTGTGGTTTTTAAACTCCACCTCAGGTAGCTGTTGGTAGGAATTTCAATCTCTTCACTCCTCAAACAAAGGGAAGCCTCACTCTAGCATTCAACCGGTTCACGTCTGGCCTAGACACGGAAGAAGAGAAATTTTTTAAATAACGTTCGACATTAAAAATGCTACATTAACACAAATATTTATACAGCAGGCAAACACTGACACAATAGGTTCATGTAACCTATCGTAACAGAACTGCTTTTCCCCTTTACTCCTGCAGTTAAAATACACTAAAAGGGACTCTTGCTGTGGAAAAGTAAAATGTCCTTCCCACATTGCAACTTTCCCCACTGGGGAAAGTTACTTACACTGAGTATTCTCTGTCTTTTCCCCCTTTGTGTTTAAACCAGATGTTTAAAGCAGGAGTTCTCAACCTTTTAAAGCCAGGGGCCGGGTCATGCTCCCTCAGACAGCTTTGGGGGCTGGATGGCCATTTTGCCCTTCCACCATCACATGGCACTTCATAGTGTGGTGGTGGCAGTGGGGTCACATGAAAATGGTGTCGCGGGCTGCATCAGGCCCACAGGCCACAGGTTGAGAATCCCGGGTTTAAATGGTGGGAGTTACATTTAACAGAGATTTTTTTAAAAATAATATGTACTAGTGTGGTATGAGACAGATATTTGTCAGGACCCGAAAAGGCAATATAAAGTAAAGTTATTTCTTCTCCTGTTAAGGTTTGTAGAAAAACTTTTTAAAAAAACACAGAAAAGGGAATTGCTTCCCCTCATTGATGCCATTTGATTTACAGCAACCAGATTCAGATATTTTCTTTAGAATTACAGCAATGGAAGAAAAGACTATACTTCTCCTTCCATATGTACTCTGCCTCTAAGTATCACCCCTAACCAGTGTGATGTTCAACTTATAAACTCTGAACATGAATTTAATGTTGTGTGCATAGTCCCATGCTGTTTTTAATCTCCTGTTTTCTTCCCTCTCTAACTTGCATTGTACTTTAGTAAGGATACTTCTTGTGTATAGCACCAAATAATTTTAGTTGCATTATGGGAAATAATCTATAAAATATCCAATGCTACTTGGTGTTGTACAAATTTAAAAGTACAGCACATAAAAATTACCCATGCTAATGGAATGGATGAGGTTTTAGGAGGCTGATCTCCAAAAATGTAGCTGTTCTAAGTTCTGTTCACCTTGAAATTTCTTCTTCTTCTTCTTCTTCTTCTTCTTCTTCTTCTTCTTCTTCTTCCCTGTGTACATGAAACTGTCAAAATGAAGGCATCTTTTGGTGAGTTCATTCTGCAGTTTGCTTCATCTGACCCATTGTGAGAAAGATTAGCTGGCAACACAAGTATGCCATTACTACACACCCGGCTGTGGTTCAAAAATGCCACAATCTTCATGGAGGCTCTTTCTGTGTACCCCTTCATCTTGAATGAAGGAACTACATGAATGAAGCATACAGATTCACGCATAGAACAAGTAGTACCTGTTAGAGATGGGAAGTTTGGAAATTTTTTTGGACTGTAAATCCCACAATTTTCCTTTTTGGGAATCCAACCTGCAGAACAAACTCTCTGGATATCTCAGTGGCTTAGGTATCTGGCTGTGGAACGAGAGGTTGGGAATTTGATTCCCACAATGCCTGAGAAGAGTCAGTCTGTCTGGCATTTGGCAAGCTACACAGTCTCAGGATGCCACGCATCCTGTTGCTAATGACAGCATTAAAAAAGAGAAAAAACAAAATGCACCCAAAACAAAAACCAAATCAAACTAAACCAAACCTGCAGAACAAGTTAGTAGTCTCGTATTACATGGTAGCATTCTTTATATTATTAGCAACAGAGTATCTACTGTATCTCCTGCCAACCTAGCAGTTCGAAAGCAAGAAATTGCAAGTAGATAAATAGGGACCACTTTGGTAGGGAGGTAACAGCATTCCGTGTGCTCCGGTGTCATGCCTGCCACATGGCCACGGAAACGTCTGCAGCAGCAGACAGCGCTGGCTCTTTGGCTTTGAAACAGAGATGAGCACTGAACCCTAAAGTCGGAAATGAATGGCTTTCGAGCAAGGGAAACCTTTACCTTTACTATCTATTGCATACACAGTAAGGAGTTGCAGTTAGTAGGAATATGCAAGCCTTTTAAGGGCTCCCATTTGCAGTATTCAGACCTTACAGAGACCTTAACTGTGCTTATCTGGAGAGAAGGCCCACCCGGCAGGCTTCACGCCAAATAAGTCTACCTTTATTGAAAAGAAAAGCAGGGAAGCTTCCTTTTCAAACAGGAAGTTAAGCCTATCCAAGGCAGGTTTGGGTTATGCAGTGGGAATCCCAAGAAGGAGAATTATGGGATTAACAGTTTAAAAAATCCTGAAGTGCACATCCCTACTAGCTGCAATTCCCACTACAGAGAGAGTATATACTATGCTAATAATAATAATAATAATAATAATAATAATAATAATAATAATAATAATAATAATAATAATAATAATAATAATAATAATAATAATAATAATAATAATAATAATAATAATAATAATTTCATGTCAGAAATTATTCTGGGTTGAAAGGATTTTTGTGGAAGAAACTCCGCTCAGGGAATGCACAAACGAGGCTCCTTTCATGTCCCCAACAGCTGGGACAGAGACGGGCACTCGATCCATCATGCAGTACCCAGGTCTCGAACTGCCAACTTGCCAGTCTTCCAGCTAACAAGGTGAGCTTCTTAACCATTGAGCCACAGCAGCCCTCTCCTCCTAATAATATAAGGTTGTTACTGTGTGACCCAGAACTGGGTAACTTTTTCCCGTGTCAGGTTTTGCTGTACTTAACTCAATGTCAGCCCTAACTAAGATAGGCAACATTGAAGAATCAATGCATTTAAACACCAATGAGGGCATGAGTTCCCTCATTTTTTTCTTCCCATGCCCACCATTAAAGAAGACTGTAACACACAGGAGAAAGGGTTTGCTCAGTACGTCAATATTGGAAAGGCTCTTGAAAAAGGCTATTATTCCTGACAATTATCTACCTATTTTTTAAACTGAATATACTTCTGAAATATTACAGGGGAGAGTCAATTTTCAGTGGTTTTAATCTCATGACACCACTGTCAGTGTTAGGGAATGAAACCATGCACAAATCGCACAGTTTTCATCACTTGCAAAATATTAGGCTCTCTAGCACCTCAGAAGTAAAACAATCAATTTAGGTAGCTAATTTCAGATTGGAAAAGAATCCATATATTCTTCTGTTCTTTTTCTCCATAATGCCACAACATAATCATGTACAGTAGTTTGTTTTAAAAGTGCATACAAAAATGACAGAACTCAAAAATGACACTCTCCCACTTGGAAGAAAGTTTTGCTAATTTTAGTCAAGTTTATTTCAAGGCAAATAGGGCTAGGTCCGATGCCTTATTTATACTATACAGTATGTCAGTTACACTGACATACGTAATGAGGTATGCTTCCTTGCATACCACAGGTTAATAGACCTATTACATGTTGCAAGCCATTTAAGGAAAAAGACTGAAGCCCTCCTTTGTGAAGTTTTGTTTCACCAAACTATCCAGTACCCAAAATCAGAGGTTGATAAAAATTCATCTTTGCCTAAAAATATTGATTGTTATGATTCTATGAAGTACCAGAGCTGGCTCAACCATCAGGCTGAGTGAAACGATTGTTTCAGGCAACAGATAATAAGTATCTTAAAAGTCTGGCAGGCCATTAGGTATTCACTTGATGGATATTGCCTACCTCCAGGCAGGAATGGCTTGCATTGTTTTAAATGTGTCAAAACAATTTGCTTGGCTTTGGAGACATCTGAACAAGGAAGTGGGAGAACACCATTTGGAGTTCAAAATGTCTTGGGCCAGCCACGTGAAGCATATCAGAGAGTACGTCTCCTCTGGGCATTATATCTGAACAGGAAACAATTGTTCCTATAGTGGAAATAGTCAGAGATGGCCCATAGTCTGAACAGGAGAACGTCACCCCCAAATGACTGAGTATTTTTTTCTACCTGTACTATCTGCCGTCTTCAACCTTAACACTCAAGGGTTCACAGCAAGAGCCTCCTTGAAGACTGTGGTAATTTTGAATCACAATCGGGTGTAACCTGGTAACGGCAACCTTGTGTTGTCAGCTAATCTTTCTCATACTAGGTCATGCAAAGGGAACTGCAGAATGAACTCACCAAAATGTGGCAGTTTCACACCTGACCTAAACACGGAGGAAGACTGGAAGGTTTCTATCCCATTAACCTGAGCATGTATCACAGTCACAAATTCAGTTTTCCAACAATGACCAGGTGAACACACATACTGTAGAAGCTCACTTCAGATGTTTCTGCTTATCATAGGAAGGTTGGGGACAGAGAAAGCCAGGCTACTTCCTACGTGGATATCTGAGTTGGGGTCAGCACATTATGCTAATATATTTCTCTACATATGTTACATTTCCTGCTAGACTTAATGCCTAAACATGACTTTCATGTTGCTAGAAAACATTCTATAAAAAAAGCAAGATTAAGCATTCTATACATGAGGAGCCCCATTGTTTTTATGTGAAGAATGATATTTCTAAGTAGGTATGCAAACATGAGTTTCTGTTCTGTTCAGTTTCAATAGAGCTTGGCAGGATTAAGCTGATTTCACATGTCCTATGTTCTCATGAAAGGATTTAGGGAACAATGAAAATATCTGAATGCAGTTTTCTCTTTTAACAGAAATACAACAGGTAAAACTGCCCCTCCCCTCTTTTGAGAGATTTTAATTATCTTAGTGAAAACATTTGTCTTTCTTTAAAACATAAAAACAGGGAAAATGTAGGGAGGGGGAAAACAAAAAAATCACCCACTAACTCTACTTCCATGGGGCTTACAAAGCTCTAGTCCAGTGGTTCCCCATGTGGGGCCCATGCCCCACAGGGGGAATTCAATTCCTAGAAGCCCAAGTCAGTACATTAGCTGATCAGTGCTTTGGGGGAATTGATTTAGGCTTCTGGGCTTCAAGGTTGGGAAACACTGCTGTAGTCTGATCTAAGGGTCAGGAGGAGAGTTTCAAGCAGCTTTTGGGCACCAGACATTCTCTCATGGGGAAATAAATTAACATATCAAGTATTTACAAGCAGAGATCAACTGCATGGACTGACTCTAGTTCTGGTTTTGTATCAAGATTAGTACGGCAGAGGCAACAATTGACATCAAGGCCAGCAATGGTGGGTCCAAGCCCTGTCATAGCATGGATAACTCAGTCATTCATCAAACACTTTCTGTTGTACATCCCTGTTTGTTACTACTATTGCCAGAAAGGCTGGGAACTAGAAACACCTTAGAAACAAAAAGTAACCTTGTTATAATTTTCTGATACAGTACTTCAGATACAGTTCCCAGTTCTTATACTACATATTACAGTAAAAACCCGACTTACATATTCCTCAAGTTACATAAAATTCGACTTACATAATGATTTTATGCTAAAACCATGTCCCCGATTTACACGATTTCCTATGGGTTTGCTTCGAGTTACATAAAGATTTTTTTTCCTATGGGTTTGCTTCGAGGTACGTAAAAATAATTTTTCCTATGGGTTTGTTTTGAGTTACAAAAAAACTTCGCTTTAAGCAAAAGCCTACGGAACTGACTTTTTTTCTGTAAGTAGGGGTTTTACTGTACTCTTTGAACTGTATGGAGGTGTCAAAAAATTGTAAGTATGGAGATGAGATTAGGATGCACAATCCACTCAACCCCATTCACCCCAGTTCTCCCAATGTTGAAGGGGAAGATCTGATAAACTGTTATACTGAAAGTGGGCTAACCTGCTGTGTGCAGCTGAATTGCACAATCAGGTCTCTCAATTGCACAAAGAACAGTCACTGATTTTAGGCAGGCTGTTGTTAGGGTTTTTGTTTAGGGCAGCAACATGGGGAGATTGAAGTTTTGGATGGATTTCCAAAACATTTCCCTTTCCCTTACCATGCTTGTAATTCTTAGCTTTTTACTTGCATGCAAAAATACATGTTGCATGAATGGTTGAATATAATGGAAGAAAGCATAAGAGGAAAAAGTTTAGGAACCCCTATCCCAATTACCAGCCACCATTCTTCACTGTTACCCTTCACCACATGCTCTCAATATGAGGTACTGGCTCCACTTATTTTTTAAAAGTGAGATACAGGTGTGTTTTTTTAAAGTAGAAAATTGACTTCTCCAACACTAGCTGTGGAAAAACAGGCCCACAATCAATTCCACAGCATGGAAACCTTACTTTGGATATTGTATCTGGTATTACTACCTCTCATCCAGGGCCTCAGGAACTTTGCCCTGATCTGGTCTTCCCATCTGGTTGCTGGCCTTCCTGGTAGTCACTTTATGTCAAGTGGTATCCATTCTGTCGGAATCGACTGTGCAACTGAACAACAACAACAAAATCCATTCTGTGATAGCTTTCATCCACCTGCTGTCTTTGAAGTGGCACACATGCCCAGCCCACTGATGTTTTGCAAGCTCAATCAATGTTGACAATTGGCATGGGATCGAAAACAGTGGAAGACGATGCTTCAATCCACCACATCAACCTGACATGTGTGTGAAACACAGATCAAACAAGTAAGTATTACTATGTCCACTTAGTTGTTGTCATGATTGGTTGATCATACTAGATCTGGTGTAATTCTCTGCATCAAGAGTGAGTTTGCAAGTTTGTTTTACTAAAAGCAACAACTAAGTGGAGGTGGTAGCACAGCCTCTGTTCTCAATGAGAACATTTTCTAATTCCTAGCAATAGTCCTCACGGGAAAAATACAAGGAGCAGTGGTTTCCATGTGAGACTGTCCACAATTTCACAACAATGGACACACGTCTATATATAATTAGAACCTAGAATTTGATATAATATTGATTGGTAGGAAACAAGTCATCATGATGTATACTTGACCCAACTAGAAGAGGGAGCTGAGGAACCCATTCACCTTCCATTTGTGGTTTGTGTTCTGTGATGTCTCAATAATGTGGCTTGTCTTTTTCCTTCTAAGCCAAAACACACCACAGGATATTTATGTAGTTTGCATACACACCAGATTATTGCATTCAGAATAAATATACCACAGGGGGGAAACACACCAGATTATCAAAATCAGAAAAAACATACCACAGGAAGAATGTCTGTGGTTTCTTCCACCACTCCTGTCTGCAGCCTGAGTAATCCGGTGCATTAAGCTAGACCTTGTTTCGTTCCCAACAACCCAAAATTCTACCAAACCATGGCTTGTTGTTCCATGTGATTGCTTTATCAATGTGGCTAAGCCCTGACTGACTGATGATTCCAGGAATTTCCAACAACCCCCTCAAAGTTTTTTTATATGCCTGAAGAAATCTATGTGCGACATTGAGAAGTACCAGTTTGTCGAATCAGATGCCAAGGTGGGATGAACAAGAAGAAATAATTTGGAACTAACTGCTGTTATCCCCACAGAAGCGGGCTGGCTGAATAGTTCAGGGGTTTAGGTATCTCTGGCTGCAGAGCCAGAGGTGGGAGTTCAATTTGCCATTGTGTCTCCTGTGCTTAGAGCCAGTTTGTGCAGCTCTGGGCAAGCTGCACAATCTCAAGCTGTTCTCAGAACAAGGGAATGGTGAATATGTTCCTTTTTTACACAGAAAACTCTGAGAAGGGTTGACACAAGTCAGAACTGAGTTGACACCAGTTATTATTTCTGCAGAAAGAGGGGGAAAATTATTTTCTGATTATTTAAAAAAGTAACCATAAACATGTGTACTCAAAGTGTGTGGTATGTCTCTACAGAATAACTGGTTTAAAATGTTTTTCTAGTTACCAACCCTTTACAATCTAAAAAAGAATTTTCTCAGACCAGCTTCCTGTTTCCCAAAGTGTCCAACCAAATGTTTCTGCAAAGTCAACAAAGTAGAGATGAAGGAAGAATGTGTTGTTTTTACTTGTTCACCTAACTGGTAGTGTTCAAGTAGCATTCTTTTCTAGCCACCCCAAAACACATCAGTGACTGAATCTGACACATAGGGATAACTGCCTTCCATTATTCTCATTCTCTGGTGCATTACCTGTACACGTCTGTACCCTGGTAATGGCAACCTTGTGATGCCAGCTAATCTTTCTTACACTAGGTTAGGCTAAAGGAACTGCAGAATGAATTCACCAAAAGGTGCCTTTATTTTGGCAGTTTCACATCTGGTCTAGAAGACTATAATACTTCTTCCAAGGAACTTGAGACATTCTGCATGGCTCTTCTGCCTTGTGTTAACTTCAAAACAGTATTGAAAGACAGTAATCTGCCTAAGGTCACCTAGAACTAAACATAAATTTGAGCTTACATCTCCCCAATCTTGTCACATTAAAAGCACTGCATTACACTCTTTGCCATGACATGTATCATCCATGTCACTTGCTGGATCAAGAGTGATCTACTTCAAGGCGCGCCAACAAGTGGCAACTCCTTTAACCGACCTAAAGCCCAAAGACAGGAAATCTATTTTGGCATACAAAGCTAAAAATCCTGAAAAATCTCTGAAGGGTCTGGTAATAAAATCAGAATTATAATTAATGAAATAATCAATAATTTGGTAGCCTTTCACAACAGCCAAAACTTGTTACCGGAGGCGGCTGTAGCTTCATTTGGTGTAATGCTGGGACAGCCATGATGAGATTATTATCCATAGCCTCAGTTACCTTGATGACAGGTCAGGTCACCTCCTCTTTATGGTGAGTAACCTCTGAAATGTCCTGTCCTTAAAAGCCCCTACTTAGTTCTGTTCTTGCAAACTCAATTTTTTTTAAATGGAGAGAATCCATCTGGCCTTTCTCTTTTCCTGCTGCTTTCAACTTTTTTTTCTAGCAAACAGCAAAACAAACAAAGCCTTTTCCATTTACAAACTTTTCTCTTCCACCTGGACTATCTCTCAATGACCCTCCAAGCCAGGAAGACTTTTATTTAAAAAATGAGAATTATAGCAGAAAAAGCCACATCAGGGACAATCTGCCACAGGATCCACCCTCGCCTCAAGCACTTTGTAAAAGTAAAGGTCACCCTTGCTCGAAAGCCAGGCATTTCTGACTCTAGAGTTCAGTGCTCATCTCTGTTTATAGCCAAAGAGCAGCTTTGCTGTGGACATGTGGCAGGCATGCACGGAACTCTGTTTACCTTCCCATTTCCCAGCGAAGTGTTCCCTATTTATCTACTTGCAATTGCTTGCTTTCGAACTGCCAGGTTGGCAGGAGGGCAATCATTCTACTTTGAGGGTCTCAATAGGTGCCTTCATTTTGGCATACAAACAAACAAACAAGAAACAACAAAAGACAAAAAAAAATGTCGTGCCATTTTAAAGACTAACTCCAGTATTTTAATGTTAGCTTTCGTGGATCAACTCCACTTCGTTTTGGCAGCTTCACATCTGGCCTAGTCACAGAAGGAGAAGAAATCAGTGGCCAGGCTGGGCTCAAATAAGGCGCGGCTTTACCTTCCGACGGCAAGCGACGCTCCTGAAGGACTCCGCTCTCTCCCCGCCTTCTCCCTTCTTTACAAAACTATCTCCTAAAACCGTGATGGTGAACCTTGGCACTCCAGATGTTCTTGGACTTCAATTCCCAGAAGCCCCCTGTGAATCCACACGAATGGGTTTACTGCGATTCATCCGGCCCGCGCTGCCCTCGTCGCTCCCGGAAGCGGAAGTAAAACGCGCCCGTACGGGCGCGTTTTACTTCCGCTTCCGGGAGCGACGAGGGCAGCGCGGGGGCGGATGAATCGCAGTAAACCCATTCGTGTGGGTTCACAGGGGGCTTGGGCTTCTGGGAATTGAAGTCCAAGAACATCTGGAGCGCCAAGTTTGGGTACTAAAAGCACCCGATCTCCACATCTGCAAAAGCCTTCCTCCCCAAGAAGGAACCGCAACCATTTCCCAAGCGCGGAGCCCTTGAAAAAGTCCCAGCAGGCGTAGTTTTTTCGCCCAGGTGAGCGAGGCTGTTCCCAGCAGGGTGGGGCGAGGAGCCCAACCTTTAACCAAAGGGCAGGAAGCAAGCAAGCAAGCAAGCGCCGGGCCAGCCTGGCTCAGCCATTGCCTCGCCTCGAGTGCAATCTTTCTGCAAAAAATAAAATAAAATACTAAAAAATAAAAAAAAGCACCGCTCCTAATTGCAGAACTCATTAACCCACCGGGTGCCTTAGGCTCGCTTTCGTTTCCGAGCCTACCCAGGTCGCTCTCTAGTCGGGACTCACCAAAAGCAGCAGCGCCAACGCCGGCTCTCCTGCACCCAAGGGACGCGCCATGGCAAAGCCGCCTTCCGCGGGTCTCGAACGCGCGGCCCGAAAAGGAACGACGCCCGCCCCAGAGAAGACCCTTCCTGGAACGACTCCCGGCCTCTGGCTGCTGAAGCTAGCCAAGCGGTTCCCCTGGTGGCTGGAACAATGAAATGAGGCTGGTCTGGTCTGGTCTGGCTGGAGTGTGGAGGGCAGGCAGGCAGGCAGGCGGCCGGGAGGGGAGGGGAGGGGAGGGGTGGAGCCTGGGAGGAGGGGCCCCCAGGTGGGTGCGGGACTGTGGGCTGGCAAAAGGCACCCAAGCCCGGCCACCGGTTGAGTCACGGAAAGGGCACGGCTTCAGGGCCATTGGGCGGGGATGGCTGTCGATCAGGAACCTTTCCTTGTTTGAAAAGGGAGGGAAGGGAGATAGAGAGAGAGAGTGAAAGTCTGGATCTCCCAGAGTAAATAAAAAACAAACAAACAAAAAAGAAGACAAAAAAAAAAAAACAACTGCTGTGGCACCTTAAAGACTAACTACTGTATTGATTGGGTTGAAGGAGGAGAGTGCAAAAGCGGGCTTGAGACTCAGCATCAAGAACACCAAGATCACGGCAACAGGGCAACAGGCCCCATCATCAGTCCTTGGGAAATAGATGGGGAAGAAGTAATTGAATTTTAATTTAATTTAATTGCCAAATTTATATACCGCCCACTCGGCCAAAGCCGACTCAGGGCGGTTCACAACCACAATTTCAAAAACATGTTAAAAACAGTTAAAACTACCCACCCCCTAAAACAAGGGGTGCAGGATCCAAAGGCACCATGGGGAGGAGTTCTTCTACACCAGCCGCTCAATGAAGGTCACCCTTCCACCTGCACCCCACACTTGACCCGCCAGCCAGGTTTTAAGTTCTTTTCCGAAAGGCAGCAATTCCGTCCGGAGACGTAGCTCTGTTGGCAGGTGGTTCCAGAGGGCCGGCGCAGACACGGAGAAGGCTCTCCTCCTTGTGCCAGAGAGGCGAGCCCCTCTGGCTGATGGAACAATTAGAGAGCCCCTCCGGTCCGCTCTGGTTGGACGGACAGACGTCCTCAGGGCATTGCGGTGACAGACTTTGCTTCTTTAGGATTCAAGATCACTGCAGATGGCGACTGCAGCCATGAAATAAAAAGACGACTGATTCTGGGGAGACAAGCTATGAAGAAACCTGGGGAACGTAGTGAAAAGTAGAGACATCGCCTTGAAAACAAAAAAATTCGTACAGTAAAACCCGACTTACAAATGCCCTGAGGTACATAAAATTCGACTTACAAAATGATTTTGTGCTAAAACAATGTCCTGATTTACACAATTTCCTATGGGTTTGCTTCGAGTTACATAAAGGTTCTTTTTTCCTATGGGTTTTCCTATGCTTCGATTTACATAAAAATTTCATTTTTCCTATGGCTTTGCTTTGAGTTACATAAAAAAATGATTTTCCCCTATGGGTTTGCTTCGAGTTACATAAAAATTCAACTTAAGAAAAAGCCTATGGAACAAACTTTTTTTCCCTTGTAGGTAGGGGTTTTACTGTATAGTCAAAGCAATGGTATTCCCAGTGGTAATGTATGGGTGTGAGAACTGGACCATTAGGAAAGCTGAGCGCAAAAGAATAGATGTCTTTGAGATGTGGTGTTGGAGGAGAGTTTTGAGAGTCCCCTGGACAGCGAGGAGAACAAATAGGTCAAGCTTAGAAGAAATCAACCCTGATTGCTCATTGGAAGGTCAAATAGTAAAGATGAAGCTGAAGTACTTTGGACATCAAATGAGAAGGGAGGGTTCACTTGAGAAGGCCTTGATGCTGGGAAATGTGGAGGGCAAAATAAGAAGGGGGCAGCCAAAGATGAGATGGCTAGATGGTATTGTAGATGCAATGGGCACAGAGCTGGGCAGGCTGATGGTGGAGGACAGAGGGGCCTGGAGGACAATGGTCCATCGGGTTGCAAAGGATCGGAATCGACTGTGTGACTGGACAACAAAACTATTTTGATGATGATGATAATTTTGTGTCAGAAATTATTCTGGGTTGAAAGGATTTTTGCTGGAGACACCTGAATGAGGCTCCTTTCATTTACCCAAGATCTTTCCCTACCGAAGTGGTCCCTATTTATCGACTTGCAATTTTTTGTCTTCGATCTGCTAGGTTGGCAGGAGCTGGGACACAGACAGGCACTCAATCCATCATGCAGTACCTGGGTCTCAAACTGCCAACTTGCTGGCCTTCCAGCTTAACAAGGTGAGCTTCTTAAACTGCTGAGCCACTGCAGTCCCTACATTAATTTATTATTAGCTTTTGTGGATCGATTTATACACATCAGGAAGGTTAATCACTTTATGCACATCAGGTATACAGTAAAACCCTGGGTTACGACGGAGGTCTGTTCCAACAGCCTCTGTTGTAAACCGAAAAAATTGTAAACAGAAACATCCATAGGGATGCGTTGGTCCTGAATTGAATGTTGTAAACTAAAAAAAAATAAAAAATTAAACATTTGTAAACTGGGATGGCATTTCCATAGGATTTGCCATTGTAAACCGCAGCAATCTTAAACCGAAGTGGTTGTAACCTAGGGTTTTACTGTATTATTAAATTGATGTCATGCAGTCTTGCTCTTATGTCTAACAAAGTGGACTTGATCCACAAAAGCTAACATTAAAATATAGTACCATAAACAAACAAAGACAGCTGTGTGATCCATACTGCAAACAAATTCAGTAGAAAGGCGATGCCTTTGTCAGATCTCTAAAACAATCAAATGTTGCATAAGCTTTGGTGATTCAAGATCACTTCTTCAGGCATGCATCAATTTCTTGTGGACAGGGTAGAAAAAGTATCAATGAAAGTTACAGAAGTTCATGGCAAGATGTTGTGCCAGGCTCTGTGTCTTAGAGGTGTAAGTGTGAAAAACAGCAGGCTGTATCTGAATGTCTTCCCCATTCAACAAATTAAAATATAGGATATCAGAGAGTAAGGTAAAGGTAGCCCTTGCTCAAAAGCCAGTCATATCCAACTCTAGGGTTTGGTGCTCATCTCTGTCTACAGCCAAAGAGCCAGAGCTGTCTGCTTTTGCAGATGTTTCCGTGTTTACCTTCCCTCCGAAGTGGTACCTATTCATCTACTTGCAATTTCTTGCTTTCGAACTGCAAGGTTGTCAGGAGCTGGGACAGATGATGGGAGCTCACTCGGTCGTATAGTACTTGGGTCTCGAACTGCTGACCTGTCAACCTTCCAGCCATCAAGTTCAGCTTCTTAACCACTTGAGCCACTGCACTCCACATCAGAGAGTAAACAAAACAACAAAAACATATAGTAGTCTTCAAGGTGCCACAACATTCTTCTCTTTTTGTTTTGTTTTATTTACTCTCTAAGATGTTTGCACAGACTAACACTGCAACCATTTCAGAAAGACGTCTTTGATTTCTCTGCCCTTCTAGTCATTGATGAGGCTTGAGATCCATTGGCCTGAAGCCCAGCCAGATCTATCTCTGATTTAAAGCTACCACCAACAAACAGCCTATCTAAATAATTCCCAGGAAAGCTTGATTTCACTTCCCTGCCCCCTCCTTAACTTTGGCCTTCTGATGAACTTCCGTACCTTCTTCTGTCTAATTATTTCTAATTTAGTCCTAATAAGGATATGTCCCTCTTATTTGTCTCTGCCTCCCCGCACACTCTTCTGGGGTTTAAATGTTTTCCTTGATACAGAGCAGCAATCAGAAATGTATACTCAGCTATATGGATTTTTCATTGCTATACCTGAATTCTTTCTTTATTCATATCAGATGCACCACCAGTATATAATAACACACAAAGCTAAAATTAACACATCTAAAAACAAAATAGAATTTTAAAAGGCCAGATGACATCTGATATCAGGCCACATCAACAGCATTTCCTTTTGCCACCATAAGGTCCTCCTCAGTGCACATTGAGAGGCATCGTGTGCATTGTATCATATGGGAGATAGTTTGTACTTCTCCGCATTCACACAGGCTGTCATCTACAGAGAAATACCACTGTTTGTTTAAAGCTTTCCACGTAGGCCATGGTTGTTTTTGTCCAGGCGGTAGAGACTCGTGGTTCTGCCCAATTATCTGGTAGCTCCTTGCTTGCCTTCCATAGTTCTAAAGTGGTCTGAGGAGTCTGGTTGTTTGGAGGAGCAGACGTTGTGAGAAAGTTGTGTCTTGGTTTTAGTCAACCCCGATACAAAAAGTGCATTAATTAGCTGGCATCCCTCCATCAAAATTCCATCGAGAACATCCTGCTCAGAAAGAATGAGTAGCAAAATCCTTGGAAACACACCTGCTATTTGATCACCAACCATCAAAGGTTGGTGATCAAATAGCAGGTGTGTTTCCGAGGAACTTGTTTCATTGCTTTATTTGTTCTTTTTCTTTACTTCCTCTTTTACCCCTTTGGGTGTTGAGGGAAATACAAGGTTCTTGTTCTGGTATTTCTAGCAACCTCCACCAGCATTATCTGGTGTTCTTGTAATATGTCTTTAATGTTGTCTCTCCACCTTCCTCTGGGTCTACCTCATGCTCTTTGTCCTGCTTTATTTGTTTATTTTATTTTATAAAAAATATATTTTATAACAAAATACTACAATTTGTAACCCATGTCCATCCAATTACTTTCTCTTTATCATGAGGTCATGTATAAATGATTGCCATGCAGTTCCACTCTTATGTCTAAGTGGACTTGATCTGTGGAAGTTCAGATTAAAATAAGGTGCCGCAACGTTTTTGTTTTTGTTATATTTATTTGTATTTTTGTTTCATTTTGTTTCTTGTCTGATATGTCTGCATAGACTAACACAGCTACCATTTAAGTTAGATCGATAGAAAGACAGAGAGAAAGACAAGCAGACAGAGAGAGAGAGGAAGGCAAGCAGACTGGGAGACGATGATGGAGGTGGAAACTAATCTCACTGGGTTGTTTTTAAAAAATTCTACACTTTTTATTGTATAAAAATAATTAATTTAGAGGGTGTATCTTTTAAAGCTGTCATTTGTTCCAAAGCTTTGGAACAGAACGCACTACATCATGGATTCACAACCTACGGCCCAGAGGCTGGCCCTGGCCCATGGTGGCAAACCATCCGGCCCATGGCAACGACCCCTGGAAGTGGAAGGGACGTGTTTATGACAGTCATAAACACACCCGCGCCTGTACAAATGCACCCACCATGGTTTGCAGCTGATGGAGGGGGCGTGGTCCGGCCTGTGGTGGGAAAATGTTGAAAACGCCTGTACTACATGTTTAAATAACTCAATCATTCTTAAACAATGCATTCTTCTTCTTCTTTCTCCTCCTCCACCCCATCAGGTGTTGAGCGAGATGCAGGATTCTTGTTCAATCACTTTTAGAGGCCTCCACCACTGTTATTTGGTGTTCTTGTAATATTTCTTTGATGACATCTCTCTACCTTCCTCTGGGTCTGCCTTTTGGTCTTTGTTCTTCTCTATTCCACATATGCCTTGTAACGTATGGAAATCCAAGATACAGTATTTTCTCTAAATTGGCAAACTACTTTATTTGTTGTCTGTTATAGTGCAAGATTGATTCTGTTCCAATTCTTTCTCTTATAACCTCATTCCTGACTTAATCCTTTCTAGTCACTCCCTTTGGGTTCACTTTTTAAATTTGTGGGCTCTGTTTCATTCCTGAGGCTAAGCCAGCTTTCTGACAGTCTGAATACAAGCCTTTAGTAACCAATGCTTATACATACTGAGAAGCTGGCCCACCCAATGGACACAAATCCATTAGATGATGGCTAAAATCAAGGAAAAACTTTTGCATGCCTCTTAGGCTCTAAACAAGAAATCAGAACAGACTAGGCCAGTGATGGTGAACCTTGGCACTCCAGGTGTTCTTGGACTTCAATTACCAGAAGCCCAAGTCAGCACTCCTGCTGATCAGGACTTCTGGGAATTGAAGTTCTAAAATACTTGGAGATTCACCATCACTGGATTAGGCTAAACCTACAGTATGTAGAGCAAAAACAACACACTTGTTGAATGGATGTATACAAAGACTATCTCCCACCAGAACAAGATTCTGGCTGGACTATATAGTAGTATTGTGTCTGGAAATCCATCTTTTTGTTCTCAGTGAAGATTCCTCAGAACTTTAAATGTCACTCCCATCTCAAGGTGAATAAGCTGAAGAAAACTCACCTATCAGCTTGCAGCTATAAGCTATGATAAACCATTTCTCATGAAGTGTGGGAAGCTAAAATAAGGAACACCAAGGTTGAGTCATTAATGTCTGATTCTGCTCAGTTTAAGGGATTAAACTTGGATAAAATTCTGATGCAATGTTATTTGTGAACTTGTATCTCCCCTTTTAACTGTTTTGATATTTTCCCTAGTTTTATTTACATATTCTAAGTTTTGTACTGTTGGCTGCATTCTCTTCCCATTTATATATATTTAAAACCAATAAGGACTGTGATGGCTTAGTGGTTAAAATGCTGAACTTGACGACTGGAAGGTTGACAGATCGACAGTTCGAGACCCGAATGCTGCATGACGGCGTGATCTCCCATCTCTGTCCCAGCTCCTGCCAACCAAACAGTTAAAAAGCAAGAAATTGCAAGTAGATGCTTTGGTGGAAAGTGCCATGTGGTGGAGGAATGGCAAAATGGCCATCTGG
Source organism: Bradypodion pumilum (assembly GCA_035047305.1). Classification (NCBI taxonomy): domain Eukaryota; kingdom Metazoa; phylum Chordata; class Lepidosauria; order Squamata; family Chamaeleonidae; genus Bradypodion; species Bradypodion pumilum. Next base: position 279,137,482 of record JAWDJD010000004.1, on the reverse strand, counting down.
CCCCCGAAGCTGTCTGAGGGAGCGTGACCCAGCCCCCAGCTTTAAAAGGTTGAGAACTCCTGTTCTAGGGAGTAAAAAAACCCACAAGAACTAATGCACCCAGTTTTGCAACCCAACCTGGAGGAAACTGCAGAAGGAGGAACCTTGTTAGATCTTGTTAAGGCAATTCTTTTTGAACTGTGCCTCTTATGGGTGTTACTGTAACTAGAGGTACAATCAAGGTTGTTCTACTGCCAGTGAATTTTCATTTCCCTTGCTGTGTAGTCACACCCTGAGTCAAGTCATTGTTAAATTAAGCTGTGATTTTGCCTTTTGAGTTGTGTTAGCAGCTACAATAAATACTGAGAAGAATTTGACCCTGTATGATTTGCTTATTTTATTGGATTTCATCTATTTTTTCCCTTTGGAACAGACTGTCTTTAGAAGTATTTAAGCAATTGCAGGCAGTTGTTTTTCAGGGATGCTTTAGTTGTGTCCTGCACTAAAGATTCTTTATTGTACAGATGCTCAGGCCAGATGATCTCCAAGTCATTCCATGAACAAGCTTATGACACACTCTTCCCAAATCCTATAAATCACTACCAAGGGCAATAAAGCTTTTCCTCCAAACAATGTGAAGCCTGTTTGCTTGTGTGCAAAATTACAAACTACCTAGTTCAGTGGTGGTGAACCTATGGCATGCGTGCCAAAGGTGGCACTCGGAGCCCTCTCTGTGAGCATCCGTGCAATCACCCCAGCACAGAGTTTGCCATGTCCCTCTGCCCAGCAGCCCAGCAGCCCTTCTGATCAGTGATGTGCTGCAAAAAAATTACTACTCCCGCTATGGGCTTGGCTAACTCTGTGGGCATGGCTAACTCTGTGGGCCATACCCACTTGGCCTCCCTACGTCATGGCCTGGGTTAGGGAGGTGGGCGTGACCGGCCAAGTGGGGGAATTTCTGCTACCAGTTGCCTAGGCACCTGTGGGCACCTGGAGCAGCTCAACACTGCTTCTGATTCATTCTTCCCCTTGCATCCATTTTGATCACCTGATTTTCCTAAACAGCTTTTTAAAAAATTACAGGGAACTTTGGGTGGTAGCAGAACATTCCTGCCCAAAATCTTCTAATAGAGTGTCATGTCAGCAGAACTCCACTTATCTGAACCCTCTATCCCAGTGAGGGCAAACCTTTTAGGGGCCAAGTGCCCAAATTGCAACCCAAAACCCACTTATTTATTGCAAAGTGCCAACACAGCAACAGGGGAGGAAGGAAATGCACCCATTGGGCTGCTGGGCAGAGGGGCGGCATAAACTCTTGTGTCGGGGTGTGTGTGTGAAAGTGCTCCCATTGGGCTGCTGGGCAGAGAGATGGGGTGAACTCTGTGCTGGGGAAGAGAGGAAGTGCTCCCATTGGGCTGCTGGAAAACTCTGTGCTGGGATGACAGCATGGGTGCCCACAGAGATGACTCCAAGTGCCACCTCTGGCATAAATGTCATAGGTTCACCACCACTTCTCTATCCAATCAATGCTCATTTTTCACTAAGAGGAACTTGCATAACAATATCTTAAATGCTCAAGGAAACAAATTCCTCCTTAAAAGAAAAGAAGTTCAGTGTTATTAGAAAGCATAGTTTCTCAAAAATGGAACTGCGATATTTCCCAAGCAGTTGGGACAAAACTGCTTTTGTGATAGCAATAGCAATTACACTTCTATACCGCCCTATAACACTTAGTGCACTCTCTGGGTGATTCACATAGCAATTCGCATTTTTGCCCCCTGTGTGCTGGGTACCCATTTTACCAACCTTGGAAGGATGGAAGACTGAGTCAACCTTGATCCCCATCAAGATCAACTCACAGTGTCAGCAGCAGTTTTGGCTGCAGTACAACAGCTTAACTCTTGCATCACCAAAGTTCACCCCTTTTCCCATTTGCATTAGCCTTCCCCAGCTGGACAGCAGTGTTTCTTAGAAATGCTGGACTATACATTTTATAAAATGTATCTTATTTCTATGCCCCATTTATCCCAATTATGGGATCCAAGGCAAGTCAATGCTCACTGGGATGTAGAAAATTGCAGTTCAAGAAGGATGCAAAAAAGGATGTAAAGGATGTTTAATTATTTTTCAATTACTTTCCAACTTTTATACTAATAATAATAATAATAATAAAACAAGTGTTGAACTGGTTTTTTTTTTTTGCCTACGTGCATATAAATTTGCCTACAGAGTTTTCTTACAAATGTTTTTTCCCCATGCTTCTCAAGTTACACTGTTTGGCCCCATTTTTTCTCCTGTTGAAAATTGCAGTTCATCATATCTGAGGATAAATGTACTAATTAGTTGCAACTAGATTAGATTGACTGAATCAATGGCATTTAGATAAGTGTTGAATTATAAAGTCCCCACTGACTGAAGGAACAAATAATTGGTTGTAGGTTCTGGAGGATGCCAGATTGGGGAAGGATGCTCCAGGGCAAGGAATGGAAAATATATATTTGAACTACACTTTCCAGAATCTTCACTATAGGCAATGGTCTTGTTGCCTTGGGGATTCTAATAGTCAAGAAACATAACTTTTCTGAGTTCGTCCTTGGAGCTTGTCCTTAACAGTGCAGCATAAGACATATAAATTGCCTTCAACACTAAGTCAGACTTCACAAGAGAGTTTGACCAGAACTTTTTATTAAACTAAATACTCTTTTACATCCTAAAAATAAACGTTTGCCAATTTATTGTAAGTCCAAAAGTTCAATAGACTCAGACACAACCATTTTAAAAAAATGATCACAACAGAAAATAACAATAGAAGTCAAAAGAAACACTATGGAATGGTACAGAAGGATAGAATTACTTCTAGAATGTAAGTGAAAAAGGCAAATACTAAAGCTTATGTTTGCTAAGTATTAAACAATTTCCTTGTAAAAAGTAGCAGTGAATGATGGTGCTAATGCTAGTTACTATATACATAAAACATTTAATTTTATTTTTACTCTCAGATATTAGTTCAAATACATAATTCATTTCATAAGCATTGGCAAGAATCCTATTGGGGTTTTACCTTGGAGTAGGTAAAAATCACATAAATCATGGCAGCAAACTGCAGCTAATTGACAAAGTGCCTGTTTTGTGTCAGAAAAGGAACATGACAGGCACTTTGTTATTTAGCTGCAATTTGCCACCACGACTTGCATGATTTCACTTAATGTATAGTAAAGCCCCAACTACCGTAGATTTTGACCATTAAGGAAAACTTTTTTTAGTTTGACTGCAAGTTACAGCCATTTAATGCTATGGAAATAATAATGCTATAGACCAGTACTATTTTGCAGAACTGTTTACGCCAGAATCTTTTTGCACAGTGAAGTGCTTTAACGTATTGTGGAATATAACCTTTGTCATAAAATATATGCATAATACATATGCTAGCAGAAAGTCATTTATTAACAAGTGGTCAAATAGGTTAATATATAAAAGAGAAAACTTTTTTAAAATTTTAGCTTGCAAAATCAAATCACAAACCACTTATCTCTTTTATCCAGATTTGAAGCCTTCCTATTTTTAAAACCATCAGTAATTAACATTTAAACTATTACTAGACTGAGATGAACAACTAACTACTTGATGATTTTGAATACAGTGGGTTGAACTCAGATTTAGTTGTACTTAAGCATCAACCTGTTGAAATCAATTTGACTGAGCTAATCATTAAGTCCCATTGATTTCACTGGGTCTGCTCCAAGTACAGCAAAGTCTGGCTTCAACCCAATACAAATACTATTCTCGTAGCACTGGATAACTATTTTTATAGTTCATATACCGTAAGCAGAAGTAGAGAAGAAATTGTCCCAATGGCCAATAGTAACTGGAATAGTTCCACACATACACAAACATATATGGCTTATTATCTCATTGAGTTATATAACTACAGCTAATCCTTGGTCTGTAGTTTTGTGACAGAAGCTAGAAGTATCTAACAAATCTCTCAAGACCCCCATCAAACCTTCCTTTCAAGATCCTTTAAGTGAAGCCATTATGATCAAGTGGGTGCAAATTTATTCTGTAGATAAGCTTTTGCATTTTTCCAAGACTCTACAAATAAATATTAAAATAAAGCAAGGGTTGCTTCTGCAGACAGACTGTCTACTCATGTTTTCAAAATTGTGTGTAGGGAAGTAGCAGAAAGCTGGCTGTGGTGCTAGAAAAGTTAAATACAGTATTATTATCAAATTAAGACTGCATTAGATATTCTAGAAACAGTACTTGTAATGTTATGATTTGGTATCTGGGTGCTTATTCAAACCATTTTCTAGCTGTTCCACTACTCACATTTTTAAGAACTGAGTTAGGGAAATAGAATGTTTATATGAGGCCTAAATAGTCTTAAAAACCCAACAATCTTTAATTTATAGAAGTCTATTGAAAAATAATGGCACTCACAAAAGGTAAAAATAACAGATTATTATAGGCTGATGGGAGGGAAAGCCCTTTCTAATATTATCTGAATTTACACTACAAAACATGCTATCTGCACTGTTGTTGCTTGGGATACATAACTAAAATGTGTCAGGTCCAGGAAACAGAGAACAATTTTTAGGTGTCCCTCAGATAGTAACCCCTGTGCCACTTGGCAAAATCTACTAAGAACTGATGGGAGATTTTTTTTCCCTACAAAAGTCTAAACAAGAATGGAAGATTGCCCATTTATTTTCATGCTCTTACATAGTCATTTGCTGATGTATGATAATGGGTAGGGATCTCCTATTCAAAATAGGCAAAGCTAAAAGTTGCAATGAATGCATGCGAGTCACATGGGCATGCCCAGAGTAGCTGTTTGGATCCTGGTCAATATAGGATTCTTTCCCCAATGATTTGTTGATGCAGTTTCACATATTTTTAAAGCTTCCATGAAAACAATAAAATGATAGAGAAGATTTGTGTAGTGCAATCTGAGACTTCTTTGACTATATTTATGTTTGTATGAATATAAATCTCACGGATTCCAGTGGGGCTTCCTCTTAGGAAGCACACTTAATAATCAGATTTACTTGTCACAATATATTTCTTCTTTAATTTTTCCTGGATTATTGCATTCTTAGTTTGACATTTTTATATGCTCCTCCTAATAGGTATAGGTTTTGCCAATATACCAGGTAGAAGAAACAGCCGAATAAGGACAGCTAGTAATGTACAATTATGACAAATCTAAAGTCCTAGTCTTCTCTAATAAAAGACCAAAGCATAAATGGACAATTGACTCCCATGAATTAGAGCAAGTCAAATGTTTTAAATACCTGGGCATAGTATTCCAGGCTTCTAGGAAATTAACAGCCCTGGTAAATCATGCCACCTCGAATGCCCAGAAAACTTCACATCCAATAATAAAATTTTATAGGTTGCAGGGGGAAAATTACATCCCAGCTGCAATTAAACTGTACATGGAAAAAAACAGTTGCCCAACTTCTCTATAGGATACAAATTTAAGGGTTTATGAAATTATACAATCAAATTTCCTTAGGGCTCTGTATGGCACCCCCAAATGCTCTTCCACTGTGGTTTTGAGGCTGGAAGCAGATGTGCCAGGTATTAAGGCCCAGGCCTGGACTAGAATCTTAATCTCAGGATTTAATGCCATGTTTGATTCATCAGGTCTGGTGCCCTTACTGCTGTCAGATAACTAACAATCATGTTGGCACTGTACCTCTGTGTTCAAGAACTTCATAATCTCAGCTTCTCCCCTGAATATCTGGGCCAATTTACTCTGGTGAAGGCAAAATCATTAGTAAAAGAAGGAATAAGGGACATTGACCACCAAAATGATATTGCTAATGTTTCAGAATTCTATCGTCAACTATTAGACAGCTGTAAACCCACTATCATAGGGTATCTTTATAATCTCTCTTTAAGCAAATATAAATGGGCTTTTTCTAGAACTCATTTTGATGCGCTTCCCTCAGCGCTTCTGGCAGGAAGATACAAAGGGACTCCTTACCCACAAAGACATTGTTCCTGTGGATCCAGGGAGTTAGAAATCCTGTCCCATGTCCTATTACAATGCCCTTTCTATTAAGTCCCAAGAGACATTTTAATTGCCTCAGTTATTTCTAAATTTGTGGGCCATAATGATAGATTTTATGTTCCTTTCCTTCTAAAGGACATGGACCTTACACTCACACACCAGGTTGCCAAATATTTTTATCAAGCCATTCAATTACATAAAATTTTTATCTAGAGTATATGTCGTGCTGTTTTATCGCTTTTTTCTATTGTTAACAAAGTGTGAAATCTTTTCTACTGTTAACAAAGTATGAAACCTTTTTCTATTGTAAAGGCTGGTTGAAAACCATAATAAAGAATGAATGAATGAAGGTACACTGGAAAGCTTTGCCTCATTTGCAAAACTGAAGGTGGAACTGATAAAGAGTTTCAAGAAGATATGTCTGTAGCTACCTGGAAAAATCTTGAGTTCAGACACTTCATAATTGAAGGGTCTAAAGAATGGTAGCACATTCTGGTATTTGATGTTGGGAAAGGGGGGCTTAAATGGAAGCCCACTCTCAACATCCATAAATATTGCCTTGACATATAATACAGTTTTGTGTACAGTTAAGTAAAAAAGACAGGGATGTCTCCTATTATAATTGGGGAGAAATATGCACTAGAATCGTCCTATGTGGGTACTTTCTCTGTTTTTCCTTTTGGAGTGGGAAAGCTATATAAGATTCTTTTTCAGGAAAGAATCATCCATTTTGCCCTCTAGTGCAGTTTGCACTATATATAAAATTAAAAAACATTGTTTGGTGAAAAAATGTTTAAAAAATTGATAGTTTTGCAATAACACATAACTGTGAGTGACTTTACTGATTAGAATACTGTATAGTGCTGTACTTTACTCTTCTACGAGTTGTAGCAGGGGAAGCTGATCCCATTGTCTGGCTAAAGAGATTGTCAGGACCAAACATTTGACCAAAACTCCCACTACCACCACCACCACCACCACCACCACCACCACCACCACCACCACCACCACCACCACCACTCATTCCTGCCCCAGATACCACTCTCTCTGTGACAACCACATTATGTGCACCTGATAATTCAGGAGGCATGCTAAAATTGCCCTGTACACTCATGGCAGGTTGGATCACTCTTTCTGTCACCACAACATTTGACCCATCAACCAGATTAGGAATGCTGATAGAAGCGGGTATCCTTGAATGTGGAGTGAAGACTCTTTCTGTTACAACTACATTTGACCCTTCTGGTAACTCAGGAATATCTATCATGCCACGTAAATCAGTGACTGAGGCAGGAGCAAGCACCCTTTCGGTTACTACAACATTCGATCCACTCATAGGGTCAATGTTAATTGTGGGAGGTTTCATTGTTGACCCAGATGTGTACGTTTCTGTTACCACCACATTACCATGGAGCACAGGATCGGGCACAAGCCTGGGAGGCTGTACAGAAGAAGTAGTTGTGTAGGCATTGTCAGTAACAACCGTTGTGCTACTAACATTAGTTGGTGGAGGCATAGGTACAGTTGAAGATGCATTGACAACAATGGTTGTTCCAGGTGGCGGCAGGTTTAGATCAACTTCAGGATTGGGCCAAGATGCATAAGGATTTGGAAATGGCTCAATTTCGACACCCAAGCAGATTTCTGCCAAGGTCTTAAACTTAGGTCCCAGTGTATCCAGGTAAGTGTCATCTAAATCATCACCAATAAAACTGCAACACCCAATGGAACCGACAGGAGAGCCTATCCCCTCATGGTCATATATCAGGAGGCAATCATTTGCGGGTCTGCCTTCATCTTCATCTGCATAAGCAAATGCTTTCTAAAAATGAAGAAAGGGCAAGATAGAATTAGAGTCCTTCTTTTCAATTTAGAGAAGAAAATGAACACTGTTAGTAAATGACACAATGGATTATCCCTCAGAAGCAGACAGAATATGTTAAATATAAATGGCAAGGCAAAAGTGGATGTAGCAGCCAGTCCCCTTTGTTGTGAACAAAAGGCCCTATGTTGTGACTTGAAATGAGGTTTTTTTTTCTATTGAGTTTTCCACATTGTGCCTTCAGAAATAGCCTTCTGCCTTGCACTTTGTTGGATACAGAGCCCCATATGCTTTTGCACAAAGGCAATTTAAGTTTTAAGGCAAGAAAAATAAAACACTACAAACCCTGCAAATCTCCAGAAAAAGGTAAAGGTAAAAGTTTTCCTTTGCTTGAAAGCCAGTCGTATCCGACTCTAGGGTACAGTGCTCATTTCTGTTTCAAAGCCAAAGAGCCAGCACTGTCTGCTGCTGCAGACATTTCCATGGTCATGTGGCAGGCATGACTAGACACCGAAGCGCACAGAACGCTGTTTACCTTCCCATCGAAGTGGTCCCTATTTATCTACTTGCAATTTCTTGCTTTCGAACTGCTAGGTTGGCAAGAGCTGGGACAAAGACGGGAGCTCATTCCGTCCTGCAGTACTCGGGAATCGAACTGCTGACCTTCCGCCTCACAGTCAGCATGTTAGCCACTTGAGCCACTGCAGTCCTATCTTTGTCCTAGATTGCACACTATAATTTTTGTTCTCTATTTCTGCACTCCCCCCCCCCAAAAAATGTGGTCACACACAAACAGCTCCATAGTATGGATGCATAGCAATCTAGTGATGGGAAACTCCCCCATCACTAGATTGCTAGTGAGATTCCAGCTCACAACATTCTCAAAACACATGGCTGATGGTTAGAGACGAAAGGAGTTGCAGTTCAACTGCATCTGTAGGGATACAGGTTCCCTATGTGGAATCCCTCACTAGACCCTAAAGGTTTCAGACAATGTGGCCTAAATCATAATTTAGATTTTACATTGGGGACCAGATTAGATGGGAGTGTAGGGTGAGTGGTTCATGGAGTGCAACTGCAAGATTAACCCTAGTTGAACTCCTAACACTAGAAACTCCTAACCCCGAGAAGCATGCTGTTGCCACAGTGATGGCGTATTTGTTGCCACAATCACTGCGCTTGGTTGTGGCTACTAGCCAGCTAATCGGCAATTGAGATTTCCTTGCCTTTTGAGAGACAGATTCTATATCATGGGTAAGCAAAGTGAACCACAAAGCACAGACACCTCCAGGTCAAAAAAATATTTTTTTTTGCAGCCTTTAGGACCACCCCAGAGCCTTTTATGTTGGAAAAACCCAAAATAGAATTATTTGAGGCCATAAAAAAGAGAGAAGCCTATTTTGTCCAAAAAAAAAAAAAAGGGAAGCAGTGATGGTCTGTTTCTGGGCCATGGGGAAATTCCCTGAAGACTTCCCCACCGAAAAATGCTCCTCCAGCAAATCCTCTGGAGATTTCATGTCCTGCCCCTGGCCAATTCCAGTCATTCCCAGGATAGGGGGGGGCTCATATTCCACTCCCAGTCCCAAGAACTTGCCCTTCCCTGCTCTCTGTACATAGTGCATTCTAGAATACTGTATCTGCTTTATAATGCTGAGCAAAAGATTGGATATTTTCCTTTCTTTGCACTACACCTGTCAAGATTACGACATAAAAGAAAGTAAACAAAACAAAACAGCAAAAAAGGAAAGGAAAGGAAAAAAGAAGAAGAAGAAAAAGACAAAAAATGTTGTGGCACCACAAAGCAGGGGTTCTCAACCTACAGCCCATGGGCTGGCCCTTGGCCATGGTACCATTTCATGTGCCCCCCCCTGGCAGCGGACACATTTAAGACAACCGCAGATGTGTTTTACGGTAGCATTTATGGCGGGGAACCACCAGTACAGCCCACCCAGTCTGAGGGGGCATGATCTGGCCCACGGCTTAAAAAGGTTGAGAATCACTGCCTTAAAGACTAATTCCTGTATTTAAATGTGAGCTTTCGTGGATCAAACATTCCCACATAAAAGAAATACATTCACAAAGATGTCATATTCAAATCCTCAAAGAACATGGGTTACCTCAGAAAAATAACTGTCTAAGAAAGCCATATTCACTCCGCTTTCTCTGTATTCTTTTATTTGTCCTCCAAATGTTTCCTTTATTCTTCCTGTTGTTCCATAGCCTGTAGTTGTATCATAACCTGTAGTTTGTTCGTAGCCTTTAACTGCGCCAAGTCCTGTGGTTTCTTCTCTGCTCACCACCCCTCCACCTCCATATTTTGCATTGTAGATCTCTGCATTAAAAAGGGATTTTAAGAAATAACATAATGTGAGACTTTTAAAAGAACAGTAGTGATCTGCATAGCCACAAAATACAGAGATATGTACTAGCACTAAAATTTGGATTTAGAATTCAGATTTAGAATTATAGTCTTTTCGATTTGAAATTCAGGACTTTAAAAATTCAGAATTTCTGGCTATCCAGAACTCTGTTACAGTCATCACAAATACTATGTAGCAGGGATTTTAGAACGTGCGGCCTGTGGGCCAGATGCAGCCCCCAGCACCATTTCATGTGGCCCCCACCGCCCCCACCACACCCGGAAGTGCCATGTTGTGGAGGAAGGGCAAAATGGCTGTCTGATGGAGTGTGACCAGGCCCCCGGCTTAAAAAGGTTGAAAACTCCTGCTATATACATAGTCAGCATTTATCCCATTAAAAATCACAAACAGGAAGAGCATTTTGAGAGGATTTCCCTGTGTCCTTTGACACTTTCCCATTGAATGTTTCAAACCATAAGACTCTGCAGGCTGAGCCTATGGATTAGGAAATTTGTAATGGGCATGCTGATTCGACCCTCAGCAGTAGGGATGCCAGCAGAAAAAAATAATGACAGCAGCATTTAGGAAGCAGAGAACAGGTTGCACTGATCAGCAGGAGTTCTGAATTGGGCTTCTAGTAATTGAAGTCCAAGGGCACCTGGAGTGCCAAGGTTTTCCATCATGGCAGTAGACGGAAGCATGGCACAGCTAGCACTGCCATTCTCTCTTATTTAAAAGGGAACTCTGGGCAGTCCAGCAATGTTAGGCTGACCTTAAAGAAAATACATTTTTCTACAGATAAAGGAACGAGTGTCCCTTGCCTGTGAGAAATGTCTCATTAAACACACCATTTGGCTGGCAAGATGCCAGTTTGGCCAGACATTTCCAGACAGACTCCTTTTCATCCCAGTAAGACATGGGACCAGGCTCTTTTGGCTTGCATATACTCCTGTACCTCTGCCATGTCCTTCCTCTGGGATGGTATCTCTGCCATGTCTCAAGAAAGGTTGCCCTGTTGTTGCAGGGTGATCTGCTGACTCTGATATTTTCCCTTTCTTTTTGGGATGGAGGGGTGAAATTTTATTGAGACTGTTTGTCACCTTCTTAACATGCTGCCAACAGGTTGGGTTTGTTTTGTTCTATTGTAGGTACATGTTTTGTGTATCACTCAGAGTGGGTATATTACCCAACGATGAACAATATAGAAATCAGTCCTGTAATAATAATAATTAACATTTTAAAAGCAAACTTATAAGAACAAACCCCCCAGAAGCACAGTATCCAGGAGATCAGCCATAGTTTTTTTAAAGTCTGCCTAAAAGGATAGGACTTCAACTGCTGTCAGAAGGAGAAAAGGGAGGGACAACCTAATTTCCCAACTTGGAGAATTCTGCACCCTAGGCGTAGATACAGAGAAAGCTCTTCCTATTATCCCCATTAAGCACACCTGCAATGCCAATGGGACATACCTGAGGAGTCACCATAGTCACCTCCAACTGTAGCTGTTACAGGTCCACAGATATTTGAAACATCCTGAAAAACAAAGAAACAAAGAAACACCCTTCTTTTTTTTTTTAAAAAAAATACACATTTTCTTAAAAAACAAAACACATTTTTATAAAAGGCATAGGGTACACAGAAAGAGCCTCCTCTAAGACTGTGATATTTCTGAACCACAATTGGGCGTACCCTGGTAATGGCAACCTTGTATTGCCAGCTAATCTTTCACACACTAGGTCAGACAAAAGGAACTGTAGAATGGACTCACCAAAAGGTGGCTTCATTTTGGCAGTTTCATGTCTGGTCGAGACCCAGAAGAAGAAGGAGAATAAAAGCTTCTGTGCAGGACAACAATAAAGATTTATCTATCTTTCTATCCATGAAGATCAAAGTATAGATTGTTGTCTTGATTAAAATTACCTCAAGCTTTACAGAAAGATGGGCTTGTGATGTTCTGCCCATAAAGCCCACTCCTGTGAGGAGAGTGAGTGAGCTCACTAGAAGAAAGAAAAATATATATAAATATGACTAATAAAACCATGTACTAACCCGGTCTTCAGGCTGTGCTCCTTCAATTCCCCATGAATGAATAGCTCCTTCTGTGCATTCAGGCACAGGCTCAAATCCAGCACCAACTCCACCAGTACGGCCTGATCGACAATAGCCACAACAGCCACTTTGTGACATTAGGATTGGAACCACTGAGAATGAAACAAAGGGGGAAAATAAAAAATGCTGTTTGCAAGCAAGCAAGCAAGCAAGCAAGCAGTTATTTTTAAAATAAATCTCTCTCCCCCCCCCAGAATTTATATTAAAAAAAACCCATCATCTTATTTTTCAGGGATGGGCCAGTTTTTCACCTTGAAGGCCTCTGAAATCAACTAAGAGGATGTCAATTCATTCAAAGCATGCCCCATCCATTTCTAATCTCTTTCATGTTACAAAGCATTTCATCTATCCTTTTCTGTTTGGTTGCATGAGGAAACACTGGTTTGAGATGAAAGATATCAAATACAGATTATTTCCCTTTTGGCTTATAGCAACAAGATGGTACATACCCAGGGGTGTGCTTGTTCTTCTAAAAGGGCTCTGGACAGGGAGTGATGAGGGCATTTAACCCTAACAAAATATATACGTTCCCACTCGCCTTCTAATTTCAACTCTTGCTTACAAAATTGCAGCCTCCAAGCCACAGCGGATACACTGTAAATGGGGCTGTTTTTGTAACCTTATCTTTGGCGACAAAGGAGGAGAAGGCAGGCAGAGGAACACGGAGCCCTGCCCATTTGTCCGATTGTTCTGGGTATCGCAGCTTGGCTCAGCTCTTTGGGTTGGCAGCCAAGGGGGGCACCATGATACTGGGGGCCTGGGGGGCATGCCGGGCTGAGTCCTGGTTGCCTGATGGGCCAGCCTACCACTGCCCCCATCAACATGGCCAGTCAAATTCTAGGAGTTCTTGGCCAAGCAGTAACTTTTTCCAATCTGGTTAAATGGCACCGTACTATTCCAAGGGCAGTGGTTGAGAGATCCCAATAGTGTTGGTGTCCAGTGTATGTCCATAGTTATCACTGATAAACCAGCTGCCCTGAGTCACAGGGGTTCCCAAACTTTTTGCACTGCAGGCTGGTCATGTGGTTGAACGGGCTGATCATGTGGTTCCTCCCACGGAAAGCAGAAGTAAAATGTGCTCGTGCATGAGCAAAATGCTGCCATAAATGCACCTGCAGCTGTTGTAAATGTTTACAACAGCCATGGGTACATTTACGGCAGTGTTTTGCGCATGAAGGGCACATTTTACTTCTGCTTCCAGGAGTGGTGAGGGTGGATGAGCTGGGTGATTTGGCACCACAGGCCATAGTTTGGGAACTCCTAGTTTGGATTGTCTTTGAGTGCACATGGATAGATAACTAATGGGAAGTCTTGTCTTCAAACTTCTGAACCCCCCTCCCCTTTGCAACTTACTTAATGGATGCATAAAGCAACAAGGCAGATCAAAGAGCTTGAAAATTTTGAAAAGCAAGTTGATTTAAAAACAACAACAGGATGGTATACTTACACACAAATATTAATCCTCCAAGAAACATCAGGAAAATGGCAGCACCACTAAGTGCAGTTGTTCCACGCTCCCTTGTTGTATATCCAGGATAATAACCACCATCGTATATGGTACCTGGATCATAGTGGTCAAATCCACCACCACCACCACCCGTACCACCACCACCATCGCCACCATCTCCCCAAACTGAACCACCACCACCTGTCCCTTCACCTGTCCCTCCTCCAGCACCTCCACCTGTGTCATACCCACCTGTCCCACCGCCACCTGTCCCACCTCCACCTGTCCCACCTCCACCTGTCCCACCACCTCCAGTTCCACCACCCCCAGCTCCGCCACCCCCAGCTCCACCACCTCCAGCACCACCTCCCCCAGTTCCTCCACCTCCAGTTCCTCCACCTCCACCTCCAGCTCCCCCACCCATAGCTCCCCCACCTCCAGCTCCCCCGCCTCCAGCTCCCCCGCCTCCAGCTCCACCACCCCCAGCTCCACCGCCTCCAGCTCCACCGCCTCCAGCTCCACCGCCTCCCACAATAGTAACTCTGATTCTCTGAGTTGCACTATTGACACACATCCTATTGCGATCGCAATGGCAAGCTTGTAAAGGAATAACCAGTGGGCGTTCACAGCTTCTGCCACTGTTGTCAAACACTCTAACTTGGACCTCATGAATGACAAAATCTATATTGTTGGCGAACAGTGTTGCAGAGGTCTCTGTTGAGGGAGAAGAAGGAAATAAAAGAAAGAATTCCTTTAAAAAAAGAATCACATTTTTCACTCTCTTGGAAGTTCATAACAACATATGTACCATCAAGTTGACTCTTATTTTAACTCTGCTAGGGTTTCTTAGATTATATCTATATCTATATCTATATCTATATCTATATCTATATCTATATCTATATCTATCTATCTATCTATCTATCTATCTATCTATCTATCTATCTATCTATCTATCTATCTATCTATCTAGATATAGATATAGATATAGATATAGATATAGATATAGATATAGATATAGATATAGATATAGATATAGATATAGATATAGAGATAGATAGATGGATAGATAGATGGATAGATAGATGGATAGATAGATGGATAGATATAGATATAGATATAGATATAGATATAGATATAGATATAGATATAGATATAGATATAGATATAGATATAGATATAGATATAGATATAGATATAGATAGAAATGGGTTATCAGTCCCTCCTTCCGGTGTTTTTCTATCAGAGTGGAGTTTGCCCAGGGCTAAAGATGGCAAGATTCATGACCCCACACATACTTCATTCCCAAGGGACACAGTGGGATTCAAACTCCCAGACCTAGTTTATGGTGTTATTAAGATTTGCATGTTATCACATATGAAATCTCAAAAAACCCCAAATGAACGAACGAACGAACGAATGAACGAACAAACCACTCCAAAAACAAAACAAAACAATCCAACCCAGAATACATAGCAGGCAGGCATTATTAATCTAGTGAAGGCTTGTGACCTAGTCAGGGATTCATCCCAGAATTTACAGGAAAGGAGCCCATGGTGAGACTATGAGACTCCTCTAAGATAATATCTCAAGCAACACAGTTGCAATGGAATAAGCCAGTTTCTGTATCATTTCCTTCTGCATATAGCTGCTGGTTGCATGCTTCCATCTTTATTTCCTTTCAGCTAAATCAAACAGAAATATCTTGTGAGAGCTTGCTAGAAACAAATGATGTTTATGTGTTCTTTAAAAATAAATCTTTTATTGGGATAGAGAAGTCAGAGTGGGAACAGTCTGCACAGGGAGAGGGATTTAAATACCTGTCTAGTTCATTCTCCCCCTAAATTTGTCCCCCTGAATGGGGTCTTAAAAATTTAAGAAAAATGCCTCTGCATATAACAACTGAGTTTTCCGATCCCTTTAGAGACACCATTCATGCAGTAGGGGGCCAGTCAGGTTTATGGAGGGGTGGGGAAACCATAGTGGAGGGAGATAAACTACATGTTTTGGTTTCCCAGCTGTGGTTCCAGATCACATTGATGGGAGGGGGAGAGAGAGAGAAAGAGAAAGAGAAAGAGAAAGAGAGAAAGAAAGAGAGAAAGAAAGAAAGAAAGAATCTTACATTTCTTTATTTGTGTCAGAAGCACCACCAGCATATAACAACATAAAAAGCCAAAAGAAACACATCTAAAACAAAAAGGAATTAAAAGGACTAGATGACATCCGCCCAATAGTTGGCTACCTCAACAGCATTTCCTCTTCACAACATAAGGTCCTCCTTGGGAACAGAGATTTATCACTGATTTAACACATTGTCTATACAAGTTTATATAAGTGCTAGTGGGATGGTTGTGCTCAGCCATAAGTGTGCTCATTCAGGAGAAGGCAGAGAAAGAAAGGCAATCACTTCAAAGTGGCTGCCTGCCTCTACTTAGTGAGGAGGCAGGTTAACCCTACCAGTAGTAGGCAAAATGAGGCTACTGCCCCAGGTAGGAGATCCTCAGGTGACACAAAAACAAAATGTTGGGGCTATATGACAAAAAGCCTGTCCTGTGGGCCCCCCTCAGTAGATTGTAAGGAGATGCAACAGAGGATGCTTTTCTTGTAGCAAGCATTTAAGAAAGAGTCTATATAAATCTAGATCAGTCTTCTATATGGAATTGGAAGGGGCACCATATTGTTATTTACCTTAGGAAGCAAAGAATCTTGAGCTAGGTTTATTGAGGACATTTAGCAGATATTGTGAAAATAGTTAAATTAATTGGCTTGGGATGCTAGAGGAAAGTTGCATATTATAAAAATGGCCAGACATACATGTTACTAAGCAGCCCGTTTAAGCCTTTAACCCACGCCTTTAGACTCTACAGTTTTATTGAATGGCATTCAGACAGATCCCCCCCCCCCCAAAAAAAAAATTTTTTTAAAAAAAAATCCATTCTGTACCAGATACCCAGGCTGTTGGATGGCCTACTGTAGGGTAGAGACTGACACAAAATAATGAAGTTTGTAGAATTGAAGGTGAGCAACTAGAAAAAGCAGCAATAGAAACAAAGGTGAGAGAAGTGAGAGGAAAGTGGGAAGCATACTGGTTCAGGAAAATTTCACTTTTCACCTGCCACTCTGTCCTGATTAACAAATTGTTAGTTTTGATTCACACATTCAGTGGGATTTCCTCATTCAGCTATGTGAAAAGAATGCAGCACACTCACCCACCGAGCAGATGATTAGTACAAGGTTTAGGGATGGTGTGTATTGGAAGATGGAGCACATTTAATTAAGATGGGAAGATTGAGTAAGATAGTAAACGGGAACTCCGACATGTAACTGTGCTCACCATTTACAATTCTGATATTCCATGAACTTCCTGGAGACTGAGCCACTATGGTAAACTTAAAAGGTGGTCCGTAGGGATGTCCATCTAGATCTTTAGCTGTGATTACTACTGTTGGGTTGTCCATACATGTTCTTCTGATTTCATCGGTCACAAATGGGCAGTTATCATTAACATCTTGAATAGTAAGTTCAATAGTACCAGTGGCTGTTGTATAAGGGCTGTCTGTAAGAAAATAAATCCATGTAAAAATGGGGTGGGGTGGGGTGGGTGAGGTAAGGAGATGAACTTGATCAGTCAGTAACAGACAGGAAAAAATTATGGGAAAGGAAACAGTACTATAGCTTGTATACAAATAGTACATTGGGATACATTAGCCAACAGTTTGATGTGTACAAATCACAAAAAAGGCAAGGAAAAGAGAGTAAAGGGACAGGCTAAGCTGCTAAATTCTGAAAGACAGAACAATAACAATCAGCTTACCTTCCCATATGTGCCTTCTTTTTTATTTTTATAAGTTTTTATTAAGATTTTAAAGTTTAAAATACAAAACACAATACAAAATTATACAACATAATACTTGAGAGGAAAAAAATTCATATACAAAGTACAAAAAAGGTGTACACCTATCCTGGTAATTAACATCCATCTTTATAGATACAATCTCTTGACTTATTACTTACAATTTATTCTCTAACCTTAATTCCCCTCTCTGAAACTTATTTTCAAGTGAAACATTTAATACCATTATGAATAGGAATACAAATATATAAATGCAAATAATAAATCACCCTGTGTTTATTTACAAAGCCCTGGAGAGATCAGCTTAATCCCAAAATCCCATTTGCTCAGGTACAGGTCTATTTCTCTCATCACCCATAAGGGAGTGATCCACAAAAGGTTTCCAAATATCCCAAAATCTATTTTCTTTCAGATTGTCATATGTGCCTTCTAGTCTGAAGTATGGTTTATAGAACATGGATGGAGTCTCATGGGTACACATAGCTCCCAGAAGCATTTTTCCAGTCCACCAGTGCTCTGTCTCCCCCCTCAACAATTGATTTCCCCCTGTATTTTTTTCTTCCCTCAGAAAACCACTGTATGTCCATTATGGAATGTGGGTACAATTTTGCCATGTTTTGAGACCTTCTTAAATGTTTAGACATTCAATTATCTCTGGAGCCCTTCTATATCCTCAATATTTTACAAAATATTGTTTGGCCATTACAAGGAATTGAGGAGATTGTTCAGTTAAAAAGAACAATTTTTAAAGGTAAATTCTTCTTCGGTTAACAAAAACATAGTAGCAACATCTAATGATATGACCAATAATTGAATTAGACTCATTGGCATTGGATCTCCCCTTTAGCTTACCCCAATTTAGAATACGACTTGTGGGCACCTGATAAATCTTAAAAATGGTCCTCAGTCAGTGGTGGGCTAAAAAAAAAATACTACCACACTGTGGACGTGGTATGGTGGGCGTGGCCAGAGGGAAAACCCTGGGTTGCACCCGAATTAGAACTACTTTATTTCAAAACTTGGATGGGTGCGACCAGCCAGAAATTCTGCTACAGGTTCTGGCGAATTGGTGCGAACCTGCTGATGCCCACCACTGTCTTCAGTCCCACAAAAGTCATCCCAACCTGTTTTACAGACAGCAAAAAGAGCATGAGTACAGTAGTTGATTAGAAAAGTGCCTTAAACTAGTCAAGCCCTACATTTACCTCAAAGCATCACAAAGCACCAATGGTGGTATGCCTCTTTGTTCATTTGAACAGATGGAGCATTTTAATATGTAGACATTCCATTATGAACCAGGTGGATTGTATTTTGTCCTCCTGGCTATCCGTTGGAAGCTGAGTCAGCAGGAAGTTTTGCAAGAGGAAGTAAGACTTGGTGAATCCAAGCAAATGGGACACCAGCTTAACATGCAGGTTTTAGAAACCCAGCCAAATCCTTTGCTGTAGTTGTTTATGGAATACATTTATTTCTCCGTTTAAATGATATACAAGCCACTTTGCCATTAGCAATTTAGCAAAGCCATTTACTATAAATTACAAACAGAGTCAATCTGTTGATTTGAAGAACTGGATGATATTTCCGAACCTCAGTGTTCACAAATGATAGAAGATGTTTGCAAATGTGCTTGGAATGTCAAGAGTTAAAAAGGAACACGCTCTCTTACCTTTACAAATAGCCAGTACCTCTGCTTTATATGCTCCATTCACTACATAGATTGATTCCCGATCAATCACTTTGCTAAATGTGATTTCTCCAGTAACTGGGTTTATTCGAAACCAGGCGTCTGGATCACGTCCCATCTCATACCTAGTTTTGATCAAGACAAATGTTTAAAATGACTTACAAATGCTAAAATAGCTACATGCCTCAGAGCTTTGCTGTGAAGTAACAATTCATGTTCTTTATCATTTAAATCTGAAAAGAGAGGTTCAAAAAAGTTTGTCTTTCAGCATTGCCCCCAAAATGAAGAATTGGCAAGATTGTTGTGTTAGATATTGCTGTGTGAAAACAAAGAAACTTTATATATAAAATGGCTTTCACATATCTAAATGCTCCTCATTGTGGTAAAAATGCTTTAAAAATAACACATCAGGGAGGAAGACTTTGGTTACCACTTTGCCTGAAGTACAGGTTTACTACTCATAGCAGAATCCTCTTGCCACAATTCCTACCTCTCCATTCCAGCTTTTGAGGTTCCCTAGGGCACCCTGTTGCCTTGACAAAGCCCATCGGATCCTCAGGAAAGGGATGAGTATGTGTGAAATAGTAAAAGAATTATCATCAGATTGCTGATCATGGTCTTAAGCAGCAAGTGTTCATATAGTTGTAAATAACATTGGAATAATTTTACGTAAACTCGGACAGTATATGTAAAACTCTTCCAATACTATTTATCACTCTATAAATACTTGTTACTTAGAAAGCTTTGCTGCAGGAAACAGCCTTAGTTCCTTTCAATTTTCTTTTTAAAGAGAGTTCACTAGGCAGTGAACTGATACAGCTTGCAGTTGCCTAAATACAAATTTCTTTCCAAAGCTCCAGTGAGTTACAAAATTGCAAGCCATTTTTCCTGAAGGATTAGACAGCATAGATGGTGAAAGCTGTACTCTTCTTTTTAAAAGAAGGTGTGCGTACTCTTTGGTTTCATGGCTTCTAAGGAATAGAAAACCATGTACATTGGTATAGGATTTGTTTGTGGGATTGACATGTCTCAATTCTGGCTGAAGACTTCTTAGAGAATTGCTATGCTCCCTTGAATCTCCAGGTAGGGTAAACTAGCAGTGAAGCACCATGTCTTAACTTGTGAACATTGAAAAAAAGACGTCCCTATGGCAATTATCTATTTATGAAAATAAATAAATAATGTTATACAATCAAGTTGATTCTTTCTTATAGTGACCATTTACATGGTTTTTTAGGTAGAGAATACAGTACTCAGAAGTAGTTTACCATTCCTTTCTATTAGGGGTGCCCAGTTTTCCCATGACTATGGCTGGTTCTTCTTCCAGGAGGCATAGTGGGGAATTATGTTACAACCTGGTGATCTAGATAGGTCCTCAAAGATATTGTCAAACTGAGAATTATGTAGAAAGCCAGGCTAAAATACTGTATGCTGTTTTAAAAAGCAACCATATCAAAGTTTTTAAAACACATACACATTGATTAGAGCATAATCTATATTTATTTGGTCTGTTCCTTAAGAAAGTTTCAAATGTTTTTGATCCACTTCAATCCATTCTGGATAGGCTGTAGCCATAAGGCTTCCTTCCTGACCATTATTTCCTCTAATATTGCTCTTACCGAACATTAGTGGCAATTCTTCCAGTATCTAGATCAATGGCTTGGTATGTTCCAGCTGAGTAAGTAAGTATATCTTCACTTGTCATGCCTTCAGATGCAGTAATAGTCAACGTTGATGGACTAAACCTTGGCCCTTCTATTATATTGGTAATTTGTACTACAAGTGGGGTACCATGAACATGGTATTGAGAAGCAACAGATGAATGGAAAGGAGCAATATTTCGAACACCAATACTTAGAGTCAGGCTTGAAGCTTGCTCGTAATCAAGTTCCTGAAAGAAAGGAAGAAATCCAATTTCCATAAGCATTAAAATGTCCTATCTCCTTCTGGGTTCTAACATGCACATTGTATGTAGAACTGCCAAGTTTATAATTAAGGCATCAGCTAAAACAATCCAATATATAAATCAAATTGGGGTATCCTGCAAGAGAGATTCACTTATTTGACTATGGATATGCATGTATTATTTGTATTAAGGCACCTTCTCTAGTTTTCATTCCTTTTAAAAGTAGCTCAGGTATGTATAGATTGTATTTTTATTGTATTTTATTGCACTCCATTGTATTGCACATATTTTAATTCTTCTGTTATGTTTTTGATAAGGTCGTAAGACTAATCAATTAATAAACATTCATTCATTCATTCATAAGTATTAAAACACAGAAAAGTTATTGTACACATCCATGGATGTTGATAAATTACATGCATGTGTGTGTGTGTGTGTGTGTGTGTGTGTGTGTGTGTGTGAGAGAGAGAGATACAGTATTAAAATACAAAAACAAAATTTAAAACATAATCAAACAATATAATGCCACCTAAACTCTCCTTTTGTTAGTAGAGAAAAAAAGTAAAACTAAATAGCAGTTCAGTTCACCAGTTAGAAGAACAGATTTATTTGGTTTTTTTAATGTATGGGACCAAAGACGACCGGACAACCGAAGGGTTGGTTTAACACAGGTTTATTGCATGAGGTTCCAGTTAAGCATGAGGTAATGGCGGTGATACATCTCAATATATACAGTAGCCTTCTTCATTTGAATCATGTAGCACGGTAGCTCATTGGCTGCTACCGGCGTGGCCTCGCCCAGGCACGCCTCCTTTCCTGCTGCTGTTTGCGGGGAAGGTTTTCCCGCGGCTGTCCGTGATTGCGCAATGTGAACCATGTGAGAGTGAACGCTCGCAGCTGCCCTCTATAGGCTGTCTGCTCGCGTTCCTTTACAGCTGATATCGTTTGTATCTGGAGTGGTTACAATCTTGCCTTTACAGTATCATGAGCATGCATACATACATACATAACATCCCTCCCCCCTAGGATGGGACGAAGTCCTGCAACCATTGTGGCTTGCCGCACGTTCGCTTGGGGCGTGCTTGCGCCTGCCCTAATTCTGGAGAGCCCGTGATCCCTGACTCCGCGGGTGCTTGTCCTGCAACGGGAAACGGGGATTCGTTAGTGGCTCTGTGGGGCGTCCGTGCCTGCCTTGCGCTTGGGGAAGGGAAAGGAATGAACAGTTGGGAGGTAAATCCCTGCCTATTGCCCTCGGACCCCGGGGACCCTCCTAGTGTGAACCGCGGAACCGATGAGGTCGCCCTTGTGGAACGACTACCTTCTGATCCCAGCTCGGGGGACCTTAAGACTGTGGTGGGCGGACTCGCTGATGCCTCCGGTCTTGGAGGTGTCGGTCTCCGGAACATTGGCGCTATGTTGCATTCTAACTCACAGGGGCTACTGGGACTGGAAGTACCAGGGGCTGAACTGAAACCCCTCTTTTCGCTAGGACGGGTGGGGGACCACTCCGCTAACTCCCCCTGGTACTGTAAATCAACGTCTAAACGTCTATGGGCCTCTGAACTTCGGGGAGACTTCCGCGGCTTCCGCGGGGTATGAGTGTGGTTGGGGCTCCTCCTCTCTGACGGGGACTCCCGCAAACCGGGGCTCCTCCTCTCTGGCGGGGACTCCCGCAAAAGATTTCCGTGGATCGATTGCCTCTCCTCCCCCCTTGGTGGGGACCCATGCTCCCCTTTTCCTCCCCCTTGGGCTAAACGGGTGGGGGAGTACCCTAACGCTGATTCGATGCTATTCTCATCCACGTCTTGCTCTCCGGGGACCCTACGCCTGAGTTGGTCTACGTGTCGCCTCCACAGGAAACCTGTACTGGTCTCTACGCGGTATGAGACGGGGCCGGTTTGATCTACTACGGTGCCCGGCACCCAGGCTGGCCCCGCGCTGGCGTAGTTCCTGCAGTGTACTGGGGCGCCTATGCTGAAACTCTTTGTGGGTTCCACCCCTATGTTCCGCCCTTTGTCCTCTACTCTCGTGGGGTCTAGCTTGGATATCCCCGTGGCCAGCTTCCTGCGCATCAACAGCTCCGCGGGGGAGTACCCTGACGCTAATGGGGTGACCCTGTATCTCAGCAGGAATTGGCACAATTTCAGGTCGAGGTCTCCGGGACCCATGCGCAGTAGCGCGTCTTTCGTGGTGCGCACGAGGCGCTCTACTTGGCCATTGGTGGCCGGGTGAAAAGGGGCGGAGGTGACGTGCCGAATGGCGTTGCGCTCCATGAATGCCCTGAACTCGGCGGACGTGAAACAGCTAGCGTTATCGCTGACGAGGGTGTCAGGTAAACCGAACGTGGAAAAGACCCTCCTTAACTGTTTAATTGTTGTGGCCGAGGAGGTGCTCGAGACTGGAATGACCTCCAACCACTTAGAGAACGCGTCCACCACGAGGAGGAAAAGCGTTCCCCTGAACGGGCCAGCAAAGTCTACGTGTACTCGGGACCAGGGCCCCCTTGCAGCGTCCCATTCCCTGGGTGGCGAGCGAGCCTCTTCTGGCCTTGAGCTTTGGCACGCCTCGCAAGTGCCGACCATGTGTTCGATGTCGGCGTCTAACTGGGGCCACCAAAAGTAACTGCGGGCTAGTGCCTTAGAGCGTACGATCCCCGGGTGGCTGACGTGCAGCAGTTTAAGCACCCTCGGCCGGAGAGACGTGGGGATCACTACCCGCTGTCCCCACAAAAGGCAACCCCTCTCTAGGGACAACTCTAATCTCTTTTTGAAAAATGTGTCGAATTCCGCTGCTGGGGAAGACACGGGCCACCCTTTCTGCACCCAGGAGCAAACTGTGGCCAGCGTTTTGTCCTTGCCTGTCGCTTTGGCGATTTCGGCCGGTACTACTGGAGGGGAGTCTAGGACCTCTATCATTAAGACCTGGTGGTCCCTCTCTACTCCGCCCACGTGGCAGCAATCCCGGGGAATGGGGGACCTCGACAGAGCGTCGGCATGGCTTATCTCCCTCCCGGGCCGGTACACCAACGCGTGCTGATACGCGTTGAGAAAAATGGCCCACCTGAGCATTCTCGGGGACAGGATCTGGGGTGTGGGCTTATCTGCGGTGAAGATGCCCAGCAAAGGCTTGTGGTCAGTCACTATGGTGAAGGGGCGGCCGTACACAAAATCATGAAATTTCTTGGTCCCCGCAATTATTGCTAGCGCTTCCCTGTCTGTCTGAGCATAGTTCCTCTCCGCTTGGCACAGGGATCTAGAGTAGAAAGCTATCGGGGCCTCCCTACCGTTCTCCAGCACGTGGCATAGCACCGCCCCCACCCCCACCGGGGATGCATCGCATATCAGGACCACCGGGCGTTTGGGATTGAAGTGGGTCAGTACAGCATCTGATGCCAGGAGTCGCTTCAGGTCATTGAAAGCCTTCTCCTGGTCGTCGCCCCACTTCCATGCCTCGTCCTTTTTTAACAATTTGTGAAGCGGTTCTGCCACTGCTGCCTTCCGCGGGAGGAAGGAGTGGTAGAAATTGAGCAATCCGAGGAACGACTGCAACTCGGGCTTGGAGGTGGGGCGAGGGGCCTTCTTGATGGCGGCTACCTTGGATTGGGCTGGCCTAATTCCCTCGGGAGTGACACGGAACCCTAGGAACTCAACCTCTGTAGCGAAGAAGATGCATTTGTCTTTCCGCAACCTCAACCCCGCCTTTTCGAATATGGTCAGGACCTTTCCCAACCTTGTTGCTAATTCGGCCCGGCTCCCCCCTGTAATTAATACGTCATCAAAATAGGGTAACACCCCCTCCAACCCCTTCAGGAGGCGTTCCACCAATGACTGGAAAATCCCGGGCGCCGAATTCACGCCGAATTGGAGGCGCGAGACCTGGAACGCCCCTTTGTGGGTGACTATGGTCTGTGCAGCAGCTGCGGCGGGGGTCACCGGGAGTTGCTGGTAGGCTTGGGCCAGGTCGAGTTTGGCGAAACACCTCCCCCCGTGTAACCTGGCCAACAAGTGGCTGACTACCGGCACCGGATACGCATTAGGGCGGATCGCCTTATTGATGGTGCACTTGTAATCAGCGCATATGCGGACTTCCCCGTTGGCCTTAAGCGCTGTTACAATTGGAGTTTCCCACTCCGCAGAATCAACAGGAACAAGAATCCCCTGGCCCACCAATTTGTCCAACTCCGCCTCTATTTTGTCCTTTAGTGCGAAAGGCACTCTGCGCGGTTTAAGTCTGATTGGACGCACTCCAGGGTCCAGGTCGAAAGTCACTGGGGGGCCCTTGAATTTTCCTAGCCCCTTTTTAAAAACCTCGGGGTGCGCGTCGCACACACTCTGTATTGGATCAGTCCCGGCGGCGTGTGCTCCCACGGCGTGCACCCCCCCAATGAACAACCCCAGGGGCTGGAACCATTGAGTCCCGAGGAGGCTGCATTTACCTCCCTTGAGGACGACTAGGGGAAGCGTTGCGGTGTACTTTTTGAACTGGACCTGGAACTTCCCAACCCCCAACACTGGGATGCGGTTCCCTTGCACGTCCTTCAGTGTGGCCCTCAACGCCTTGAGCTTGGGCCGCACGCGGGGGGCGATTTTCATGAACTCCCCCTGGGAAATAATAGAGTATGAAGAACCCGAGTCCACCTCCATTCCAACAGGGGCCCCTTGTATTACTACCTCAACGAAGTAACGGGGTGCTCCGTGGAAACGCTGCAAACCGGCGCGTCGTCCTCGCTGTCGTCAGAGATTCGCCCTACTCCGTCCCACGTCCTCGTGGTCCGGGTGCCGTCCTTCGGCCTCGTGGTGCGGTCCTGCCTCGCGGTGCGGTCCTGCCTCGCCGAGCGGTCTGGAGAACTCCGGGTGGCCTCGCGTCGTTTCCGGCAGACCTTGGCGATGTGCCCGCGCCGGCCGCAGTTGTGGCACTCGGCCTTGCGGAATGGGCATTTGGTGCGAGCGTGGGCGGCGCCGCAGCCATCGCAGCGCCGGCCCTCTCTCTGGACCCTCCGGACGTCCTCGTCGTCGCTGCTCTCTGCAGACGAGTTCGAAGCCCGCCGGGCCGCGCGCACCGAACTCTCTGCCTTGGCGGTCTTCGGGCGCCAGTCCTGAAGCTCGTGCACCCCGGCCGACGTGGCCTCTGCGGCCTGTGCCGCGTCGAGGACTTGTTGCCACGTGGGAGGCGGTTCCCTTTTCATCAGCGCGCGCTGAGTCTCTGTGTCCCTCAGACCGCAGAGCAGGCAGTCCCGGAGGGTGACGTCGGGGAGTTCCCACTTGCATGGGCCGGCGGCCAACCGCAGGGCCGCGGCGAACTCATCGACCGATTCCCCGGGTGCCTGGACTCGCCTCCAGAACGCGCTCCGAGCGGGGAACATCGCTATTGCCGGCCGGAGATGGGCGCGCAGCGCCGCCAGGAGCTCTGTGGCCTTGAGGTCACTCACCTTCCTCGGCGCGATCAGGTCCACCAAGGTCCTCTTGGTCTCTTGTCCGAGCATGCGGACGAAGATGGCCCTCTTTTTGGCCTCGTCTGAGACTTCGAGCTCCACCAGCGCAGCGTTGAAGTCTATCTCAAACAGCTCCAAGTCTCCCGGCTTCCTGATCTCGTAGCCGGCGCATGTCTTGGTCCCGTGGGCAGCCATATCCCACCTTCGTCGCCAATTTAATGTATGGGACCAAAGACGACCGGACAACCGAAGGGTTGGTTTAACACAGGTTTATTGCATGAGGTTCCAGTTAAGCATGAGGTAATGGCGGTGATACATCTCAATATATACAGTAGCCTTCTTCATTTGAATCATGTAGCACGGTAGCTCATTGGCTGCTACCGGCGTGGCCTCGCCCAGGCACGCCTCCTTTCCTGCTGCTGTTTGCGGGGAAGGTTTTCCCGCGGCTGTCCGTGATTGCGCAATGTGAACCATGTGAGAGTGAACGCTCGCAGCTGCCCTCTATAGGCTGTCTGCTCGCGTTCCTTTACAGCTGATATCGTTTGTATCTGGAGTGGTTACAATCTTGCCTTTACAGTATCATGAGCATGCATACATACATACATAACAGTTTTATTTTTTAAAAGTGCAAGTTTTTTATTTAAATCCTGGGTGAACAAAAATATCTCGTTGTGGAGCTAAAAAAAACCCCAACCCCTGCCTGTCCATCCATCCATCCATCCATGAACACATACAAGCTTTATTCATAGTGGAATTTTTTTAAAATGGTATCTGTGTTAGTCTGTCTTTCAGGCATATCAGAGAGTAAAAAGAACAAAATAAAACAAAAAGACAAAAAATGTCATGGCACTTTAAAACTAACTGTTGCATTTTAATGTTAGCTTTTTGTTTTATTTACTCTCTGATAGGCTTTATTCAGCCTTCCTGAAAAGAATTAATCCAAATGTTTGAGTGAGAAAGAGGGCAATCTTCTTCTCCTCTCCTGTCATTCTCCTCTTGTGAGGAGCTGCAGTCAAAATCTTTTGCATTATGATCCTCTCCATAAAGTCTGGATCTCTAATTTGTCAGGATTCCTAGTTCATATGAGGACAATTCATATGTAGCAGACTATCCCTTAGTGTTAGCTAAGTAGAGATTTGTTTGAACTTAGGTCTCCCCCAGTCGTACAATATTTTGATGGTGCCTCCAATTCAGTGGTGGGATTCAAAAAAAATTACTACACTGTGGGCGTGTAATGGTGGGCATGGCCAGGGGGAAAGCCCTATGTTGCACACAAATTAGGACTACTTTATTTCAAAACTTGGATGGGTGGGGCCAGCCAGAATTTCTCCTACTGGTTCTGGCGAACTGGTGCGAACCTGCTGAATCACACCACTGCTCCAATTGTTCATTGTATGTTAATTTGCAACTGGAGGCACAGAGCAATGATTACTCTTATACTCACTCTTTCTCTTGTCACATACACACATACACCACATTACAACAGTCAATTATTGTCACTAGTGCCAGGAGTCCTGTTCAGAGGAAGCTATAGCATGTGTACTGTACTAAGATGGCATAATGTACACTTTGTTATGAAGGAAATTCACGCTTCTAGTGGTACAAGCTAGATGCAAGAGTTGGGAACTTTTTCACTAGAGAATGCTGGTCGCCACGAGCTACTTAACTATCTACCTTTTAAAACGTACAAACATACCATTCTTTACCTACAAGGTTTCTTGCAATCCTAAACTAAAAGTCTGCAAACAATTATATAAGCACCTCCTACTTAGACAGGATTACAGTGGAGATAACATTTCCCTCCTTTAACACAACAACATTGGAAGTTTTAGAATTTTGGTGGTATTGAAAAACGTTTGGAATCCATACCTTTATTACCCTCACGATACCCTCGTTAGTGTCTCGGTCTAGTATTATTTCAAAGTTGTTGTTTTCATTTCCAGAGATAAAGAAATATTCCGCATACCAGTTATCTGTGAATTCTTGATCTTCGTCAATACATTGTATCCTCAGTGCCTCTTGACTGAGGGAGTTTTCTACAATTGTTATGGTATACTGGAGAAGAAAGAAAACAGTTGTTGACTACTCAGCCATTTACAGAATTCCTAGGCTCTTTGGCTATGAAACAGAGTTGAGCACTGAACCCTATAGTCAGGTACAACTGTATTTCAAGCAAGGGCAAACTTTACCTTTAATTAACTGCAAAAATATATATCTGGAAGCCACTCTGATTTCAATGTTCCAATAAACACTATGAATGCACAATGGTACACTTGGTTTTTGTTTGCATATTATTGTTGTATGGAATGAAGCAGTGGTGGCTGATCCAACCTAAGGCCTGTGGGCTGGATCCGGCCAGTAGCACCATTTCATATGTTCCCCTCCAAGGGCATACAAGAAACAAAATGGCCACCCATTTGAAGCTGTTGGGACAAAACGGCCACCCCATCATGCAGGCAGGGCAAAATGGCCATCCGGATTAACATTTTATATGCCCAGATGAAAAGGGCTATTTGCATGTGCACTTTAAACCACAGATCAATGAAGACACCTTGAAAGATCAGGCTACAGATTTTGATTTTTTTACCTCGAAAGGTAAAAGGCAGTTGAAATGAGGAAAATATAGTCAAACATTGTTGATCCCCCACCCCCTGAAATTTCAAGGTTATTATGGGTCAAATTTTACGAGAACATGTTCTGGAACTGAGAAATCAGACTTGTTTATCATATAGGTGTTGTGAGCAGGAGGTGAAGCCTTTCACTTCTCAGGAAAAATCTTGTGAGAGACAAATTCATCTCAGGGTGACCAGCTGCAGAGCAAAAAATAAATAAAAATAAAATTCTGTGCAGCCAAAGACCATATGTCTCTTCCATTGAGCTTATCAATATGAAAAACAAACAAACAACACCTGTGTATGAGATCATCTGATATAAGACTGTGCTCTGTGAGAAAATTTAAATGTGACACACCAGAAAAGCAGAAAGGGCAGGGGAGAAGGAGAAGATCAGAACGGAATGGATTTTCCTCCTTGGATTCAAGCATGTATGACTGGGTGGAATGTTAATGTAATTTTTCTACGTGTCATTTTAGTGTGCTTAAAGGCTGACAAATTATTTTACTTTGTTTTATATATTTTCATGTTTTAAAGAAGTGCTTTTCACTTTGAAAATGCTTCTCCCTAACTTGTAAATCTAATTTTAAGTACTTGCTTATAATTTGGGTTCAGTTTGTATCTGCTATATGTCTGCAATATTTTAAAAGTATTTTACGTGTTAAGTTTTTATTCAAAGCATTTTCACATGCCTTTTACATGTTTTCAATAAATGTACAGAACTTTAAAAGCTATGTAGAAGAAGAAATGCTTGCAGAATAGTCAAGCTGTCTTCCATTGTTGCAACATAGATATTCAAATGGTTTGAAGTATTACTGAACTGCTGTTGAACTGCAAAGGTACAGAACCCTTCAGGGTGTAATCCATTGATAAAATAACTTTATCAGCTAGGGAAGAACTAGACTTTTGAGTCACTCTGGGTATTCTGACACAGTAAGGTCTTCCTGTGAATCATATGAAGAGCAACTTTCATCAGGATCTGATAGATGCAAACAATGTTCAGATTACCAATTTTACCAACTTTATAATCTAAAATATATGTCATAGATTATATTGAATTGTTCAGTTGTCATTTTCAGTGAAATCAGATAAACATTACATATCAGATAAAAAGCTTTCAGACTATTTTTTGGAAGCGAAAAATAGAAATCGTGTGGGTAGATAATCTGTTTCATGTTTATGTGGATTAATAGTAGCTTCCGTTTGTACTAAAGCTTCCAAAGGAATAAAATTCCATCCAACAAAGATCCCACCTTTCCATTAGTACATTTATTATAAACTGCGGCCTCTTTTGGTTGCAGATTTAGTCAGTAGATCTTACCGAGTTTTGTGAAAGAGTTGGAAAATTATCATTTACATCTTCAACAGTAACTTGACATAATGATTCAGATGATATGCCATCTGAACCTCCATCCCTGTCTGTGGCTTGCACAACCAGAGTATATTTTCCAGATTCCTAAAAGAACATTGAGGGATGGAGGGAAGGAATAAAAAAAAAAAAGAGAAATGTTTAAATGATATAGCATACTTCTGAAAAACAAACCACTTTTCTCAGTATGAAAAGTGTTTCATGAAATGTCTTGGTAAAGACAGAAAATGTTTGGAGTCCCTTTTCCCTGCATTTACACTGAATTAATTCTTGAAGTTGAGTTCAAGGCAACAGTGTTATTTGCCATTGAGTTTATAGAAAAGTACACATACATAGTGTTACGGATTTATTAATATTTGTTTCTTCCATGTCTCTTATTCTTTGCTTCCTTTCTACAGTAAATAGTATTTTCCTCCACTAAATGAGCTTCTGTTATTTAGTTGTTATTGACATACTTGTCAACTGCTGCTCCGGACAATACAGGACCTGCGCAGAACGATTCTGCGTAAGTCGCCTCCTATGCATGCGTAGAAGGCTTTTATGCTTGCGTAGAACCCTTTTACGCTTGCGTAGAACCCTTCTACGCATGTGTAGCCTTCTATGCATGTGTAGAAGGGTTCTACGCAAGCGTAAAAGGGTTCTACGCAAACGTAAAAGCCTTCTACACATGAATAGAAGGTGACTTGCACAGAAGGGATGTGCAGTACCTCTTTCCCCCATTGCCAAATTCCGGGGTTTTGGCAGCTCCGGGTGGGAAATGGCGCAAATTGGCACCAAAAAACGGGAAACCCTGGCCAATCCGGGAAGGTTGACAGGTATGGTTATTGACACTGCAGGAAAAAAAATCCTAATTCATTTTGAAAGAATATCCCACTTTCCTTGCACTCAAACTACAAACTATCCCACTTTCCTTGCACTCAAATTTCCCTAGGAGAAATAGAAGATTTTGAAGATGACACCAGCACCAGCACCAGCACCAACACCAACAGAAAATTACCTCTCTATCAAGGACATTTGCAATGTGAAGTTCCCCACTCTCTGACTTCAAAATGAATTTTGGTGACCCTCCCGGAGTTTGAGTCACAATCTTGTAGGCAATTTTAGAATTAAGTGTATTTGGCTCGTCAGCATCTGTAGCCGTTATTTTCATCACCAATGTGTCTGGCAAGAAGGAAGAGTCCACACAAACATATAGTTATGCAGGCAAACACATTTAGAACTGCTCTTCAGTGTATTAAATGAAGAAGAAGATTCTAATATTCTCTATTTACCTCTTATTGTGTATTAAGGCAGAATTGCAAGTTGCTCAAGCAATGCCTTGCAAAGATAAAATGGCAGTTTCCTGCCATCCAAATTAGGAGCTAAAGTTGGTATGTAATCTCTCTCTCTAGATGCGCTCATTATGCTAATTAGAGTTCTGTTATTGGTTATAACTTTGGATCCTGTTCCTGATTGGTTAATACTTATATATCTTGTTATGATTGGTTGATTATGATTGTCCGGCGGGTTACTACATTGTAGCAAGGAGTCACTGCTGGGGAGACACTATATAAGCCCCATGGGTAAACAAGGATGGGGCTGGACCGGATCTATACATCCCATTACCACACAGGTTAGCCAGCACCGGGCTAAACCTGGGTCTCCTCTATACGCTATTGCAGCAAGGTGTAGCTTAGTCACTGCCTCTATGGTAGGAAACACGAGGGACCGATTACATGGGACTTGTGTAGCCATCTGATGTCCGGAGCACCTTGTAAGCATAACCTGAAAGACTTTCAATAAACTCCTGTTGTTGTTCTGTTCATCATTGCCTGGACTATTGCTTATAAGGGCCAGACACGACACCTCTGCTTGCTACTAACAGAAGAGAATGCACTTTCGCCAAAGCTATATTTCAGTGGAACACTCTGATTTCCAGTTTAAGGGCATGGTGATCAACTGAGGGCAAAAGCATATGGATTTTGTGAACTATCTGAAGAAGTTTACTTTGGGCAGTTTTAAGTACTGTACTGTATATTGTTTTTCTTAGTTTGCTTTCAATTGACACACAGGAGTTTCAGAAGCATCATCCTCTCTTACTTATTTAGCTACTGTAGGCTAAGAATGGGCAACTTCCAGTGGCTGAAGGGCTTCCACCAATTTTCCCTGTGATGTTGTTCCATAATTTATTTTTAAATGGAAAAGCCCCAGAATGCTGGATTGAAATCTCTTTGTGCATGATCCAGCATAGAGTAAGCATTTTCACATGGCTTTGGTTCAAAAATAAGAGTTAATTACAAATTTAACTTTATGGTGAACAAAATATATACACAAGGTTTGTAAGGCCTACTAAGTATATACAGGAAGGTCCCCTTAAAAAGTGCCGCATGGGGGCTATACTCAAGTGTCCTGAGAAAATTCAGAATAGGATGAAATGTGAAGAAGGATCAGACA
Source organism: Bradypodion pumilum (assembly GCA_035047305.1). Classification (NCBI taxonomy): domain Eukaryota; kingdom Metazoa; phylum Chordata; class Lepidosauria; order Squamata; family Chamaeleonidae; genus Bradypodion; species Bradypodion pumilum. The sequence continues at coordinate 279,104,458 of JAWDJD010000004.1, read as the reverse complement.
GTTACATGTGTACTTTTCAATGAAAGCTATACCATTAATGACTAAAACATATTTGGTAAATACTTACTCTCCATGCTGCTCTCTACTATTGACCCTACAAATGTGGTTTGTGTAAATACTGGTGCATTGTCATTTATATCCAGAACCCGAACTCGAAGTGTAAGTTCTGTTTCCACTGACTGCCCAGTGATAGCATTTAAAGCATAACACATGATCTAGATTATGGAAGGAAAAATATATTCAGATGGACTGTAAACCATTCAAAATACTGAAAATAATTAACATCTTAGATAATGTATCAATATCACAGGAATTAAAATTATTTTAAACATTACAAAATATTTCTAACTTTTTCTTTCAAGTTCCAAGCCACTAATATTGATAAATATTTTGAAAATCTCAAGCAAATTCAATTCATTATTCAATGCTACAACTGAATTTGGAATAAAATTACAATGATAACAATCCACATAGCTGGTGTATAACAATATATACAGTTGTTCACACTGTCATTAGAACTGCATAGAAAAGAAGAAACATCAGCTAAGTGTTTTACTAATTTGGGTACTGCACAAGAGGCAATAAAGTAGACTTTCTCCAAAAGGGATACCTCAAACAATGTTCAAAATTGGTTCCACAAGTTTGGACTTTATACAGATTTGAACTTTGTATGAGGCATGCAAAATCCTAGCCACGATGCCTCATACAACGTCCAAATCCTTGCTGCAATGCCTCGTACAACGTCATTTCCATAGAGATACATTGTACTGTAACAGCACAGACTTCGGGGCAAAGTCAAGGAAACAGACAGGAAACTGACAGAACTTTAAGAAAACATTGTCTAAAGGCTAAATACATTACAAAAACATGTCAAACAATCCTGATTGTCCAAGAACCTGAAGAATGCTGCAAAAATCACAGGAATGCTTCTAAAAATTCTGACAAACAATTCAAAAAAATCCAAAATCATGTTCAAAACCACTCCTAAACACTCTTTGCCTTGTGCAAAACCCACAAGAGCAATGCACACATGTGTCCTGTCTTTTATACTGCCCAGGCACAATGCAACCTGGGAAAAACTGAATGCCTCATACAAAGTCAAGCGACTTTGTATGAGGTAACTTTTTTCAAAAAATTAGGCGATGTTGTATGAATTCGATGTTGTATGAAGCGGACTTTGTATGAGGTATTACTGTATAGGAGCAGTTTTTCAGAAAAGGACTTCTCTTCACATCCCACCAATGGTAACTGGCCCCTGTTTAGATAAGATTGGTAAATCAGTAGGCATTATCAGCAGAGAAGGGTCTTCAGCTATTCTGCTCATTAACTGTGAAAGGCAAGGGGTGGGATTCTGCAAACACAACTACTCACAATAAATATTGGATTTCTCTCTCGATCTACTTTTTTGGTTATGTTAATTTCACCAGTCCTTTGATTGATGATAAATACTCCAATGGGATGCTGATCAATCCCTTCTCCGCTTATTTTGTATATAATTTGTTGGGTTTCTTCACAATCTGATCGGATCTGTAAGAGGAAACAGAAACATTTTTTTTACTATCCTGATTTATTTCAGCCATAAATGATTAGTAGCCCTTGAGGAGCTCTCTGGCTTTTTAACAGTTTAGAGTTTAACAAAAAATAAAATAAATTAAAAATTCTGAACTTCAGCTCCCAGGATCCTCTAGCTAGCAAGCCAATCATTGTCATTTTGGCTGCAGGATTCTGAGAGTTGTAGTTTAAAGAGTAATGTTTCCAGTCTTTGTAAAAAATCAGGAGATGTCGTGGTTTAGCAGCACTCACTCAAAATGGAACAGACATGCTGTCACCTATATGAGTAGCATATTATAGAAGATGCTCAGATGATTGCATATCCTCTTCCATACTCTCCTAGCTAAGATCTATAGACACAAAAGGAAAAAAAGTGAACAGACAATGTGATTTAAGAACCAAAATTCTATTGACCTAAACCTCTTCCCACTCAGCAAAAGAACCATAAATATGGCAACAAAAAAAGCTCAAGGTAAAGATACTGTAGTCCTAAACAATTTAGGATATCTGTAATTTTGGTGGGGTTTGGAATGAACATACCCCCGAGCTCAGCTAGTGCTTGGCCACTTTGGCCACTTTGTATTGTACTATTAACAGTGTGTTGCTAAGCCAGGAGTAGCAGTTAGGGCTGCATGGTCTCTTTATATCCAAACCTCTCTTCCCTTTGTGTGTTAGTTTTTTCTCTGTGATAAGTACTCCTTTAACAATTTCCTGTTATGCTTGAATCAGAAACTGTAGCTTAATATTGATTTACTAACCAAGATATGACACCAGGATGACACCCACCTGGTAGGAAAAAAAGGAGGTGGGATGTCTTCACTGTTTAATCTGAACAACAACAACAACAACAAAACACAAACATAGGTATTTGTGGCTGAAGCACTAACATCCAAGTTAAATCTCTGTGACTTGAAGAGCCTGTCTACCTACATCTGAACTTCTAGTTTTTAAATCAATTGTTAAATGTCCTTATTTCTAGAGCAGAAGTGTCTGCTATAAAAGAAAAAGAGAAAAAAAATATTCTTAAACCTGCTAATTAATAACAAATGTTCTCTCATCAACAGTTTGTATAAAATTGCTATTGTACATAACATGAACTTAAAAACCAGTTCATTTGAATCCAATACACTTTGCTAATTAGCCAGCATTTGGGTGGGTTCCAGCATTGTTTGCTTAGAAATTTTAGGTGCTGAGTAATATTTTTGAAATATGCAAATATCTTACCTTAGCAATTGGATTTCTTTTAGAATTATCTTCTTCTTCCCTAATATTAGCTGCAAATTTAATCCATTCTCTTTTCTGCCTTCGGTAGGTCTTCCATCGACCCACACCATTTTCATCCCATTCTTTCACCTTTAATAAAATGTAAGCTGACATTATTATGTTGCCTGAATGACATTAACATCAACTGTTCTGAATAGTGAATGTAATACATAATATTACATATTATAGGCTGAATTCCTCTAATATCATAGAATGTTCACAGATATTTACATTTCTAGGAGGGAAAGTTTTCCTCATCAAATGTCATAAACTACTTCCACTACTTTGAGAAAATTGAACGTCAGGCTGACTTCTTTACTAATATTAGAATTCAGGGCTGTAGCCAGGAGGTGGCCAGTTTGCTCACCCTGGCAAAGTGCAGTTTCCCATAGGAATGCATTGAAAAGTGGTTTTGTTGCCCATCCTGAAAAAAACATTTGCCCACCCACATCTAGAATCCTGGCTATGGCCCTGTTAGAATTGCTTATTGTATCGGAACCAAACTACCTGAAAGTCAGATAAGTGGAAAGGAGATATAAGTATTAGACCCCCTACGGTCTCTGGAGATACAAATGACTCAAGGCCATTTGGAGATACAAATGGCCTTGAGTCTTCTGAAGAAGACAGAAGGAATGTGTGAAAGCAGTCCATATGCAGGAAAGGCTGTGATTTGTGAGTAAGGGCTGAAGAGATCCTATGTCCGGGGACCATGAAATTTACCTATTGGTTCATAATAATTAGCAAGTTTTCTCTCTAAAAGTCTTCAACAGGTTTCTAGGCCATATCAGGAAACATGCTTAATTAGCATTCAAGCAATTAACTTACCTGAACATGGAAAGTGCCGATGCAGAATTCCAGAGAGACCTAGAATTAGAAAAAAAAATGTAAGTAAGCCTCCTAACTAATGTAAGCCTCCTAACTAATAAATCTTACAGAGATATCAATCTTTTGTGTCAAAATCTGAGTAATGAGCCTTCATACTAAAACAAAATGTATGCAAGTGAAAAGAGTATCCCATTCCATAGATTTGGCAGACCCAGGCTGTACCTTGCCCTACTCCAACTCCTTCCTCAAGCTTTTACCCCTCCCCTGCATCATAGTTATCTGTGGCTTAGTGTTAAATCTGGTGCAGGAAATGAAGAGACCAACAGTAACGGGTCAACACAAGTGATTTATTCAGCTCAACACAACATGGAACCAAACAGTAAAGCAGCAACACTCAATATATACACTCAAGAACCGTTAAGACACAGATACATTTAGGTGGGCTTGATTATCATTGGTTCAGCTGGTTTTAATTAAGCAATATCATTACAATGTTACTGACAGCTGGTTACAATTCATGCCCTTTTTCAGGATGGTGCGAACCCCAGCCGAAGTCTTGTCACGCGCGACTTTAGGCTACCCATAGTTAATAACCCTATACACAACACAAAGGTCAACAAATATCACGCATCACTCATTATTAGGACTTATATCAACTTAGAACTTGGGTTACAATATTTTTCGACCTGCTGTTGATGTTGTATGCTATAAGACATTTCCAACTTACAGTAGCTCTACAAATGAGTAGCCTCCTATCATTAAAAGGCTTGCGCAGGTCTTGCGAACTTAAGGCTGGTGGCATCCTTAATTGAGTCAATTAATCATATATTTGGCCTTTCTTTTTTCTCCTGCTGTCTTCAACATCTCTCAATGTTATTATCTTTTCCAGTGAGTTTTGTCTGCTTGAGATGTATCCATAGTATAACAGCCTCTGTGTCAACATTTTTGGACTTCAGCTCATAGAATACCAGAGCCGGCATAGTCATCACTGGCCATGCTGGTTGGTGGTTCTGGAAGTTGGAATTCAAAAATATTCTTTATAAAGTTCTGCTTCAACTGGCTGCCTCCACCTGGGTTGGGCTGTGACTCTTTGACCCCTGCAGGACATGCTGCTTGGGGATTATTGCAGGATCCAGCATGCTCCAGGCTGGGAAGTCTGGTTTACAGTCAACACTGACTGGTTTCCCTGCTGGCTGGGGCTCGAAGACCAAAGCCAACATCTGACATTTAATTTTAATGTGATGATTTGAGCATTATGTTTTTAAATATAAAATTGTGGTCACTTTAAAGCACCATGGATAAACATAGTTATAGACAAACTGAGTTTTAAAACAAGAACTAATATTTTCTTATTTAGGACATGTCAGCATTTTGGAGTCTCTTAAAATGGTGGGTTTTGCTGTTAACTAAGCTATCTTCCACTCTTCTACTAAATATTTATACTTAAGGTTTAATCTGGAATTTATTTATTTATTTACATTTATACCCCTAGCCTTTTGGTGCAAGCACCACTCAGGGTGTATTACAATGTGTATAAACATTATATAGTTCTTGGGAAGCCATAATATATAGGATACATTTTAATTGATGTTTGCTGAATGAACAGGCACAGACAGTCCACAGTATAATTCTGATTCAGATTTATCTTCTAGTCTACTCCTGCCAAGGCTGTAGCCAGGGGTGCCGGGGGGGTGCCAGCCCCCCCAAAAACCCCTTCTGAGCTAACAGGCCGCCCCCCAGCCCGCCCCGTGGTGCCAAAGTTATATATTTTATTTATTTATTATATTTGTATACCGCATTACTCAGCACAAGTGCGATATATGTGAGTGTGACATTGTTGCCCCTCCTGGAATTTTTGCCCCTTCTGCAAATCCCCCCCCCCCCCAATCTAGAATCCTGGCTACATGGCCCTGACTCCTGCTACCACGGAGATAAATTGTAACTCTGTCCCAGATCCAGAAGACATAGAAACTTTTCATCCTACTGGCCTTTAAGCAGGAAGTGTCAGAAAGTAGGTCCTAATTCACTGTTAGATGTTGCAGTAGAGTAAAAAACTTTAGCCCACTCTTTCTGTCTTATGAGAGGTTCAGGAAAACATTTTTGTGACTCCACCCTGGTATTTAGAATGTTTCAGATTTCTGTGTGGGTGGAACATGAACTCCATTGACTTCTGGTCCTCAGAACAAATTATTAGGTTCAGAATTCTAAGTTATGTGTCTTTGGTGAATGAACAGGCTTGTTGGCACAAGTGAAAAGAACAAAATAATGTTCATGATCTTGTAATCTGCCCACTCCACTCTAGAAGCTCAAACACCTTACTGTGGATTTGCGCAAAAAATATAGTGTCAAAAGAAAATAGATCTAGGGGGCAATTGTAGTTGGTCTAGGAGATGGAAACATGCATCACCTTAGAATATAAACAGAACTGCAGGTGTTGCAGCTTATATACTCAAAAGAGTCGAGCAAAACACTGTTTTAAAAGTTAACACAAGACTTCTGATGGTTTTATGAGAACATAGTCATTATAGCACCTGAATAAGTGTTAATGAAGATGATTCAATTAACAATACTTTCTCATGCTGCTGAAACTTGGTATATATTATCTTGCTCCACAGTCTCTTCAATTAAATGAGCAGTTGTGTTATGGAACAAGTTGATCAAGATGGAAAGGATTAAAGCAAGGTATAGATATTTTATTACAGCTACTGTACTTTTATTTTTTCTTATGTCAAATTGTAGCTAGCAAGCTCCTTGTGATAGGACCTGTTCTGTTGGACTCTGTAAACTGCAACACACTAGAAGAGATAACTATCTATCCACCTGTACCTTTAATATTGGTATTTGTCAATTTAGCACAAGTTCTAATCTAGACACAATATTAAATACAGTACATCACTTCATGCTCTTTCATTTTTAATAACAGCTATGGGAGGATTTTCTTTAGGAATGCTGTGCACAGGAAAGGCTGAGATTAATGCACTCTCTTTCCATTGTGGTTCCAGTGGAAATAGCTCTGCTGATAGCTCTTATTAACTCTAGGATGGAAGCTCCTTTGGATTTCTGTTTAGATGTGAACTAAATGTTTTGGTAGCAATTCAAAAGCATTCATGATGGGTCATTTATAAGCACTGTGGGGCTTCATTCCAAGCAACCATGAATATAATTATACTGCAGATGAATGATTAGCTAATTGTATACCAATGAGGAGAATAGTTAACATTGCATTATATAAGAACAAACCTGCTATAAACATTTAGGATTTTGTTGGTCCTGTGATGGGTAAAAAGCAACCTATGCAACTTCCTTTCCCCTATGTGTTCCTTTCCTCACTTGATGTTGTAATTCAGGGATTCTCAATCTGTGGCCTGTGGGCTGGATGTGGCCCTTGGCACCATTTCATGTGCCCCCCTCAAACAAACCTGGAAGTGCCATGTGGTGAAGGAAGGGCAAAATGGTTGTCCAGCCCCTGAAACTGTCTGTGGGAGCATGACCCGGCCCTCAGCTTAAAAAGGCTGAGAAAGCCTGTTGTAATTGAAATAGCAATATCTGCCAAAACATGTGTCTTCCATGTTCTATGTTACTTTTGGCTGTCCTCTCCTGTGGGTGTGTTCATGGCAGACTCTTCTCTTCATCATGACCCCTGCCTTCCTTTATCTCCCATCTTTGCCTTTTAGCATACACACTGGCCTGCATCAATTCAGGTGCCCCTGACACATGGTGAGTACACCCCCCCCCCCAACAACTGAGAGAAAATGCTGATGGATCACACCATAGATGGGGTGCAATTATGTACCAGCACGATTATGTACCAGCACAATTTCTTCCCTCTTTAAAAACAAAATAAAAAATGGCAGGTATACCACAGGTAATAATGGTCCCTGTGGTGAAGGGTCACAGGAGTCATAGACTGGAGGGTGCATATCACAGCACCTGTGCAAACATGTCCCCTGTTGATGGATCAGTTTATTTATTTATTCAATTTGTATAGCCATCCCATTTTGTATAGCGACTCTGGGTGGTGTACATAAAATCTCCAATGTTTAAACTATAGAAACCCTTAAAATTCCTAAAAATACTGAGAAACCACCTCCCTCTCCATGTGGCTAAGATGCTGACTGGGAGGCGGAAGATCAGCAGTTTGATTCCCGAGTACTGCAGGATGGAATGAGCTCCCGTCTTTGTCCCAGCTCTTGCCAATCTAGCAGTTCGAAAGTAAGAAATTGCAAGTAGGGACCACTTTGGTGGGAAGGTAACAGCATTCCATGCGCTCTGGTGTCTAGTCAAGCCTGCCACATGACCATGGAAACGTCTGCAGAAACAGACAGCGCTGGCTCTTCGGCTTTGAAACAGAGATGAACACTGAATCCTAGAGTTTGATATGACTGGCTTTTGAGCAAGAGAAATCTTTACCTTTATCTCCACCCTGAATCATTCAAGCTGATTCAACTATTCGGGGGGGGGGGGAGATGTGATGACAGAAAGGTGTAGAGCACTCTTGTTTGTATGGCTAGCTGTGCAGTTTGGAACATTCTGAACAGAAGTGAAAGGTATTCAAACTTTTAACCTCTCTAGCCTGAAATGGTATGTTTTCACAAAGGCTATATCTCCACAGCTGGAATGAATGTTACATTACAGAGGTCTTGATCCCTTACTGTGTAAATGGGAAAAGATTGGAAACATATCTACAGAAGCCATACATGTGACATTTATCTGTATGCAATTTATGTCCTACTATGTATACAAAAGAAGATCTGGGCCGAGATAACACTACCTACGTAGCCTGGGTCTCGTAAAAAATAGTGTAATTGTTTTAACATTGTAATTTGTTATGAATATAATTTATATTCCATATACAGCTATAATTTTAAATTGTGCAACACTTGGATATGAAGAATTAAAGAAAGAAAAAGCCTGCAGCAGTGAGGCAGGCTACACACACTGTGAAATAATATATGAGACACAAAAGAACAAAGGAAACCGGTCAGCCGGTAAAGATGGATGTGGCTTGCATTTATGGAGCAAGTGTGCATCTTCGTTTCACCATTCGATGGGAAACTTCAAGGCTAAACCTTTAATTTGCTTCAAATAGCCCAGCGGTTCTTTAACAACTAGCTTGTTTAGTGCAGGGGTGCCCAAACCTTTTGGCCCATGGGCCGGTCATGTGGTTCATCAGGCCGGTCATGTGGTTCCTCCAACTGGAAGCAGAAGTAAAACGTGCCTTGCAATCTGTTTTACAACAGGATGAGATAGATTTTAATCTGCCATTTTTTCTGCTTAAACCAGGGGTGCCCAAACTATAGCCCATGGGCCAGATCTGGCGCCCAACACCAATTCATCCAGTCCATGCTGCCCTCATTGCTCTTAGAAGCAGAATGAGCATGTTTTACTTCCATCTCCAGGAGTGACGAGGCTATAGTTTGGGCACCCCTGGTTTAAGCAGAAAAATGGCAGCTTAAAATCTATTTCATCCTGTTGCAAAACAGATTGCAAGACACGTTTTACTTCTGCACCCCTGGTTTAGTGTTTTCATTTCCAAAATGGATTACAATCTTCAGTACCCATGTAGTCACAACAATCTTAAGTGCCGCTCACTTTTGAGAAACAGAGAAATAAGATTGCAAGAGAGCAATCTGTACAGAAACATTGGTTTCTTCTTCTTATAACACAAAAAACACAGACAGAACAAACAATATTGACTGGTATTATGTAACAGACACAAGTTTTAACCAAAGACCAAAATATCAGTTAAACAGCGGTGCAATATATATGCCCAATATCGCTGCCTCCTGCAGGTCTGAAATTTCAGAAATTTGCAGTTGGCCATAATTTGTGAAATTCTGTGGCTTTGTTCCAGTGCCCTGATGACTATAGGGACCACTGAAATATGTTTCATCCATAATCAAGTTATTTCTATTGCCAGGGCTCTAGATTTTGTTAATTATTTTTACTCATTATATTCAACTTTGGCCTCCCCTGGAATTGTAATGTTAATTATCCAGACATTTATTTATTTTCCTGTTATGTCTGGTGTACTATACTCAAGATGACTTCCAGTTTGGATCTAAAACTTTCACAAAATCTTGACTTGGTCATTTCTAAAACATTCTCTACTTGATGTTCTCATGAATTCTTGGAGTTTGACAGATTATATATTTTTACATAATGACCTATGTTCTAATTTTGCAACTCTATCATGTCTTGCTCTATAGTCTGTCTGTGCAATATTTGAATATTCACAGATAAGGTGTGACAGAGTTTCATCTTTTTCTTGACAAAGTTTATTTTTTTTGTCTGCAACAAATTCTAGTTTTCATAACATTTTTTGGAGCGCTGCTTGTTCTTATCCAGTAAAAATTAATCCTTCCATTTCTTTCTTAATGCTCCCTAGTGTTAGCCATACCAAAGTTAAGTTATGTTTTCCATCAATATTTCTCAGGTGTTGTCCATGTAATGGTTTATTTTTTTTCTAAGGGCTTATCTTATCTTCATATTGTTGTTTCTTATATTCTGCCCTTGTTTCTGTTGTTTTCAAAACATTTACCATTTTTATGACTTGGAAGTAATTTTTCTCTCTTACTGTTGATACAATCATTAGATTTCTTTTTTCTTCTTCCTCTTCTACCTGCTGCATTTTGTACTAATCCATGGTATCCAATGTTTCACATTAAATATAACCTATCCACATACCTTTTTGGGTGTTGCATGTGATGCATCCTCATTAATTTCTGCCTCCCCTCCCAATCAAAAAAAACCATTGTAGATTCAGTCTATTATTCCATAGGAGAACTTTAGGTTTAGAAAAAGAGGACAAAATCTACAGTATCTAACTATGCTCTTTCTTTTATGCCAGTGCAGCATACTCTCTTCCTCTCTCCTTTTTCCTCCTTGGAAAAATCCTGAGCTGGCTGAAAGTTACCTAGTGAGTGGAAAGTTCATGGTGAGTAAGCAGATACCTCCAGGACTTTCTAGTTCTAGTCCATCCCTAATCAATGCATTAAACATTCTTGGTAAGCAGCCTACCATAGGAATATTTGATGCAAATCCTATTTGAGTGTAGGTGAAATGCTGCTTGATGAATCAAGTAATGACATTAGTAATGACTGATTGTATACATTTATTTTCATGCATCAAATATAGGTATTTAGTTGCAGTAGTTTTGATGTATTCTTTAATAAATGTGTTGTGCTACTGTCAACATGCATGAAGGAATGAGAAAAGGACGCTGGTGAATTCAAAACATTTGGATTGACCCTGGGGAAGTAAAATACAAACAACAGGAACCAACAGATGTTGATTCACATTAGAGTACCAGGTCCCTTGCAGAATTCCTCCCTGTAAACTTTTCCAATGCATTTCAAAGAAGGAAAGCCAACTAGTGTATTCATTTTTCTTCTGTTGCTTACTTTCATTTAATAAAGACTTCCTTTCTCCATCTAGTGACCGCCATCTAATTAAATTCAATTAAATTAATTTTTTGCACTTGTATGCTGCCCAATCAGGGAACCCGACTCAGGGCAGCTCACATGGTAAATAAACAATATACAATACACTGTAATGGTGCCTTGTTTACAGTGTATCTTGGAGTCTGACACACCTGTACATCACTAGACTGAGAGACTACTCTAGAATTATGCTTTGCATAGATTCACTACTGTGTGGACCAGGGCCATAGCCAGGAGGGGCCAGGGGGGCAAAAACCCTCCTGAGCTAACAGTCCACTCCCCCACCTCACCCCACCCCATGATGCCAATGTTATATGTGTGAGTGTGACATTGTTGCCCCTCCTAAAAAAATTTTGTCCCTCATTTAACCCCCCCAATAATATATATATATATATATATATATATATATATATATATATATATATATATATATATATATATATATATATATATATATATATATATATATATATATATATATATATATATATATATATATATATATATATATATATATATATATATATATATATATATATATATATATATATATATATAGAATCCTGGCTATGGCCCCAGTGTGAACTCTGGCTTGGTTTGTAACATGGAGTTCTGAGACACAGCAGGTAGAGCAGGAGCTCTCAACCCTTTTAAGCCAGGGGCTGGGTAACGCTCTCTTAGACAGCTTTGGGGGCCGGATGACCATTTTGCCCTTCCTCCACCACATGGCATTTCTGGGTGTGGTGGAGATTGTGGGGGCCACATGAAATGGTGCCAAGGGCCGCATCTGGCCCACAAGATGCAGGTTAAGAATCCCTGAGGTAGAGGAATGCACAAAATCAGAATGGCAGAGCTAGATTGGTGGACAAATATTAAAAACTGTGAAAGAATTTGGCAGCCCTTCAAAGTCGATGGTATTGTGCTGAACGCAACAATGTGACTGACTGTTTCTGCAATAAAAACTCACAACATCCTGGCTTTTTAGCCCAATTAATTGGGAGTAAGCCTCTCTGGACAAAATAGTCTTTTCACCCAAGTGAATATATATTTATATATAGACCTAAGACATGAAAGTGCCATTTGTATATGAATTCTGTTCAGACTCCCGTCTGAGCAGTTGCTCCAGCTTCACACTGCTGCCAGCTCCCTTACTCTGATATGCTGCTCAGCTAGTTCTACTTCAAAGTCATTTGGAAACATGAATTAACTAACCATTATAAGTGCCAAAGCAATATTATATGCAATTAAAGAATACTCCCTGCTCCACCTACTTGCACCCAAATGACTGAACATGCCCATAATTCCTGATGTGTTCTCTTTCTCACTGCCGTTCATTTAAGAGGTTGAGCCTGCTTTCTTTGAAGTCTAGTAGAAGTACTGCTGTGAACAGGATTGATTATTCCAACACATTATACTATTAGTCACTCTGACTCCATTGTAGCATGTAGTTGTGTCAGCAATCTGAATTATGCATTTTATTCCCAAGCCAAAACTCCCACTGAAAAAGATTAGATCTTTTTTTCCCATTAACTTTACCCCAAAGTTCTGTAACTTTGCACTAAAAATCCTTGCAGATAGCTCAAACACTGCTCAAATTCTCACTGAAATCAACAGCTCTCAGTTGAATCCAATAGATGCCCAAGGCAGAATAAGACTTTTTCCAATATGAGGCTTATTTTCAGATGTGGGTAAAGGACTGTACCTTCAACAGGATTTAGATGCATATAATCATGTTTATGATTAGATCCCTGGCATCTTTTTTTAAGTACAATTTGTTAAATACAGCAACATGAAAGTATTTACTTTTAAATAAAAACCATATATGTACCCATATAATTTATGCATTTTAGAGGCTTCTTGTTGTCTTTTTTGAAATGAAAGCAGCACTGGCAATACACACCACCATTTTTATACTAAAATATTTGGTCAGCAATTCTACAAAACATATTTTAATGGTGCAATTTTCTGATATTGCTTGGTGGATAGGATACTCATAAAGTTTATCTCAGACTCTCATGTACGAGAGGAAGCGTCTGTGCCCACTTGTGTTCTGAAGCAGTTGTACACATGGATGTCTCCACCTCTATTGTGACATGCCTGTGAGTCCCAGTGAACTGGGTGGGGCATGTCTTTTGATGTGGGTAGTTACGAATATGTAACTTCACACAAAACAGAGTTTGGGTTTGGACTTTATATTTTCCTATTCTGACTACCATGAACAGAATCAACCATGTACAAATGCAAAACATTTCTCTGTTAGGCAAATTAGAAATCTGCTTGTGTTCTGTGCACTGGCAGCATACTTTAGTTGTAGCAAACACAGAATTCAAGAATGGACCAAATCATAACATTCCAGAAAATAAACTTATTAGCTATTTCCCAAATTGATTGCATGTGTATGTAAGGAGACCTTTTAAGCCCTACATGGCAGTGGGCCAGGATATCTAAGGGACCGCATCATCCCAAGGTGTTCTACCCATCCTACGAGGGCAGACTGTAGGGGCTCGCTGGTGGTCCCATCAGCCAGGGACGCACATCTTACCGGGACCAGGAGGAAAGCCTTCTCAGTGTCGGCCCTGACTCTTTGGAACCTCCTGCCACCAGAGCTGCATCTCCAGGCAGAACTGTATCCCTTCAGGAAGGCTCTGAAAACTTGGCTCTGCCAACAGGCATGGGATGCATTTGGCAGCACATCTCAGCCTTGCTGGCTCATTTAGCCCTGTGGGGTTTTAATTAAGGGGCTATTTTTTTTACAGATTTTAATTTTTTATCAGTTTTATCAGTGGGTTTTTAATTGTATGTTGTTTTATTTAATGTAAGCCACCTTGGGTCGCTGAGGCGAGGAAGGCAGCCTATAAATTGAATAAATAATAAGTAATAAACCAAGAAAACAAAATCTGTATCTAAACCAGAAAACTTGTTTTCAAAAATGTTAGTGCCCTGCAACATCCAGCATATTATTTTCCACAGATATCTTATGTCAAGTGGCAAACTGTCCATTTTGATCTCAAGCACAAACCATCACTTTACATTCTCCAGTTCAACCATTACTTGAAAGGTCTGTGATGACAATGCAGCATGTGGTTTGTATTTAAACTAAACACTTAATAGCTATTTTCTTGATGCAAATAATAGTGGGTGGTGGGTGGGAATCCATCTACATGTAAAGTAACTGTGTTCTTTTCATACATGTGCTAAAGATTATGGCCATACAGGTTGCAATCTGGGTTAAGTATTTCAGGGGCCTAAACAATGCATTAGACTGTGACCATCTAAGATGCATGGTCAAGGAGAAGGCTACTGAGCCCCTGAGTTTGGCTACTGTTATGTAAATAGCCTACTCTTAATGATGGGAAAGGAGAATGCAGATGCTTAAATGAAACTACAAGCAAGAGCTCTGTCTAAGTGGGAATGGCACCAATAAATTGGTTTTCATAAGGCAGGTGGCAAGAGCAAAGTCATCCTGAATTGCTTAGTTGAAGCAAGCCTGTACAAGTACCATGAACACAGCCCAACTATTATTATTATTATTATTATTATTATTATTATTATTATTATTATTATTATTATTATTATTATTATTATTATTATTATTATTATTATTATTATTATTATTATTATTATTATTATTATTATTATTATTATTATTATTATTAAGTTTTATTTCTATCCCGCTTTCTTGGCACAGGTGCCACTCAAAGGTGTTTGCAGCATATATAAATACAATAAGCAGAGCAAAATATACAATAAATACCAAAAACAATACACAATTAATACAATCAAAACATCAGAATATTCCAAAATACAATACAAAATATAAATAAAGAATTAAACAATGTCACAATACACTCAACCACCCAGCAGCCTACAAAGGCACCCCATGGTTCAACGTCCGTGAGGGCAGCTGCGTCGGCGGTGGCAATGGCTCCCACCTGTCTCTCCCCAGCAGGTCCGGGAGTATTTTTGAATTGAGCAGATGTTAAATTATAAGACCAGTTGAACACCTATGTACTGTATCTCTCCCATACAGACAATGTCATCTGTCTCACATAAAGCTGCTGATCCAACTATCCAAGCCTGTACAAGTACCATGAACACAGCCCAACTATATAATTCACCTCGTCCTGGGAGTATTTTTGGATTGAGCAGGTGTTAAATGATTAGACCAGTTGAGCACATATGTACTGTATCTTTCCCATACAGTACTTTTAAGAATTTGGCCTTCGTGTATGAACCAGAATATCATCATTTATGTGAATGCAAACAGTAGTAATCTTTTTGGTGAGATTCTATATTAGATAGATATGTCATTTGCTTCTGCTTAGGACTTCCCTTCCCCCAAGTTTCTTTGCAATATTATATGACTTCTGTTTTTGATAACCATATAGAATGACATTTTATATGGAGAACCTAAAGGGAATATACGGAAGAGCTTGGCAATTCTCAGTGAGTTAAGAAAGGGAAAAACCAAGCCTTCTTTAAAAAATTGAACTGAAAGCTAACAAAGAGTTGGGAAGTCCCCCTAAGTATCCAGTATTCAGTTAACACAAGACTTCAGTCTCACAGGGCTTATAGAACTAGGGATACTGTTGCCTAGATCCAAGCCTGCATGTCTGACAGTTGTGTTTATAGAAAGGCCCCCAACATTCCATAGGAGACAGCTTAAATGGAACTGGTCCATATACTAAAACAAATCTCTGGGGGAAAAATGACAAAAATGTAACTAATACAGCAAGTTTTGTTTTTAAATTCTTGTCAAAAAAGTGCACATTATTGGATTTAAGATTTCTCAGATATTAATGTGAATGGTGTATAAATGGCCTAGTTTCATTGTTAAGAACAAGCCACAATGCAAACTTTGAAAAGACTTGCCTGTTATACCATACAGGTCCTGATTTGTTGCCTTGCATTTTTGCCAATCCTTAAGTTATTTACTTGGCAGCTGCCTCCTTGGATTAGTTCTACTTAATTGATTGCAAAATATTTAATCAAATTATTTGAGCGAAGAATGAAAGAGCTCTATTTCGATACATTGCCTCACCATTTGATCTGAACCAATTCCATAGAAGATGCCATTGAAAAAGATTTCTGTAGTGTTCTCTTTCTAAATCCAGCCCAGGATTGGAAACTATCTCAAGCTGCCTTAATAGTCTTCTTCTTCAAGTACTGTATCCATTCCGAATATTGACTATCATCATGGCGATAGTCTTCCTGTTCTTAATTCCTCAGAACAGTTCTTCCGAGGACATTCCACACAAGTCTCTCAGGTTCTTTAGCCACAAAGCCATTCTTCCTGTTTTCCATTAACAGTTGAACCAATGGGGATAGTTCTGAAGTTACAGCTAGTTTCTGAACCACAGAGCATCAAACAGTTCTGCCGTTCTTTCTACCAATTGTCCTGAAGGTATACTAGATTAAACCTAAGACCATCATATCACTTAGATCCATTGCATCACCTGCAGCAGGAATGAGCCCTCTAGATGTTATAGGATTGAAATTTCCATTTTTCTTCACCACTGCTTATGTTGGTTATGTCCCACTAGAGTTGCAGTCCAGGTATATCTGGAGATCAATTGTGGTTTGGATTGGAATACCAGTTGCATCGCCAGTGTGGACACCGAACCTCTGATTCAATCCACAAGCCCAAATGTGAGCACGCATTACAATTTCAATCATAATTGAGGCTGCAACTCAAACTTCATCAGAGCCAAATCACTCCATTCAGCTTTCCAATGTTGTTAGACCCTAAGGCACTATAGTACCTTCATTAGCCTACCCAAAATGGCACTGAAAAGAGTGCAGGAGATGCATTTGGTTAAAGACCTGTTTGCTTGTCTACAGACCTGTCCAACTCCATGTTAGCTCATGAGGCAGTGTAACATCAAAACTTTCAACATCTCCTCAGTTCTCTTTCTGCCCACTCCCAGTATCTCTTGCTTAATGAAGTGATCTGGAGATATCAAAAGCTTGTACATATTTTTGTAACCCTTTTCATTCACCTACAAAACCAAAACACTAATACAAATTATGAAAATAAAATTAAGGGATAAATTAAGTGTTAGCTGTAATAGTCTTGAATTGCAGAAAAAGCCATATAAGCCATGAATAATAAGAGCGAATAGGAATGTGGACCATGGACCTTGAATCAAAATCAAATTGATTTTTAAGAAGGCCCTGTAATTCCATTCAGTCTTTCAGTGTCTGATTGCTTCAGCATCATGATGCATATACAGTCCACAGGGCTCACCTCTTACCATATAATGTACTTTCCTCCTTGTAGAAAAGCAACAAACTTAATAACTCAATTATTTGCCTGGTGATTAATTGCCCTGTGTGTACATTTCAAAAATTTGTTCAAGCTATTCTCATTGCTGCCATTTTCTATTGGCCATGTCCTACTCATGAAGTATCTAGATCTTAGCTATTTTATTAATGCTGCTAGGCCACAGTTAACACAGTTCTAAAATGAATAACAAATTACACTTGTTTATGTTGTACTACCTTTTCAAGGAAAATTAGTGCCTGGATATTCAAATATTCCCAAATATTTGAAGGAAAGGATTGATTGTTATGCAATATCTGACTTCTACTTTTAAATTGCAAGCAACATGTAAATAAAAGATCTTGATCATATTTAGAGTAGTTAACGTTTTGTTGATAGACAGTATGATTTTATATTTGTTTACTCCATAGTAAGAGATTACAACATTACAGCCAAAGGTTTCTTTTACTCCCACCTAGCTCCAAGTCTATACCTAAAATAAGGGAAGGCTCACTTACAAAACAAAAGTTAATACAATATTGAAGAACTAGCCAAAACACCAAGAAATAAATAAATATGCATGGCATTATAATAAGCCAGTACTTAGCTCAAAGGGAATAGTGGGATTAAAAACAACAGTGTAAAAATTCTTCTTACCATTAAAATGAACAGAACAGCAACTGTTCTGTAAGGAAGCCAGTCCATTGCATCTGTTGTTTCTTAATTCCAAGAAAGCGATAATAATACTCCAGCTTGCTGTGTCTTTCTGTCTCTGCCCCCCTCCCCCTTATGGCAGTGCCGGTAAAAAGACACTGCGTTGATGTTCTTTCACCCACGTTTTGGAAAAACCTCTGGCTTCCTCACAAGTGAGAACTGAAGATGCTGTATAACACCTTGTGTTTCCCCACCCCAAACTTCTGGGCAGGTCTCACCTGAAAAGCTTGACAACATCATTATCGCTTCAAGGGAAAAGCTTCAGACACACCTTGATAGTTACTGCAATGAAATTAAACATTTTGTTGGACACCAAATAGAATATCTGAGGGAGAGGAAGAAAGGATTTGAGGAACAACTTCCAGCTATATGGAGTAATACAGTACAGCAACATCATAAAAAAGTTGAAATATGAAAAGTCCCCCCTTTCTCTCTCTCTCTCTCTCACACACACACACCATATGCATAAAACACTGTTTATTTAAATGATTGAAGAATTAGTAAACACCTGTGAGTAAAAGATTGATCTTATAGGGGAATGGCCAGATCACTCTTGGAGAGAGAGGGGCAAATTGCAACCTTAGTGGTCATCACCTAAGCATTTCATTCAAAAGTAAGACTTTTTAAAAGTCAAAAAGTAGGTTTACCTAATTATGTTTGCACAGACCAGGGTAGGCAACGTATAACCCACCAAATACTCTTGGACCATGGCTTCCAGCATTTTTCACTACTGCCTGTTGTTGCAATAGAACAGCATTCTTGACACAGACACAAATGAAAGGAAGATGCTTAAGCTCTTCAACAGAGATCAATGCAATAAAGTTTACTTTCTGTTAGATAATTTGTGGTGCACCCACAGAAGCCTGTGGTGGCTTTCACTTTGGACTAGTCTAGAGATCAACTACAATGAAGAGAGACCCAGTTCCTTCCTCTCTTTTTGTGCATTTCTCAAACAAATCGTTATGATAATACAAGCACATACAACATGTGCAGAGGGGAGAAACCACCTAGCCATTTGGGCTCCTCTGTCACCCTCCAAACCATGCTGCTGAAATCCAGAAGCAAACTTCAGAAATATGTTTATAACAAGCAGGTTTGCTACTGAATTCTGATAGCATGAGAATTTGGGTAGTGTTTTGAAACAGGTTCTGGTGGTGAGTGAGAAAAAGATATCTGAAAGATGTTCTACACCTGTTTTAAGGAGAGTTTTTTCTCCCTTTAGAACACATATCCCCTAAGAATACAGCTGAGCATCCATTCTAAGGTGAATGAACAGCAGACTAGTTCATTCACCTGATGCAGGGGTTCTCAACCTTTTCTAGCTATGGGCTGGAACATGCCCCCTCAGACAGCTGAGCATACCTGTCAAGCGCGGCTCCGGAAAATACGGGACCTGCACAGAAGCCTTCTGTGCAGAACCCTTCTGCGCATGCACAGAATGGTTCTATGCATGCGCAGAAGGGTTCTGCACAGAAGGGCATGCACAGTAACTACTTCCCCCCCACCGGTCAAATTAAGGGATGGCGGCAGCTGGCGGCAGGCGAGTGGCTGACCAGTGCAGAAAAATGGGAAATCCCAGCCAATCCGAGATACTTGACAGGTATGCAGCTGAGCAGGATGGACACATGGTTCTCCCCACCATAAATGCTGCTGTAAAATGTGTTTGCGGCTGTTGTAAATGCATTTATGACAGCTGCAGGTGCATTTTTGTCGCATTTTTGGCTATTTTTGTCACTTTTGCCACTTCTGGTTGTGGCGACGGTGGGAGTGAGGGCAGTGAGTTACATGAAATGCACAGTGGGCTAGGTCTGGCCCACAGGCCATAGTTTGCAAACTCCTGACCTAATGCACGATTTTACAAACAGCAGAATCAATAGTACTTATGTGTAATCCTTTATCAGCAAAAGTCAGAGTCTGAGATATGACAGGACATGTAAATAACTCCTGGCCAAACTGGCCAGAATGCCACCAAAGTTTTGAAAGTAACATTAGCAATATTTTTATTTGTTAACTGTTGCCATTATCAGAGGGCACCTTTACATACATCTACTGAAAACATAAGTCACTATGCAATGGTTTCTATATTTGAACTCCATGTACTGTAGAATCCCTAGTATTTTTAAAGGTGAGTACAATTCTCCAAAGCCCTTACCAACACAGATAACAGTCAGGCCTTTTTCAAGACAGTATAAAAATATCTAATGATTTCAAGCTTAGAAACCTACAATCTATGCAAAGCAAGTCATTTTTAATCACTGTTATACAGTTCTAATTAAACATGAGAGATAAACCTGTAAAAATGTTAAATAAATATTTAGAGGAACCTTAGCTTCCTCCTTTATGTGGCCATTTTAGGTCAGCATGACTGATTTCTTATAACACTGAAAATCTTGAATCACACAATAGAAAACAATTGGCTTTCTGTCTTATATGGATTTTGTAGTTTAAGAAATTCTTTTAGAAATTTGGATTTGAAGCAAAAAAAACAAAACTCTTGAGGAAGATTTTTCAGAAAGTATAAGGTGAAGCATTAACATTTTATCCTTAACGACATCTACCATAGTAGAATAGAATTGAATGCTGAGGCTGTAGCAAAAATGAAAAAGGAGAGTTATATCTGAAATAAAAGATATTTAATTTAATTTAAAATGCATGAAATACATGGAAGAACAACACTGGGTACAGAGAAGTGCTGGGAAGCAGCACAAAAATAGTTTGGGGGTTGTGTGAGGGCTGTATGAACAGTGCTCCCATCTAAGGACATGAATTAAAGCATTGGAATTTTAGTACCTGGCAAGCTGAAATACCTTGCAAGCCATGGGCTATTCTGAAGGCCTTCATAGACTGGTTAAGAATTTGATTTGTGTGACTATTTCTCTGAGTCCTGGTAAATCAATATGCTCTCATTTTTGTTTGAGAGGCATGCAGACATATGTGCAACTCTGTTGGTAAGGATTTGTATTTAACTCTATTTAGACACTGATCTATTTAACCTTGAGCAGATGGTGATGGCGATGAATTGGAGTGATTGCTGATATAAAGAAGTGTGTATGTGTGCATGCATGCGTGTGTGCATGCATGTGTGTGTATGTAAGTGTAGGGGAGGACATCTCTGGTAGCATCTCGTCATCGTCAGCTGCAACTCATACCCAAGAATGCATTTTTTCCCCTTTAGGGGGTCAGGTTATTTACCACCGCCCAACACTTGGCATTGAGTCACTGGCTGTACGGCCTATTCCATTACCATAGCAAGATGTCCAGTCTGACAGTAGGTAGCATCTAATATGCTAAACTATAAACCCCCCTTCCTTAAATGAGAACATTTTACCCACCTCTAGTTTAATTTTGGGTGAGTTTTCTGATTCCCTTTTTTCCTTTTCATTTTTTTGTGGTCTGTGTGTTGTACAAAGATTTCTGGAGGCCATAAATTTCCTTTAAAACCCACCAAAAGAAGTGGAAGTTACATTTTGTAGAAGTGAGGAAACAAAAGGAAGTGTGTTGAGTGGTGACAATGTTCTTCAACTTTCTCCTAGACATTCGTCTGTATACAATATTTATGTACATATTACTGATGCTATATACTGTAACTAATATAGCAAGTTCTTCAAGATATATATGAATATATACAAGATCACACATTGTTGATGGTATATAACTAATACAGCATGTACTCCAGTGTAAGTGCCACTTTAAAGACTAACTGCTGTATTTTCATGGATAGATCCGTCTTTAATGTGACACAATGTTTTTGTCCTTTTGTTTTGTTTACTTTCCAATATGTTTGAAACACAGACTAACATGGCTACCATTTCAAAAAGTTCCACTGCAAGTAGAAAGGTACATGTGAAATAGTAAATCTGTTTTAGCTACAATGCACTTTTTAAATGGTTAGGATGTGGTAGAATGCTTCCTGGAAAAACGGAAAGGGTATAAAATTTGGAATGAGTAAAGAAGGAATCTAAAGAGGGAAACAGTCAAGAACAAAATGGTAAAATACAGGGTATTGCCTGGAAAAGCATCATTATCCATTGATGGGAATGAGCAATATGCCATTCTGTGCCAGCCTAGCAGTCTGAAAGCAAGAAATTGCAAGTAGATAAATAGGTACTGTACCACTCCAGTGTTCCGTGCACTCCAGTGTTTAGCCATGCCTGCCACGTGTCCAAGGAAATGCAGAAGCAGACAGCACTGGCTCTTTGGCTATAAACAGAGATGAGCACTGAACCTTAGAGTTGGATACGACTGGCTTTTGAGCAAGGGCGACCTTTACCTATCCTGCTCCCATCCGAATGGGAACCAACATTTTGAACCTTAATTGTATGGTCAGGGGAAGTAAAAATTTCTGTAATGTTTTATAGATCTTTGCTGAAGCAATGTGTCATTTCATTAAATTTTTAAATTTCTTTTTTATATATTGAAACCTCAGCTTTGATCAGCAATAATACAGGTAAAGGTGAAGGTCACTTTAGTGTTCAAGGAATGAAGAAGTAGATGAATGAAGTAGTGAAATTCAGCTCTTTATTAGTGGGGTGTGAACACTGTTTCGATGGGGCAAAACTCAGACTTATATACACTATAAACAGTAACAGTAACAATAATACAACAAGCCCATTGGCTAACAGAGTGTGAACATTTTTCAATCCACTTATTTGCATAAGAATAGATATATAAAAGATACATTGCACTCCTGTCAGAACACACAGATAACATACATAACATTCTTCCCCCCTAGGTAAAAACAAAATCCTTTAACCAGGATGGCGGTCAAGTTTCCCTTCTGGGTCGGACGCTTGGCTGAACCAGCTCAGGGGCTCGTAGGATGGGCGACACAACTGGAGTGAGGGATTGACTAAAGGGGGAGGATTGTAAACCCAAATTAAAGCCCCGTTTGTCAGATGGAGGAGCAGGGGATCGCTCAAAAACAAAATCTAATTCTGTGGATGAATAAGACAACTCAGGGTCCCTCCTGTGTGTACTAAGAATGGAGGGCGACTCCAAACAAAATTGGTCATCATCAGTAAAGGAATCCAGAGTGCTAGGCTGGGACAGTGTAGGGGTACACCTGGCTGGAGTAGGGGAGCATTCCACAATTTCCCCTTGAAATTGGTCCCTAGAACATACCTCTGGGTCTACATTAGCTTGCTGCTGACTATTACCTCTGCCTCCTGGGTTTAAATGGGTGGGGACCAACCCTAACATTGAGTGTCTATATTTGTCCTGTGGGTCCAGTATTCTGGGTCTCAATTGATCCACGTGCCTCCTCCAGATCAGACCAGTGGCTGTTTCGATTCTGTAAGAAACAGGACCAGTCTGATCAATCACAAACCCAGGCACCCACGTAGGACCACTAGCTGCATAATTGTGGCAATGGACAGGGTCTCCCGGAGAAAAACCCTTCTGGTGTTGGATCGCTATATTTGTGCCTTTGTCCTCCACCCTAGAGGGATCCAATCTGTCCAGCAAGGATGACAGTTTTCTTCACTGGAGCAATTCAGCAGGGGATAGCCCTGAGGCAAGGGGGGGGGTGATTCTATGCATGAAAAGAAACTGGCATAGCTGAAGCTCCCAATCCCCTTCACCCATATGCCGAAGCGCGTCTTTCGTTGTGCGCACCTGCCGCTCCACCTGGCCATTGGTGGCTGGGTGGAATGGGGTGGCAGTGATGTGCCTAATTGCATTCCTTTCCATGAAGGATTGGAATTCTGCAGATCTGAACGTGGACGCGTTGTCGGACACCAGCACATCCGGAAGTCTAAATGCTGCGAACAGCCTTCTCAGGTGCATTATCGTGTTGGCTGAAGTGGGATTAGGCACTCTAATCACTTCCAGCCACTTAGAGAATGAGTCTACAACCAACAAAAATATGCCACCCCTAAATGGACCTGCAAAATCTATGTGTAACCTGGACTACGGGCCCCTAGCAGAATCCCATTCCCGAGAGGGAAGGTGGGATTGCTCTGGGCAAGAGGATTGACAGCTGACACAAGTGCCTACCATCTGCTCTATGTCTAGGTAGCTATGGGCAAGGGCTTTGGAACGTACAATTCCCGGATGACTTGTGTGAAGTAAATGTAAAACCTTTTTCCTGAGAGTGACAGGAATGACCACCCACTGGCCCCATAGAAGGCAACCTCGTTCCATAGTCAATTCCAAATGCTTGAGGTGGAATGTTCTGAATTCCTCAGCTAGAGGAGAGACAGGCCAGCCTTTTTGCACCCAAGACGTTACTTTAGTCAATGTTACATCCTTGGCTGTAGCTTTGGCTATATCTGAGGGGACGACTGGGGATGAGTCGAATGCCTCAATCTTGAGGACCTGGTGGTCACTTTCGATCTCGCAATCAGCTTCCCCGACCCCTGGCAGTGGAGAACGTGACAGCGCATCAGCGTGGCTGATGTCCTTGCCGGGCCTGTGCACCAAAGTAAAATAGTATGCATTTAGGAAAATTGCCCAACGCAACATCCTTGCGGACAGAATTTGAGGCGTGGGCTTCCCATTCACAAAGATTCCATGGAGGGGCTTGTGGTCAGTGACAATGGTAAAAGGTCTTCCGTAAAGTTAATCATGGAATTTCTCTGTGCCTGCCACGATTGCCAACGCCTGTCTGTCTGTCTGAGCGTAATTTTTCTCAGGCTTTGAGAGCGACCGGGAATAGAATGCTATGGGGGCTTCCCTCCCGTCACTTTGTACATGGCATAACACAGCTCCAACCCCCACAGGGGACGCATCACACACAAGTACAACTTCTTTGTTAGGATCAAAATGAGTTAATACAGCATCCGAAGATAGCAGCCTTTTGAGTTCTAGGAACGCTTTCTCCTGGCAATGGCCCCAGTGTCAAACAGTATCTTTCTTAAGAAGCTGATGTAATGGTTCGGCAACTGAGGCTTTGCAATGGAGAAAAGCATGATAGAGGTTAAACAATCCTAGAATTTATTGCAATTTGGCATTACATTTTGGCCTGGGTGCATTCTGCACGGCCGTCACCTTGGAGTCAGAGGGCATGATACCTTGGGGTGCAATGCGGTACCCCAGGAACTCCACTTCCCATGCCAAAAACACACATTTGTCTCTTCTGAGACGTAGACCGGCCCTCTCAAAACGTGACAGGACTCGATCAAGCCTGGCCGCTAGTTCAACGGTGTCCTTAGCAGTGATCAGGACATCGTCAAAATATGGCAGGGCACCAGGCAACCCTTTCAAAATACGTTCTATAAGAGATTGAAATATTCCGGGGGCCGCATTCACTCTGAATTGTAGTCTAGTTACCTTAAATGCCCCCCTATGTGATACTATGGTCTGGGCTATGGCAGCAGCAGGAGACACAGTTAATTGTTGGTAAGCCTGGGCAAGGTCAAGTTTTGTGAAGCAATTTCCTCCATGCAAGGAGGCAAGAAGGTGGCTTACCATGGGCACAGGATATGCATTTGGGCAAATAGCTTTATTGATGGTACAGTTGTAGTCAGCGCATATCCTGACCTCTCTGTTACTTTTCAAAGTAGTCACAATTGGTGTCTCCCACTCTGCAGAGTCGACCGGCAATAGGATGCCCTGTCCCACCAATTTGTCCAGCTCGGCTTCTATCTTCTCCTTTAAAGCCAAGGGTACCTGGCATGACTTCATCTGGATGATCCGGATGGTTGGGTCAAGCTCAAAGTCAACAGGGGGTCCTTTGTATAAACCTAAACCCTTTTTGAATACCTCAGGATGTGCAGCACAAACATCCCAGATTGGGTAGGAGTCTATTGCGTGGATGCCAAAAAGCTGGATTCCCAGGGGCCTAAAACATTGGGTCCCAATAAGACAGTTAGTGCCCTGCTTAACTACAACCAATGGCAAGGAGGTGTGAATGTTTTTGAATTTAACCAAGAAATTACCCACCCCCAGGACCGGAATCTGGCAACCTTGCACATCCCGGAGGGAAGTTTAAAAGGATTTAAGCTTGGGCCGAAAGGCAGGGGGAATTCTCAAAAACTCCCGCTGTGGGATTATGGAAAAGGTAGTACCTGAATCCACCTCCATCTTGAAGGGGATGTCCTGCAGGCTCAGGTCTGCGAAGAAACGCTCGCTGACGATGCCCACTTGGCACGGCTCTGGCTCTGGTGTCACTTTGACGATGGATGTGTTGTGGTGACACAGGCACCACAACAGGCACTGTTGGGGCACAGGCACTGGAGGCACAGGCACTGGAGGTCTTTGCTTGGGCACAGGCACTGGAGCACAGGCACAGGTGCACAGGCACTGGGCACAGTGCACTGGAGGTCTTGAGCACAGGCACTGGAGGTCTTTGCTTTCGCTGTCGGCATACCTTATCAATGTGCCCTCTTCGCCCGCAGTTGTGGCATTCTGCGGTGTGGAAGGGGCACTTCTTGCGGTCATGCCAGGCTCCGCAGCCATCACACTTGTGAAGGAATTTCTTCTCCCGATCGTCACGGTGCTCTCGGTGCTTTCGTCAGACTGCTCGGACTTTTCCCTCTGCGTCTCTGGACTCTGATGAAGAGGTGGATCCAGGCGATGCTGAGGAGGATGAAGGTGAACTTTGCTGAGCTTGCACAGCTGAGTCGGTGGCACTGGTGGTGGAGTGGCGATGCCGGAAAAGCTTTATCCTGGACCGTGTGGCCTCAGACGCTACTGGCTCTTCTAGGACATCTGTAAAGGTTAGCATCTTTCTGATCATGAGGCAACATTGAGCATCTTCATCCCTCATGCCGGCCAGCAGATGGTCCCGGAGTGCTTCTTCAATGTTGTCCCACTTGCACGGGGTGGCAGCAATGCACAGTGTGGCGGGGTAGTTTGCAATGGATTCACCGTGGAAGGCCACCCATGCTGGGAAGATTGAGACCTCTGGCTGCAGGTGCCTCCTCAGTGCGGACATAATTTCTGCAAGCAGCACCACATCCACGTCCCTTGGGAGAACGAGGTGGGTTGCCAGCTCAAGCATTTCAGAACCACACTGAGCGAGGAAACAGGAGCGCTTCTGGTTTCCATTGGTGATCTTCTGCGAGGCCATTGCATGGCAGAACCGGCATTCATATGTTGCCCATTTCTCTGGATGTGCTGGGTCGAATGGGCCAATGTTGCTGCCGTGTGGGGATGCCATCCCACCTTTGTCGCCAGTTTAGTGTTCAAGGAATGAAAAAGCAGACGAATGAAGTAGTGAAATTCAGCTCTTTATTAGTGGGGTTTGAACACTGTTTGGATGGGGCAAAACTCAGACTTATATACACTATAAACAGTAACAGTAACAATAATACAACAAACTCATTGGCTAAAAGAGTGTGCACATTTTTCGATCCACTTATTTGCATAAGAATAGATACATGAGAAAAGATAACTCCGCTCCTATAAACAGTAACAGTAACAATAATACAACAAGCCCATTGGCTAACAGAGTGTGCACATTTTTCGATCCACTTATTTACATAAGAATAGATACACAAGAAAAGATACATTCCACTCCTGTCAGAAAACACAGTTAACATACATAACAGTCACCCTTGCTCAAAAGATAGTCACATCCATCTCTAAGATATAGTGCTCATCTCAATTTACAGCCAAAGAGGCAGTTTGTCTGCATCTGCAGACGTTTCTGTGGTCATGTGGCAGGCATGACTAGACACTGAAGTGTATGGAACACTGTTTCATTCCGACCTATTTATCTACTTGCAATTTCTTGCTTTCAAACTGCTAGGACAGAGATGGGAGCTTACTCTGTTGTGCAGCACTCAGGGCTTGAACAGCTGACCTGCTGTCCTTCCAGTTGTCAAGTTCAGCATCTTAACCACTAAGCCACCACAGTTCCCAGAAATAATATGCACACATGCAATTATTTTTATTTAAACAGTGATGCGGGTTCAAAAAGCAGTGTTCCCAGGAAGGTTGAGATAACATGTGGATGCCATTTTTATTTTATTTATTTATTTATTGTAAAATTTTTATACTGCCCACTCAGCCAAAGCTGACTCCGGGCGGTTCACAACAGTGGGTAAAAACAGATAAAAACAAATAAACAGATAAAAACCAGCAATAAGAACCCACCCCTAAAAAGAGAGGGGTGCAGGAACTGAAGAAACCGTGGGGCAGGCATCCTCCCCTATATTAACCACCCAATGGAAGCCACCCCTCCACCTGCACCCCAAACTTGGCCCGCCAGCCAGGTTTTTAGTTCTTTTCTAAAGGGCAACAACTCCGTCTGGAGACGTAGTTCCACAGGCAGGAGGTTCCAAAGGGCCGGTGCGGACACAGAGAAGGCTCTCCTCCTTGTGCCATTGAGGCGAGACCCCCTGGCCGATGGCACTATTAAAGATCCCCTCCGGTCCGCTCTGGTTGGACGGACAGACGTCCTTAGGGCGATGCGGTCTCTAAGGTAACCTGGCCCATATAGGGCTTTAAAGGTCAAAACCAGCACCTTGAATTGCACCCGGAGGCAAACGGGTTACCAGTGCAGCTCCCGCAGCAGTGGTGAGGCATGGGCATAACGTCCACACCCCATCACCACCCGGGCCGCCACATTCTGGACCAGCTGCAGCCTCCAAATGGTCATCAAGGGCAGCCCCATGTAGAGTGCATTACAATAATCTAGTCTGGAGGTCACCAGAGCATGAGTGACCATGAGCAAAGAGTCCCGGTCCAGGAGCGTGCGCAACTGGCGAATCACCCGAAGTCGGGCGAAGGCTCTCCTGGCCACAGCCGCCACCTGTTCTTCTAGCAGCAGCCGCGAATCAGGAGGACCCCCAAGGTGCGCACCGGGTCTGTCTGGGGCAAAATAGCCCCATCCAAAACCAAAAATGGTAGCTCCCGGGATAACACAGGACCCCCCATCCACAGCCACTCAGTTTTACTAGGATTCAGCTGTAACCCATTTGCCCCCATCCAGACCCCAACCACCTCCAGACAACTGGAAAGGACTTTGACTGCATCACTGGGGTCCCCATGGGCCGAGATGTACAACTGTGTATCAT
Source organism: Bradypodion pumilum (assembly GCA_035047305.1). Classification (NCBI taxonomy): domain Eukaryota; kingdom Metazoa; phylum Chordata; class Lepidosauria; order Squamata; family Chamaeleonidae; genus Bradypodion; species Bradypodion pumilum. The sequence continues at coordinate 279,075,440 of JAWDJD010000004.1, read as the reverse complement.
CCGTGTACTGATGGTACCGCACCCCGTGGGAACAGATGATCTCACCCAGCGGCTTCATGTAGATGTTAAATAGGAGAGGAGAGAGTACCAAGCCCTGAGGCACCCCATATTTTAGGGACCTAGGACTGGACTTCTCGCTCTCCAACCACACCGACTGGGTCCGGCCCCTCAGAAATGAGGAAAACCAGGACCACACAGTGCCCTGGATCCCCAATCCTCGGAGCCATTCCAGAAGGATACCATGGTCGACGGTATCGAAAGCCACTGAGAGGTCAAGAAGAGCAAGGACGGACGGATGACCGCTATCCCGCTCTCGCCAGAGATCATCCATCAGCATGACCAATGCAGTCTCAGTACCATATCCAGGTCTGAATCCTGATTGGAAGGGGTCCAGATATTCCGCTTCATCCAGTACCTCCTGCAACTGATGCGCCACTGCCTTTTCCAATACTTTCCCCAAAAAGGGGAGGTTGGAAACAGGTCTGTAGTTGGTTATGACTGCTGGATCGAGGGATGGCTTCTTCAGGAAGGGGCGCACCAAAGCATGTTTCAACAGTGCAGGAAATATCCCCTCCCGAAAAGACGCATTAATTATAGCCCTGACCCAGCCACCTGTCACCGTCTTGGAGGCTTTTACCAGCCAGGCGGGACACGGATCCAATGGACAATTAGTGGCGCGGACCGCCGCAAGGAGCCTTTCCACTTCATCTGGGGCAACAGGATCAAACCGATCCCAGATAACACAGCAAGACGGTGCACTGGCTCCCCCCTGACCCTCCCCATCCACGCCAAGATTAAACTCTGAGCGAATCCGATTGATTTTCTCCACCAGATGGTCAGCAAAGTCCTCAGCCGATCCCTGCCAACCAGGCACAGCCCCCCCCCCCTACCAAGGAGGGACCTGGTCACCCGAAACAGGGTGGCTGGGCGATTATCAGCAGAGGCAACAAGGGTGGTGAAGTATTGCCTCCTCACCACCCCCATCGCCACTAGGCCATAACTACAAGCAACCCTCAAGACTCCAGCGAGCAGGCTATATACCCTGTCTGAACATGCTCACAGTTGGCCCTGATTGTGCTTCTTCTTCTGTGTCGAAGTCAGACTCTAAACCATGGGTGCCCAAACCTTTTGTGCCGTGGACCATTCATGTGGTTCAGGGGGCTGGTCACTATGGCCTGGGGCCTAGACGTGGCCCCCGACACCAATTCATCTGGCTCGCGAAGTATGGAAATAAAGTACATTACTTATGTACAGGCACATTTTACTTCCACTTCCGGGAGCAAAGAGGGCTTCGTGGGTCGGATGAATTGGCGTCAGGGGATGGATCCGGCCCCTTGGCCGTAGTTTGGGCACCCCTGCTCTAAACTGCCAAAATGAAACCACCATTTGGTGAGTTCTTTCTGTGGTTCCTTTTGTCTGACCTAGTGTGAGAAAGATTAGCTGGCACAACCAGGTTGCCTGATTATGGTTCAAAAATACCCCAATCTCCGAGGAGGGTCTTTCTGTGTGCCCTGTTTGTTCTAAAACATGACTTCTGAACTCTAAAGGAAGAACAAAATCCTTGACCATCGAGATTCAAGGTCCGAACTGGCCAGCTGGGCCATTTTCAAAGTCTTGTCCCGAGTTAGCTGGAAAAGTTCACGCCTTGCTTTCATAAAAAAGACTACAGGAAGGCATTCTCTTTTGCTGAAGAGATCAAGGCAGCCATCACTGGCTGGCAGTTGTACTCCTTGTTGTTACCAGAGCCCTGTAAACAACAAAACTATGCTATAGGAGAGCCTGATAGATAATGAATATGCACTGGCAGGTACCCTTGTAGGCCAATACATAATACTGTACTGCTATTCAATAATTTTTTTAAAAAATAAGGAATACCTTCTCTGTTTTATGTTCTCCTAAGACTATCTCAATATCAGTGTTTCCCATGCTGTTGTGTATTCAAATAAAAGCAGGTTGTTCAGCAATGTTTGCAGAAAGACAAAATGGTGATTTCCCACCATCAGAAATATGGGTAAGAATTGGCATGGATTCTCCCTTCCCGGGTGTTGTGTTCTAATGGTTTTACCTTCCACATGGATTACAATGTATCTGAGCCAATGTAACCTTGCCTATAGCAACAATGTAACCTTCAGCTGTATCATATAAACCCTGTAATAGGACGCGAGCTAATGACCACCAGCTGGCAGCAGCGAGCGTCCAAGCTCTCTTGGTCCGAACTCATCAAAGGCAACAGCGCGGGAAGCTTTCCCGCCACCACCTACACCTGGACAAGAAGGGCGTGACCCGCAATGACGTCACGCAGACAGTAGCCAATGGGCTACCATGGCACCACGTTCAAATGTGTTACTACTGTATATAAAGAGCTATCGATCCGCCATTACCTCATGTTCCCTCTGTCCACGATGCAATAAACCTGAGTTAACCCAGCCCGAGGCTGTGTCCTGTGTCTTGGTTTCATACACCAAATTGGCGACGAAGGTGGGATGATGGATCCCCAAGGAGCAGCCAGGGCACAGAGCGGGTTCAACATCACCAAACCGCAAGACTGGGAGCTGTTTGAGATGGACTTCCAGGCGGCGCTGGTGGAACTCAAAGTCAAGGAAGACGAGGAGGAGAGGAAGAGGGCCATCCTCACCAGAATGCTCGGGATGGGAACCAAGCGGACGCTGGTGGGCATTATCGCTCCGAAGAAGGTGAGCGAATTTAAGGCGGACGACATCATGAAGCTGCTACGGGAGCGCTTCCGACCCTCGAGGGCGATGTTTCCCGCTCGGAGCGCGTTTTGGAGGCGAGTCCAAGCGCCGGACGAGTCGGTTGAGGCATTCGTGGCCGCCATGAGGGTAGCCGCCGCCCCCTGCAAATGGGACAACATCTTAGAAATGGCCCTCAGGGACGGCGTGCTGTGTGGCCTGAAAGACAAGGAGGTGCAGCGCAGCTTGATGAACAAGGAGCCGCCTCCCACGCTGGCAGAGGTCGTAGAGGCCGCAGAAGCCGCAGAGTCCACGAATGCTGGAGTGGACGAGATGCACCAGTGGCGTGAGTGGCGTCCCAGAGCCGGCAAAGCGGAAAAATCGGTGCACGCAACTCGACGGGCCTCAAAGTCGTCCTCGGAAGGCAGCGACGGCGAGGAAGTCCAGAAGGTCCGAAAAGGGGGGCGCCGCTGCGATGGTTGCGGAGCGGCCCACGAGCGCGCGAGGTGCCCATTTAGAAAGGCCGAATGTTACACCTGCGGCCGTCGGGGGCACATCGCCAAGGCATGCAGAAAACGGAAGGAGGGCCGGAGGCAGTCACCAGACCGTTCGACCAGGCCGGACCGTTCAGCGAGGCCCAAAGATGGCGTCCAGACCACGAGGAAGCAGGACGGCGTGGGCCGCGTCTCGGACGGCAGCGAGGACGACGCCCCAGTGTTCAGCGTGTCCGCGGGACAGTCCCATTATTTCGTTGAGGTACTAGTACAAGGGGCCCCTATCAGGATGGAAATTGACTCGGGGTCCTCCTATTCTATAATTCCCCAGAAAGAGTTCTTGAAAATCGACCCCCACGTGCGGCCCAAACTTAAAACATTGAGGTCCACGCTACGAGATGTACAGGGAAACAGCATTCCGGTGTTGGGGGTCGGGAAATTTCGGGTTAAGTTTAAGAGACATTCTGCGGAACTGCCCCTAGTTGTCCTCAAGGGGGGGAGTTGTAGCCTCCTAGGGACACAGTGGTTTCAGCCTTTAGGCCTGTTCATAGGGGGAGTACATTCAGTGGGGGTGGATCCAATACAAGCGGTGTGCGATGCGCATCCCGCCGTTTTTAAGAAAGGACTTGGAAAATTCAAGGGACCCCCTGTAGCCTTCGACCTAGACCCGGAGGTCCGCCCGATAAGACTCAAACCGCGCAGGGTGCCCTTCGCACTAAAGGACAAAATAGAGGCGGAACTGGACAAATTGGTGGGCCAGGGGATTCTTATTCCTGTTGCTTCTGCGGAGTGGGAAACCCCAATTGTAACAGCTCTGAAGGCTAACGGGGAGGTGCGCATTTGCGCTGATTATAAGTGTACGATTAACAAGGCGATTCGCCCTAATGCATACCCGGTGCCGGTGGTCAGCCACCTTTTAGCCAGGCTAAATGGGGGAAAGTGTTTCGCTAAGCTCGACCTGGCACAAGCCTATCAGCAACTCCCCGTAACTCCCGCCACGGCCGCGGCACAAACGATAGTCACACATAAAGGAGCGTTCCAGGTGTCGCGTTTACAGTTCGGCGTGAACTCGGCACCCGGCCTTTTTCAATCGCTTGTGGAACGCCTCCTGAAGGGGCTGGAGGGGGTGTTGCCTTATTTTGATGACGTATTGATAACAGGGGGGAGTGAGGCCGAACTGGCAAGGAGATTGGATAAAGTATTAACTGTGTTCGAGAAAGCGGGGCTGAGACTGAGGAAGGACAAATGTGTCTTTTTCGAAACCGAGGTCGAGTTTTTAGGGTTCCGAATCACTCCCGAGGGCATTAAGCCATCCAAATCCAAAGTAGCAGCCATCAAGAATGCCCCTCGCCCCACATCCAAAACCGAGCTACAGTCATTCCTGGGGCTCCTCAATTTCTACCATACATTCCTTCCGCGGAAAGCGTCCGTGGCCGAACCGCTTCATCGGTTGCTTAAAAAGGAGGAGACATGGATGTGGGGTGACGAGCACGAGAGGGCGTTCAGAGAACTAAAGCAACTCTTGACTTCCGACGCAATCTTAACGCATTTCGACCCCAAAAGGCCGGTGGTCCTAGTCTGTGATGCATCACCCGTGGGGGTGGGGGCGGTGCTTTGCCACGTGTTGGATGACGGAAGGGAGGCCCCGGTTGCGTTTTATTCAAGGTCCCTGTCCCAAGCAGAGCGAAATTACGCACAAACCGACAGGGAGGCATTAGCAATAGTAGCGGGGACCAAAAAGTTTCACGATTTTCTGTATGGCCGCCCGTTCAAAATCGTGACGGATCACAAGCCCCTGTTAGGGATTTTCACGGCAAGCAAGCCCACGCCGCAGATCCTATCCCCGAGAATGCTGCGCTGGGCTATTTTTCTCAACGCATACCAACACGAGTTGGAGTACCGGCCCGGAAAAGAGATCAGCCATGCCGATGCACTGTCGAGATCCCCTTTACCCTTGTCGGACGACCAAAAGGCTAGAGTAGAAAGAGACCGCCAGGTGTTGCTAATTGAGGTTTTAGACGCACCCCCAATAGTACCAGCTGATATTGCTAGGGCGACAGGCAAGGACAGAACGCTGGAGAAAGTCAGCTCATGGGTACAGAAGGGGTGGCCGGCATCGTCCCCAAGCACGGAATTCGACCCATTCTTTCGGAAAAAACTAGAGTTGTCCCTAGAAAGGGGGTGCCTGTTGTGGGGCCAACGGGTGGTGGTTCCTACATCCATGCGGCCGAGGGTGCTCAAACTGCTGCACGTCAGCCACCCGGGCATCGTTCGCTCGAAAGCGCTGGCCCGCAGTTACTTTTGGTGGCCTCAGCTGGACGCGGACATTGAGCACATGGTCGGCACTTGTGAGGCATGCCAGGGATCCCGACCAGAGGCGGCCTGCCTCCCGCATAGGGAATGGGACACAGCAAGGGGGCCGTGGTCCAGAGTGCACGTAGATTTCGCTGGCCCATTCCGAGGAACCATGTTTCTCCTGGTGGTGGATGCGTTCTCCAAGTGGCTGGAGGTTATCCCAGTAAAAAGCACGTCCTCCGCCACGACAATTAGCCAGCTACGGAGAGTCTTTTCCACGTTCGGTTTACCCGACACTTTAGTCAGCGATAACGCGAGTTGCTTCACCTCCTCGGAGTTCGGGGCATTCATGGAGGCAAACGCCATTAGGCATGTCACATCCGCGCCGTTTCACCCGGCCACGAATGGTCAAGTGGAACGGTTGGTGCGTACAACAAAGGATGCGCTGCGGCGCATGGGCCCGGGGGACCTAAATCACCAAGTTTGTCAATTTCTGTTAGCGTACAGAGTGACCCCCTTAGCGTCTGGATACTCGCCGGCAGAGCTGCTAATGCGGAGGAAACTGACCACACATTTGTCCAGGTTGGACCCTTCGAGGGTCGAGGACAAGGGGAAGAACATTGGTTTGGCAGTCTCGAAAGGTTTCGGCGTAGGCGATCCTGTACACTGCAGGAACTATGCCAACGCAGGCCCAGCCTGGGTGCCAGGAACGATAGTAGAACAGACGGGGCCAGTGTCATATCGGGTGGAAACGAGCACCGGCCTCCTCTGGAGGAGACACGCTGACCAACTGAGGCGCCGAGTGAGTGAAGGGCCGGTCAGTGGGGCTCAGCAACAGGATTCAGCGATAGGGTTCTCCCCCACCCGCTTAGCCCAAGGGGGGGACAGTGAGGGACATCAGTCCGAAACCAGGGGGGAAAGCAGTGATCCCGACTCATATCCTTTTGATACCCCGGTTCTATCAGAGCCCGGGGGGAGGGAAGTGGAATGTGCGGCCGCCGCCGCGTCCCCCGAATGGAATTTTGATTTTGATTTTGCGAGCCGGGGGGGTTTTCAGGAGTGTTCCCCCACCCATCCAAGCGAGAAGAGGGGTTTTTCGTTAGCCCCCAGTGCCCCCGGTTCTCCCCCAAGGAAGAGCACACCTCCCAACAACGCCGCGGAGCCGCGGCAAACCACTAACGAGTCTCCCTCTCCAATTACAGGGCAGGAAACCAGGGGACAAAGAGAAGGTAGCAAACCCGGGGAAAAGCAGCCCGCATCGAGACCCCAGCGTGTTCGAAATAAGCCATCTTGGCTGAGAGACTTTGTCTCCTAGAGGGGGGGAGTGTATCTTAAGTGTGGGCTCGAGACGTTGTCTCGTCCTAGGGGGGAGGGGTGTTGTGTTCTAATGGTTTTACCTTCCACATGGATTACAATGTATCTGAGCCAATGTAACCTTGCCTATAGCAACAATGTAACCTTCAGCTGTATCATATAAACCCTGTAATAGGACGCGAGCTAATGACCACCAGCTGGCAGCAGCGAGCGTCCAAGCTCTCTTGGTCCGAACTCATCAAAGGCAACAGCGCGGGAAGCTTTCCCGCCACCACCTACACCTGGACAAGAAGGGCGTGACCCGCAATGACGTCACGCAGACAGTAGCCAATGGGCTACCATGGCACCACGTTCAAATGTGTTACTACTGTATATAAAGAGCTATCGATCCGCCATTACCTCATGTTCCCTCTGTCCACGATGCAATAAACCTGAGTTAACCCAGCCCGAGGCTGTGTCCTGTGTCTTGGTTTCATACACCAAACCGGGCGCACTCATTATGTTAATCAAAGCCCCTTGATTGGGTACAAATTTGGAACCTGTTCTGGATTGGTTTATACTGTTAGCTCCACATTATGATTGGTTAGTTAAGAACGTCCGGGGGGTTGTTACATTGTGTAGGGAATGACCCTCATTGAGACAGTATATAAGGGCCACAGGTAAACAAGGGCATGGCCAGGCTGGATCTATATTTCCCTTCTCTACAACAGGTGGTCAACGCTGCGGCTAGCCTGGGTCCTCTTCCTAGTGCACTTTCACGTGGTGTGGCTTCGGAGCCATGGGTGGCTGAGTTCGGGAGGGACTGATTACAGGGAACCTGTGTAGTCATCTCGTCCGGATACCTTTTGTATTTGTCTAAGAGACTTTACAATAAACCGTGTTCATTGTTCTGTTCATTGCTGTTGGACAATTCCTTTACTAAAAGGGCCAGACACAACACATGCTGAGTCACTTCCATGTTGTGCCCCATGCCCTTGGTTCTTACGTTCCAGAATAATGGCTAACAAGGCATGCTCTAGCTGTGCTAACAGAAACAGAAGCAATTTGAGCAACCCCAACTTTCTACATCTACAGAGTATCCTCTACTTACCTAAGAGACAGATTGCTTAGCATTTTCCTGGCCTCACAGCTGTTGGTAAACCTGTCTTTCATGAGATTATGCAATCTCCCCTTAAAACCTCCAAATCATCACATCACCATGGTTCTTGTTTGCAAATTCTGTTATTTATTTAAATTACTGACATAAATAGAAAAGTTGTCCTCTTGGGCAAACAGTACTATCTCATCTTCATTCTAGGACTGGATCGGGATGCCACCTAAGCAAACAGAAAGAAAAACCTCCTGTCTTTAGCAAAGTGAATAGAACCAGGAGGCACTGCCATTATTTTCCTAATACTTTGCCTCTAGATTTCAGCACTTTCATAATTTTAGCACCTTGGAGCAAAGCCTCTGTTGCCCAGCCCTGTTTATAGCTCTGAGTGCTTAATATAAAAAAATCCCTAAGTGATTTACAGGGAAAAGATATATAATACAATGTAAAAGAAAAACAACATAAAACAAAACAATAATAATATTAGATTTACAATTCTTCAACAATCCATATAGAAATCGAGCAAGGGAAACAATGGTTGTCAGTTGTTACTGGCCAGATGTGTCTAAACATGTCTTAAAGAGGTATTTAAAATGCAGCAGATTCTATGCCATTTGATTTATATGAGCCTGAGTTGCAAAGAGTGGGTGCCACCACTGAATAGGCAACTTGTGCAATATTAGGTGACAAAAGTTTTAAAGACATGCTTAGTCTGAATAGTTTAAGAATGTGTTAGTCATGTGTAGCCTGTAGTTAACCATCTCCCTACCAACAAGTACCACATATGAAGAAGAGAAACACCCAGAATTGGCTGTGGTTAGGTTTATGTCAATGGCTAGTAGTATGCCAGTAAAAGCAGGTTGAGCAAAAGTTGTCTGGAAGGGAAAAACCCTACTGATGGCTTGGTAAGCATGAAGAATATTTTGCCAAAACATGCAGAGAAAACCGAATCAAACACCACTGATAGGAAATAATTGCTGATCGTAATGTTTTGTGATGACATGCAAGATTTAGGAGGAACAAACAAGGAATAGCAAATGAGATTCTTTGCAGGCGCCCCCCCCAAAGAAAGACTCAGACACCGGTATATGGATAAAGGCATTGGGCCACTTTTATTGAATAATGCCCTAGTCCAAATTATAACTTTCAATTGGTATTAATCCAATTATAATTCTTAAGGCAAGCAGGCCGCAGTAACACTGGTAAGGTTCCTCCCAAAATTGCCAAGGGCAATTGGCTACAATGTATCCATTTGTATCAATTTGTTTGTTGACACAAACAAATTGTTGACCGGAGTCAATAAACTATCTACTGACCCCACCCTCTGACGTGTATCCGTCAAATCACGGGGTGATGCATGCTGAAAAGCTCCTGCCATCACCCCTTGCCTGGTTCGTTGTTGACCAGTCAACGTTATTACACCTGTACCTGTCTAAAGTGTTGGCCAGTCAATTGCGAACCCGCCGGATACCTATGGGTCATAAATATTTACCTTACCAGTGCTACCTGCTAAAAGTGACCAAAGTCAAGAACAAAACCCCTATGTCAAACACTAGCAACAGTGTGGGATGGGCAAAAAAGCCAGAACCCAAGGGCCAATTGTAGGTTCAGGCCAAAAATTCCCACCCAGCCCCGAAGCGACCAAAATATCACACTGTTCACTAGGGAGGGGGTGGAGGGGAAAACTTCTCCTCTCCGTCGCTATTTCTAAAATGGCAGCTCGGCTGCCTTGTGGCCACCCCTTTTATAGAGGGGTGGCCACGCCCCCTAACTCACCCGGATGTCTGAGTCCGGGTGGGAGGGAGCCTGCAAAGAGCGCGGCGGCCATTTTGGCGCCGCGCTTTCATTGCAGGCGCACCCCCCAAAGAGAGACTCAGACACCGGTATATGGATAAAGGCATTGGGCCACTTTTATTGAATAATGCCCTAGTCCAAATTATAACTTTCAATTGGTATTCATCCAATTATAATTCTTAAGGCAAGCAGGCCGCAGTAACACTGGTAAGGTTCCTCCCAAATTTGCCAATGGCAATTGGCTACAATGTATCCATTTGTATCAATTTGTTTGTTGACACAAACAAATTGTTGACCGGAGTCAATAAAATATCTACTGACCCCACCCTCTGACGTGTATCCGTCAAATCACGGGGTGATGCATGCTGAAAAGCTCCTGCCATCACCCCTTGCCTGGTTCATCATTGACCAGTCAATGTTATTACACCTGTACCTGTCTAAGTGTTGGCCAGTCAATTGCGAACCTGCCGGATACCTATGGGTCATAAATATTTACCTTACCAGTGCTACCCGCCACACGGGGAGGCTTCAGTGAAGACTCACCACCCCTCCCCCCAGACCGTCAGCTTGGTCAACAGGCCTGCTTGCAAATCTTCCAAAAAGAGGTTCATACCTCTAGCCGACAGGTGGACCCCATCCCCTGCATAAAGATCATAATTTTGTAAACTAATGGTGGGGTGTCGGATGACCATCCCCAAACCCTTGTCTGCCAAGAACCGGGCAACCGCCCTGTTCACCGAGTGGCGAGCGCGATCAAGGGCACGGAGGTCAATGCCTCCCCTGTAAGAATGACGCGGTATGATGTCCGACCATAGCAGCCTTGTGGACGGCCACACATAATGCAAATAAGCTAGGTCACTGCAAATCGTGAATTTTAAAGAAAGGCCAGTGACCTGGGCGAGGTCATTGCCCCTGATGTGCAGTACAAGGACATCAGGCGGTTCAGCATCCCTGATGGAAAACAGGAATGGCAACAGTTCCCGCCATCTCATTCCGCGCTTACTGTACCAACGTATGCGTGCGGATGCACGTAGTCCAAGCTGGGGTCCCCACTCTGTCGCCGCAGCATACTGCGCTGCCCAGTGCACGTAACTGTGGCCCACCAGCCATACTGCCACCGGTGTGCGGGGACACACAGGGTCTGTAAAAGAAAAAAGGAGAACAGTGACTTAACTGGTACTCATACCTGAAGAGGGCGAACATATAATGCAAAACGCATAGATCCCCATCTTCCCATATGGCGTATATCAGCCTCAGAGTACCCAAATGCAGCCGCAGTTGATGCAGCACCTATCCTAAACAAATGGGTGCCGTAACGAGCCCCGGGGAGGCCAGCACTGGATAGTGCCATACCGGTCACCTTCCAAAATTGAAATTTAGTAAGGGGAGACCCATCCTGGTGGCAGAAAAACGGGCCAGGGTGCGTGCCACGCACTGCCAAGAACTCCTGTAGGGCACCAACCGGACAGATGTCTGCAATGGAACATCGTAGCAGTCTAACTCCACTGCCTACGCCGTGCTGATCAACTTTTGAGGACCGTATCCTCAACTGAGCCCACTCATTAGAAACATAGACATCGTCGAGTTCCAGTGCCCTACGAGTCACATCCGCTTTAGACAGTAGTACCAACTCACTGATGCGGAGCGCTCCAAAGAAGGCCACCGTGGTAGCCGCATGAAAAAGAGCCGCCTCATACTTATCAAAACACAGGTTATGCCAGCCCCGTGCAAGGTGGGTAAGCACCCCTGGAGAAATTGGGTGGCGAGTGTCCAGGCGGCGGCCACGTTCCCGTGTCCACCCCTCCAAAACATGTCGTATGCGGAAATCATTCACGCAGTCAGCAAAAACCCTCACCTTGGCCATAAATGCCAGTGCTGACAGCCTGGATGCTATAGTACGGGGAGCTAGGCCCTGACTATGTAAATAAACCATAAATTGTAAAACTTGTTCCACTGGAATGGGCCACACTTCGGGCAACTGAAGTTGCACACAAAAAGTTCTAAATTGAATGAAAGCATGGTGATACGCCCTACGCGTGCGGGGCGCCAAAGACATGCCGATCGCCCGGTTCACCTCTCCTTGCCAAATGTCCAAATCTCGGCAGGGAGTGGCGTGGGGAATTCCTCTGCGTCCGGAGCCAAGGCACGGAACCAGGGGATCTGCAGGCGGGATAAAGCATCAGCAATATCATTATTGATACCTGGTACATGTCTGGCCTTAAAAAGCACATTAAGGCGTAGGCTACGTAACACAAACTGGTGGACCAACGCCATCACCCTGGGTGATTTAGATATCTGAGCGTTAACAATGTGCACTACCGCAGCATTGTCACACCAAAAATGGACCACTGAGTTGGCCCACTCCTCGCCCCATAGCATCAAAGCTCCCAGGATTGGAAAGAACTCAAGGAATGTAAGATCGCAGAGGCAATCCATGCCCTGCCATGCTGGAGGCCATTGGCCATAAGCCCACCTCCCCTCAAAGTAAATCCCATATCCCAGGGAGCCAGAGGCATCCGACTGTACTTGGAACCTAGGGGAAACTAAAAGGTCGGATCTCCAAAAGGAGACCCCATTGAATTCCCGCAGGAATTTGAGCCAAACCAAAAGGTCAGCCCTCATGCCCCTGGTCAGTCGGACTCTATGATGGCGCCTTGACAGGCCAGACATGGTGTCACATAGGCGCCGCGCAAATGCTCTGCCAGGCGTGACCACCCTGCAGGCAAAGTTAAGATGTCCATGTAGTACCTGAAGCTCACGAAGTGACACTTTACGTTTGGCCAGCAAGGCCAAAATCATCGCAGAGATCCGGGTGACCTTGTCAATGGGTAACCGGGATACCTGTGCGACCGTGTCAATTTCAATACCCAGAAATGTGAGCGTAGTGGATGGGCCCTCGGTCTTTTTGGGCGCTAAAGGGACACCCAGTTCCCGCATTAGCGTCTGAAATGTAGTGTCCGAGCCCTGTTCACCCCCGAACAAAAAGTCATCGAGGTAATGGGCTACAGACCGAGACCCGGACCTGCGAACAAAGGCCCACTGAAGGAAGGTGCTAAAATGTTCGAATGCTGAACATGAAATAGAGCAGCCAAAAGGCATGGCCTTATCTACATAAAACTTCCCTTGGAATCTAAAACCCAATAGCTCAAAGTCCCCCGGGTGCACTGGCAACAATCGGAATGCCGATTTAATGTCACATTTTGCCAGGAGGGCACCAGGACCACAAGAGCGCACCATCCGTAGGGCTTGGTCAAAAGACGTATACCTGACTGGACAAAGGTCATCAGGAATAGCATCATTGACAGAGTAACCCGTCGGGTACGATAGATGGTGGATCAAACGAAATTCCCCCGGGGCCTTTTTGGGTACCAACCCCAGAGGGGAGACCTTAAGGTTGGGGAAAGGTGGCACAGAAAAGGGGCCCGCTACCCTCTTGGCTGCTACCTCTTTGGCAATACTCAGGGCAGCCACCTCCTCCCTATCCTTCAGAGAAAGTAAATTGGGGGCATCTTGGGGTCCCCGCACTCCTTTGAATGGGATACGGAAGCCCCACTGGAAACCCTCCAGGAGGTACCTCGCGTCCTCCCTCCTTGGATAAGTTGAGAGCCATCGCTCCAACATATACACATTAACTGGGGAGGGGGCCTTTTGACTGGCTAGCTCCATCAGCAGAAGCTCTGCCCGCTCCCTGTCCACCTCTACCTCTGCCCCGTGACCCACCGGCCAGCGGGCACGCGGCGGCAGCGTGGGGGCCAGCGCAAGAGGGACACTCGTGTTTATATCGGCACTGCCGCTTATTGCACACGCCATTAGCCGAGAAGCTCCAACACAGCAAGCGGGCTGGAACCCCCTGCCCCGCCGGCTGGCGGGGAGCCTTTGTTGGAGCAGCTCGCTGCACGGCATGGCCACAATGGTACCTATCCCCAGGCGCCAGACGCATGGGGGTCATGTACAAGAGCCACAATTTCTGACAGGGCTCATCCCATCTCATCTCCGGGTGTAAGGGCACCCTCATTCTAAATTCCTCATCGTAAGCCAACCACGATGGGCCAGAGAAATCCACCATCGCCCTGTAAATATTGTCCAAATATTGGACCATAGGAATGGCCAGATCAGGCCGGGCCCTAAGGTACACCGCCATATAAATAAGATATGCCGGCAACCAGTTGGCCCAGGTGCGTGGTGGCTTACGACGGTGGGACAGCTCTTTGTCTCTGTCGTCCTGTCCCTCTCTCTCCTCCTTAGTGGGCTCATGGTTCAATAGGGAGAATATATCCACGTACTCCCCCCGCCAAATCTTTTCCCTCGTGACCTGGGCCAAATGATCACCAAGGGGCAAGGAATAACCAGCCGTCGGCAAAGCCATCACCGGCACATTAGGTACATGGGGCATATGCAGCGGGACCTGGACAGCCCCTGCGATGCCCGGCACTGCCCTGGGGGCAGAAACCCCCACCCTCAATGAGGTGTCATTGTGAAACCAAGGGGCACTGGGATAGGCTGGTAACTGATGCCCACTCGCCTCGACTTGACGAGGCCAGGGCCACTGAACCCCACCACTGGAAGTGGGCTGTGATGTGGGTGCATTAATTTGAACCTGATACTCACTAGGTGCACCCCCGTGAGCCGCACCCACTGGGGGTTCCGGCCCACGGCGGGCGTCGGAGCTCGTGACCGAAATCGAGCTCTGGGGCCACACCTGACTGCTCCCCGTCTGCAGCTCTGAACGAACAGGGAGCTGCGAGACACCGGCAGGTGCAGGCCGGAGCGTCTCAAGCAGCTCAACCCAGCTGGCCGCCTGTTGCAGTGTGGCAGCTGTCGAGGTAGCCGGTGGACACGAAGGGCCCCCAGCAGAGAGAGAAGGGCCCCCCTAGGGTTGTGTGCAATCCCCAAGGATGCCTCTAGCACAGCTAAACGTGTTAGTAACGCATCCACTGCCACAGATCCCCCAGCATAAGGCGGGCCGGGTGGGCCGGAAGGCCCGCTAGGCATTTGACAAGGAACACCAAAGTGAGAGCCTGGGCCAGAATAGGGCCATGCCCAAAACTCCGGCCCATGAGGGGCCGGAGGAGGAATGGGTTGCACGCCCGCACCAGGCCCTCCCCCGCTGTCCTGACCCATGGCCGGCAACTGCGGGCTGAGGGCTGAAGCCCCTGAGGGGCCAGCCAGAGGCTGGCCGGCCAGGGCCGGCTGCCAAGTACCAGCCTGCATCATCCCACCGGTATCGGTGGGTAGAGCTGGGGTAGTGCCCTGCCGCGGGGGCGCAGCCCTGGTCCTCCGACCTGAAGGCTGCCCCCCATCCTGCGCAGGGCCCGAAAAAGTCCTCCCCTTTGGCCGCGGTTTCATCGCCGGGGCCTTCCGTTTGGGAGGCATATCTTTGAAGAAAGAGCAGGATCCCTTTCCAGGGATCGAAAACCTAGCGCAAAAAGCACAGAGCAGCCAGCAAGCTAAAGGCTCTGTGTGAATCCTTCCTTCCCAGCCGGGAAGGACCAAGGGCTAAACAGCCGAAGACTCGAACAAACAGCGACGTAGAAAACTTCTCCTCTCCGTCGCTATTTCTGAAATGGCAGCTCGGCTGCCTCGTGGCCACCCCTTTTATAGAGGGGTGGCCACGCCCCCTAACTCACCCGGATGTTTGAGTCCGGGTGGGGTGGGGGCTGCAAAGAGCGCGGCGGTCATTTTGGCGCCGCGCTTTCAATCTTGCAAAAACAGAAGTGCACAGACAAAGAAATCACTAGGACTGACAAAGAAAACCACAAGTCCTGCAGTTCTCAGAACTGACTCAAAATTTACTTTATGGCAGCAAAGTTTTCATTTACAGTACTTTCTGAAGTGGATCCCCCCCCCCCCAAAAAAAAAAACTGTTTAAATCTCATTGATCTAAACATGCCATTTTCCTGGCTTTGATACATTCTATTTACCTGTCTACCTTTCTATCATCTACTACAGATCTTATATACTTACATTTTTATTAGACATTGACCTTGTTTTACTGCAGCAGTCTCAAAAGCTCTCTGTTTATATACAATATATACACACACACTTGTATTCCTCCATCCATCCAAATCTCTGATTTTTATATACAGCATATATAAAATCAGAGATTTGGATGGATGGAGGAATACAAGTGTGCTTAGAGTCAGTAAAGAATGTGTTCGTAATTAATTATGGAGCTTGGAATATAATTAATTATTTCCATCCAGTTGACTACTATTTCTTACCATACCTGTCAAGCGCGGCTCCGGACAATACGGGACCTGCGCAGAATGGTTCTGTGCAGGTCTGTTTTACGCATGCATAAAAGCCTTCTATGCATGCGTAGAATGGACATGCGCAGAATGGTTTTGTGCAGGTCTGTTGTACGCATGCGTAGAAGGCTTTTACGCATGCGTACAACGGACCTGCGCAGAACTGTTCTGTGCAGGTTGCTTCTACGCATGCGTAGAAAGGACCTGCGCAGAAGGGATGTGCAGTAACTCCTTTCACCCCGCTGCCAAGATCCGGGATAGCGGCAGCTCCAGGCGGAAAAGGACGAAAATCAGCACCGAAATAAGGGAAATCCCGGCCAATCCGGGATACTTGACAGGTATGTGTCTTACACTTTAAAAGAAATGTTTCATTCTCTTGTATCTCAAAGATAATTAAAATTGTAAGGGTTTTCCTAATTAAACAGCAAAATATGAATGTTCCAGGCTGCTGGCCTGTAGTTCAAAGCCCATTTTCCTCCAATGTACTCTTATTATTGCCTGAATAAAATGAGTTTGGGTTAATGCAGATGTTAGTCGGGATGAGGGCTTGACCTTGTGCAAGAAACAGACCCATGTTGCTGTCCAGAAATATGTCTAAGAGTGGTCAGCACTGTTTTTGGCACTTGAGTGGCAAAGTTGGGCATTCATGGATTATAAGATATAAGGAAAAACTGTTTTCCCTATCGCATAACACTAGAACTAGGGGCCACCCTATGAAGCTTTTGGATACTAGTTCTCAAACAAATAAGAGAAAGTACTTTTTCACCGAGAGGATCACTGGTCTATGGAACTCCCTGCCAGAAGAAGTGGTGACAGCAGTCAGTCTTGACAGCTTTAAGATAGGATTAGACAAGTTCATGGAAGACAAGGGTATCAATGGCTATAATTATGGATACCTAAGGACAACCTCCGGGTTGGAGAGAAAGGCAGGATATCTCTCAATGCCATTTCCAGGGAATCCTAAGAAGGTGAAGGCATCTGCTTGGGAATACCCTGAGGCAAATGGTGAGCCACTGTGTGAGACAGAATGCTGGACTAGATGGGCTGTAGCCTGTTCCAGCAAGTCTGTTCTTATGTTCTTATCACTTCCTGACAAATAAATTAAGTGTTGGTTAATACAGTTGCAAACAGGGACCCCGGTTTGTTTAAAGCAAATGAACACGAACTTATCAAACACATGCTGGAGATGTTGAACAGATACCGGAACTTATGTTCATATGTGATGGGGATGTGCTTACATAAATAAGTTTTGGCAAGCAATAGAGAAAGAGTTAGAGAAAATTTTGGATAGTAAATTGAAGTTGAATGCAAAATTAGTGTTGTTGGTGGAATTGGATGGAGTTATAATTGTGATGATCATGGTGTACAGCGTACATGAGATTATGTGATGATTATGGGGTACATGAGATGGGGGTGGGGGTTGGGTTTTCATAAACTGTAAGCCATAAGCATAAATATTATAATAAAGTAAGGCTCGAACTATCTCATTTTGCATGTAATGAGTCTATCTCATATATTTGTTTCACCTTTTCAGTTGCATTACTGAACTGAATGAACATTTGCACTATATTCTAATTTTCCGAGTTTCACCTCTACATTGGGATTTGCTCCTTTTCTACAATGGGTGAATTCAAAGTAATGTGCTTTTTGTTGCCCAAATGACACAAAGGGTGATTTGAATCTCTCCTACATCATTTACTTTTTTCCATTTGGGGGTCTCTACCTCCTTCTTAGGGACTGTGGTAGCTTAGAGGTTAAGATGCTGAACTTGACGACTGGAAGGTTGACAGGTCAGCAGTTTGAGACTTAAGTGAGCTCCCGTCTCTGTCCCAATTCCTGCCATCTTAGCAGTTCAAAATCAAGAAATTGCAGGATGATTAATAGGTACAGCTTTGGTGGGAAGGAAACAGCATTCTGTGTGCTCCAGTGTCTAGTCATACTTGTCACATGACCACAGAAACATCTGCAGACATTTGCCTGTAAACACAGATGAGCACTGCACCCCAGAGTCAGATATGACTGGCTTTCTAGCAAGGGAGATCTTTACCTTTACCTACTTCTTTCTCGAAGGATTTGAAAGCCGCCCCCAAGGAAATATATTGTGGGTGCAACGGAAAACAGTGAGGAGTGTGGTGTGTATATGAGGGTGGTAAGGAAGCAAAAAGAGGTAAGGAGAGAAGGAAAAGGTAAAGGTTTCTGTTGCTCGAAAGCCAGTTGAATCCGACTCTACGGTTCATTGCTCATCTCTGTTTCAAAGCTGAAGAACCAGCGCTGTCTGCTTCTGCAGACATTACCATGGTCATGTGGCAGGCATGACTAGACACCAGAGCTCATGGGAGGCTATTTACCTTCCCACGGAAGTGGTCCCTATTAATCTACTTGCAATTTTTTGCTTTAGAACTGCTAGGTTGGCAGGAGCTGGGACAAAGACGGGAGCTCATTCCGTCCTGCAGCACTCGGGAATCGATGTGGTTTGCCCGCATTCATAAATTGGCCAAAACCTTTCCCGATGGGTTCGCTTGCTACGCACATGGCTGAGGACCACCACGGGCTTTGAAGGAAAGGAAATTGGGGTGCGGGCTAGATCAATTGGAATGAATCATAAAGCCTTGGCTGGAGGTTGCGGAAGAAGGAAGGGCAAAAGCTAAAAGTTGATGACTCCAGGGTAAAACCCACTCTTCCTCTTCTGGCCAAAGATTAGGTTGGGTAAACCCGCTGAGTCAACAGCCAAGGAAGCTAGTTTCCCAGAGGCAGGATACATACGTTCCGAGATAGGGCGAGAACAATGAGTTTCGCCAGCTCAGACCTTAGTTAACTGCGGGTTGTCCATTATCTACAAGCCAATGTCCAGATACAGGTATTATCTTGACCACCAGAAATGCCATGTAGGCAAAAGCCTTCTGTAACAAGGTAACGTGCACCTTAGGCACGGAACGCTCGAGGCAGGGTAATAAATGCACCACCTGACATAGATCGGGACTGGACTTTCACCGCACATTCCTCTCACGTGCCTTTCCTTGCGGCCAGTCACTCTGACCTCCGTGGGCCATTTCCGCATCAGGTGGCCCTTTCCATGGGCCATTGCAATAAATCAAACCACTTGAGCCACTGCAGTCACTGCAGGAGAGAAGAGGAGCATCAAATTACTGTACTTGGTGCCTTTGCTGCCCTACTGCAGCAGCAGCTCAAAGAAGAGGAGGAAGAGGAGGAGGCAGGGAAGTGGCAGCGAAGTCTGAGTTAATTCTTTACACCCAAAATAAATCCTATGACTCCAATCCATTCATTAACCATGACTCACTCCAGTTGAAATCAATTGATCAAGTTAATCCTTCCAATTATCCTTCTCTACTACAAAATTTAACCAACTTAATTTTACTTTGTAATATTACTGAAAGGATAAGTCTTCTTGCCAGTTGAGTTAAATATTTAAGATTCTCCATATATTTGATTTGATTTGAATTTATTTTTATATATCGCTTTCCTCATCTAACAGACGACCCAAAGCAGTTCACAATATAAAGAACATACAGAAATACAATATTACAGTAGTACATATATACTGTCCTCTTTTGCCCCCAGCATGAACTTTGGATCTTTAGCTGTAGATTTCATCACGGTTATAATCTCACTCCATTTCTGCTGTGATTGTTTACTACCAATATTATTTCTCCCCTATTGCCAAAGTTGTTTGCTGAAACTGCCATTTTCAGAACAATCTTCTTGACAGCCCTTTCTCTAGTCTGCTTATCTCTCAGAAATTATACTTCTGATAATTGTACATGAAATTCTACCTGAATCTCTTAACATGGTGCTATACCATTTTACCAATGTTATTATACCAATGGTAGCATTAGCCAGAATAATATGTGGTGTGGAGTGGGCTACATATTTTTAAAGAACAGAAAGTTGCTATGGAGCAGTAGTGAATGAGCATCTCTATATCTTTTAGAATTAGGGAGGGAACACTTGAAATGCAACTAAGGCATCTAGTTTTCTGAGTGGGAGGTGGGCATTACTGCACCTCATTTCATCTCATTGCTTGGACCACTGGTATCCAGTACTTTAAGATGTTGGAGTACAACTCCTATTAGCCTTGGTTATTGACTGTGCTGGCTGGGGCTGATGGGAGTTGTAGACTAACAATATTTGGAGAGACATAAATGTCTCAACTCTGTTTTAGAGGCAGGAATAGCATTGGCATAATGAAGGATATTCAGGTTTTTTGGACTTCAACATTTTGGACATGAAAGACAACACTTCCAGATATCTGAATTTGTCTCACCTGGTGAAAAAGCCCTAGCTAGAAGGCTTCATAGTGTAGCCTAGCTTCCTATTCAATTCAAACAAGCAACCAACACCTAATTACTTCCTAAAAGATACTTACAAAGTGAAATTTAAAATGAATTTATCACTTTTATGCCATCCTTGTAACAACCCTAAGTGGTAAGAGAAATACTCTTTAATTTTGCCTTTGTATTTTGTACAGACTTTGTTTTGTTATATTCCACCCCATTTTCTTAATTCCTAAGGTTCATTACCATCTAGACCAGTAATTCCCAGTCTTTTTTTGGCCATGCCCCACCTAAGCAGCTCTAAAATCCTGATGCCACCCTTCCCCATGATATATAATGCTTATTATTCAAAAAAAGTGAACTCCTATTTACATGGGGGAAGCCTAAAAGGCCATTAACTGTTAATAGCTCATTCTCTAATTGCCCCCCCAATCAAATTGTCTCCTGTGGGGCATGTGCCCCACGTTGGGAATCATAGGTCTAGACCCTGTTTGCTAAAAAATGTCCGCAGACTCAGAATGTCTAAAAGTTTTCTAAATTCTCAACATCGGGTTTTGATACCCGAGAGCTGCACTTGGAGACATGAAAGGAGCCTCATTCGGGCATCCCCTAAAATCCCTTCAACCCTGAGTAATCTCTGACACAAAATTATTATTATTAATACATGACTTTTTCAATTACTCTGGCAATGGCGTCAACTTTGCACTTTGGCTCACCACATTAAAAGGTGGTCAGATATTTGTTTCTTTCCAAAACTGGACAGGAAAGTGATTAAACGTCTAGAATAGTTGAGGTCTATATATCATGATAGCTTTTAAGGATTCCTTTTATCTTTCTTGGCAGCCTGGATAGATATAACAGCCATAATTTTGAACCATCTAGGTTTCCTCAGAAACTACTGAACTCTAAATATTTACAGCAATGACCAAAGTATACAAGAAGTCTCTTTGTAGTAGAATCATCACTTATCTAGATTGCAGGGGAGAGAGGCATATAATCGCATCCATGCCATGTAGGATAGCTTAAGTGAAAGAGTGATTGGAGTTTGACATGCCTAATAAAGCCATCCACAGGAAAACTTGCCTGACTTGATTTACTTTGGGAGTGGCATGCATGTTACAATATCACCACAGCAACTACTTGCAGTACTGTACTTTGAAGCCTAAAACAAATCCAGGCAAACCCATTGCTACTCTACTGGAAGCAAAGGCCAAGATACTCAAAGCAGGAATAAATATGAAAGCCCAAAGAAAGTAATATGAACACTTCCTTTTGCAAAGAGTCAAGTACTGTACTGTTAATTTAACCTACAATCCCAAGCAAAACTATTTTGGGAGTATGCCCCCAAATTGACTTGTGTATAATTAGGCAAATGATTGGGCTGTAAAATAAAACAGTTTTCTAATGCAACCATCGTGATTGCTTAAAACTTATATATAAGTTGAATTTGTATTTCTGGAAAGATGTAGAACATGACTCAGATGTATCCCTAACTTCTAGAATGCTAACCTAATAAAGGTAAGAAACAATAATGCGTCATGTCTATTTGCTAATCATTTATCACAATGGAAGGATTTTGTTGCCCAATGGACACTGTCTGAAGAACATTTTCATTGAGAGATTCTCAAGTATCTTGAGATGTCAAAGAGCTGATTCATGCTGTTTTAAGTCATCTGGCTGCTTATATACTTGTTATGTGTTCACTCCTCCCACAAGTACCTTCCACCCAGAGGTACCTTCCTAATCCCTGACGTCATCTTTGGAGGCCTTTGTCTAGAGACGTTTTCACATGCCCTTAGAAACTGCAGAGGCAGCCCTTTTAAAAATGTGTGTATGTATAATGTACATTTGGAAAGCCTGGATTCATAGTTTGTCACAATACTTTTATGCAAGGTGCCACACCCTCAGTCTGTCTCTCTTTCAAGTCATTCTTTATGATTCATTTATCCCCTTTCAAAAATTATAGGAAGTACACATGTAAGGCACACTGACTCAAAAACAGTAGTGGCAATGTGCAACTCCTTCTGGAAGTGCAAAGGAAGATCCTTGTGTAAACTTTCTGTAGCTTGCCCTTAAAAAGGGCAGACAGGAGGATTTTTTAAAATCACTTTTGCATTGTTAGGCCTACACATGTCTCAAGCTCTATGTATTAAACCAGTAGAGGCCAGGCTAAACCTGTGGAGAACAAAAAACAAACCAACCTTACTTAATACATGACTATAAAAGAGTGTCTCCCATCAGGACAAGATTCTGGTTGGACCATCTGGAAGTCACTTAATAGACTTTGAAGTGATGTAGGAAGATCAAAGTATAATCAATTAAGATGGGGCTACTTGGATACAGGACAAACTTCCTGTGAATATGGAGAAATTTCAATCAATGCAGCATTTAAGTACTATCAGATCTGCCCTATACTTTTCAAATGTTTAAAAGAATCTTCCCTCTAGAAAGTTGTGTTCTGTAACAATACCATGGTGTGGAGGAGGCCCTGGTTCTTGGGTGGCCAAATACAGACTGTTTCCAGATTACTCTCACACAGTGCAACCCTTCACCACCTCTGTGCAAACCCATTTTCTCTCTCTCTAGGTTTTCTTCTGTCATTTCTAAATTTGAAAAAAAGAAATCCCTTCAGGACAAAACACCTCCATGGGGGAGCAAAAACTTGGCAAAACTGCCCCTTACATCTTGCAAAAAAAGGGGGTATGGGGGCACATAGTCATTTGAGGTAAAAGTAAAGGCATGTGCAGCAGCTGCTTCTGATTGTTTGGAAGTTCACCTCTAATGCTCCAGCTCAGTGATGGCGAACCTTGACATTCCAGTTGGTCTTGAACTTCAATTCCCAGAAGCTCTGATCAGCAGGAATGCTGTCTTGGGCTTCTGGGAATTGAAGACCAACAACACTTGGAGTGCCAAGGTTGGCCATCACTGCTCTAGCTTCTTGAAGGTGTTCTGACAAAGTGTAAGCTCTGGCAAGTTCTGCACCATCTGGTAAGACATAATATGAAACCGTTCTCCAAGAACTAGCCTAACTAAAGATGTGAAGGCTCATCACCAGAAGATTAACCACAGGGTGACAAATCAGATGTAGGAGCTAAGGATGGATGTGGGGACTGAACTACCTGCACCAAGGAAATCACAGGTTTTCATGCTTTTTGTGCATAGACAACCTTGACTTGCAGTCGTTGCAATAGAAAAATCTTGATATTAATGTGAATTTAATTTGATCTGTTATCCTATCTCTGGCAAGCTACCAAAATAAAATAATTTCTGTAGAGAAATAAATAAATCAACCTGAGGTGTTGCACTTGTTAGAGAAAGGCAGTTCCCTTCTGATGTCAGCTCTCAGTGATAACTGGTTTAAGCTTTGACTTCCTCCTCTTACATTAACTGTTCTTGTGCACTTGATTGACTCTGGTGAGCTGTCTCTGAGTACATAAAACTACTTGACTTCATCTGTGACTGATCGTCTTGTTTGGTCATTTAGATGGGTGGCAATTCAGTATGATAATGGTCTAAAGATATCAGGGACAAGCCCTTGATGAGTATTTTAGACTGGGCAGGGTATCTACTGCATCAGACAGGAGCAACTAGATTTACTTTGAGAACTGAGAGTTGGTAGATGGATTTAGGATGTTTGGTGCTGATGCAGCATTTCTTATTTTAAACACATGATTTTGACATGCATTTCCATCACTTGTATGTATTGCATACATATAGGGCCCAATTAATATGATCATGCAGCTAAAATGTTGCTAAAGGTTTCCCTTGCTCGAAAGCCAGCCGTATCCGACTCTAGGGTGCAGTGCTCATCTCTGTTTCTAAGCCGAAGAGCCAGCGCTGTCTGCTTCTGCAGACGTTTCCGTGGTCATGTGGCAGGCATGACTAGACACAGGAGTGCACAGAACGCTGTTACCTTCCCACTGAAGTGGTCCCTATTTATCTACTTGCAATTTCTTGCTTTTGAACTGCTAGGTTGGCAGGAGCTGGGATGAAGACGGGTGCTCATTTCCGTCCTGCAGTACTCGGGAATCAAACTGCTGACCTTCCGCTTCCCAGTCAGCATCTTAGCGACTTGAGCCACTGCAGTACAGAGGATGAAAAGGGAAGTACGTAATAATATGAATATTTAAAGAAGTAGAGTTAATTTTTTAAAGGAGAGGAGACAAAAGGGACACTTTGGGTTGGAGAGAATTGGCCATTAGTCCCCCATAAAAAGTGGAAGTTTGGTGGGTTGGGGGTTCAGAAAACTGAGGTGGGTTGAAGACCTTAATAGGAGCATTTCACTTGTATAACAGAAAGTAGCACTATCCTGAGAATTGCTCAGCTCCACATTGCCCTCTTCCCCTTTTCCAAAATGTCTCTGTTTCTATTTTCTCAGTAGACCATTGATATTATATTTTATACATTCATAGATTCTTATCTTAACATATAAGGAAGGGATGTGGCTGTGCGTGTGCAGAATGCGTGTCCACACACATGCAGCCAATCCCATAATGTGCCGGCCACACTTACTTTTTGTCCCAGACATCATCGCCGCAAGGGTCCAGGAGCCAAGAGTGGGGCCAATGGCCCACGAACACAGAAAAAAATCAAGTCCCAGCATCCTTCGCGCTGTAGCATACCTCAGTCAATCAGGCATGAGGACACGAGTGTGCAGGAGGTGGGACAGCCAGCACACGCCGGGGGGAAAAACGGCCACAGAAGAGGCGGGGCCAGGGACGTGCGGAGACCAGACGGAGAGAAAGCCTGTTGGTGCTCTGTTCGGCCTCCCTGGGTAGCATGTCCGAAAGCAGTGCTCTGTACCGCCCTCACCTACTGGGGAGAAGTGAGCATCTACCCTGGGGGTGGGGCCGAAACCACAGCTGCCTTTGGCCCCTGCCTAGTGAGCCACTTCCCCGGGGGGCAGGGCGAAGAACGGCGCTCCATTCTGCCCTTGACTCATGGAGGGAAGCGAGTGCCTACCTTGGGGGGTGGGGGTGGATCCCAAAAGCATGGCTTCCTTTGGCCCCTACCTACCGGTGGAAGCGAGCCACTTCCCTGGAAGGCCAGAGCAGAGAACGACGCTCCGTTCCATCCTGGCCTCCTGGAGGGAAATGAGCACCTACCCCTGGGGTGGGGGCCGAAAGCACGGCTGCCTTTGGCTCCTGCCTACCGGGGAAAGTGAGCCACTTCTCTGGAAGGACAGAGTAGAGAATGGCACTCCATTCCACCCTTGCCTCTGGTAAGAAGAGGGCCCAAGTGACCCGACCGGTGAAGCCGGGTAGCAATGCTAGTCAGAAATAATCCTGGCTTTCCCAAATGGAGCAGAGGGGTAGGATATAAAAGACCCCCCTTTAATAGAAAGTAGCTTCACTGGTAGACAGGAGGAGTTGACAACACTCTTAAGGGCCCTGCTATAGAGTCATAGAATAACTGAGTTGGAAGAAGCCTTTTAGGCCATTGAGTCCAACTCTTTGCTCAATCCAGAATCCAAAACAGATGACAGATGGCAGTCCAATTTTAAAAGCAATTCTCTCTTGAATGCTTCCAGTGTTGGAGTGCTCACCACCTCTCGAGGCAGTTGTTTCCACATGAAAGTCCATGTGAGTGTCTCTCAAAATGGCATTTAGCAACCCTGTTTCACTCCAGGAGTAAAGTTGCTGATTCAAGCCATAGCAGTGTGCATGATGCCACTAAATGAAAGCAAAATATAGTTAAGAAACAAATATGTCTTATTGATGCTAAAAATGGATTCATGACCCATGAGGAAATCAAAGTGATGTTGTTGTGGTAAGCTATCAACTGTCATCTTCTTACAGTTATGTGAGACTTCATGTAAAATTGCAGAGTCAACAGAATGACTGAAAGAAATTGTGTGAAGCCTGGCAACATACCAAGAGATAACACTCACTGTTAACATTCTGCCGCCCAGGCAATTAAAAAAAAAAAGACTTTCACTCATATTGATACTAACAGGTAATGTTTCTGTTAACTTTGCTGAAACTAAAGGGGCTTTTGAAAGCATTGCAATTTATTTGTTGTTGTTACGTCAACTCCAGTCTATGGCAACCATATGAATAAGAGATCTTCTGAATGACTTGGCCTCAACAGCTCTGCTCAGCTCTTGCAAACTCAACCTGTGTTTCCTCTTTAAGGAGCCAGTCCATCTTATATTTGGCCTTCCTCTTTTCCGGCTGCCTTCAATCTTTCCCAGCATTATTGTCTTCTCCAGAGAATCTTGCTTTCTTGTGATGCAATTTATTTAACTCTTGGGTAATCTACATAATGTTAGCAAAGAGGTATTTTGTAATATTCTCTCTCTCTTTCTCTTGAGTGGAATCTCCAATAATTAAGCTTGCCATAATCCAGTTTTCTAAATTGAGGTACCTTAACATATACAATTTTGTAAATTAGGTTAACTGTATTAATTCTTTATTTGCTTTTCTATCCCTCTATTTCAGAATTGGTATTATTTATACAGCAATCACAGGTTTGAGAGAGTCAGTACAGTGGAACCTCAGTTAACAAACAGCTTGTTTAACATAAAAATCATGTAACAAAAGGAAATCCATAGAAAATAGTGGCTCAGTTTAAGGAACACCCCCCCCCATGGATTAATTGGTTTTCAATGCATTCCTATGGGAAACCATGTTTCAGTTAACATAGTTTGGTTTTCAATGCATTCCTATGGGAAATTGCATGCAATGCATTCCTATGGGAAATTCAGTTAGAGTAATTTTTGCTTTACAAAACATCTGAGGTTTTACTGTATAGTACAGGGATTATCAACCTGCGGCCCATGGCACCATTTCATGTGGTCTTACCACCACCTCCAACACACCAGGAAGTGCCATGTGGTGGAAGAAGGGCAAAATGGTCATCTTCACTCCGAAGCTGTCTGAGGGAGTGTGACCCAGCTGGCCCCCAGCTTAAAAATGTTAAAAACTCCTGGAATAGTATAATGGTTTGAGTAGACTCGAAACTTGGAGATGAGAGTACAGATACAGTGGTACCTCTATAACAATTTTAATCCGTTCCATGGGGCTCGTTGTTGTACGAAATGATTGCTATACAATGCATGCATCGCATAGCGATTTTCTCTATGGGATGCATTGTTGCAAAAATTGTTGTACGGTTTTTTCCATAGGGGAAATTGTTATGCGGGATGCCATCCCTCCCCCCCCAAACCTAATTGTTATGTGATTTCGTTGCTATATGGGGTGATTGTTGTATGAGATTCCACTGTACCTGCTTTCTTGGTGTCCTTGTGCCAATCACTACTTCTCAACTTAATTCACATAGGATTGTTTTTGGCAGTAAATTGGGATGGGGGTGGCGGCTATGCAAAACAGCCATATACATTTATGATATAGAAATAAATAATGGCATTTTGTCATACTTTCATCAGATTGGCTTTTATGGTTGTCACACCACTTGGGTGGCGGCTTTCAGAATGTACTAGCTGCAGTTTTGTTTCCAAAATGGGACTTCTCTGTAATAAGGAATGAAATTCATAGCAAAGCTTGAAAGAACTACTTTTTGGAGTACATCATCAATAAATCAACTAAGATTCTGGCAGTAGTAACCCAGGTAAATTCTCTATTCCCTGATTTTTAATACATAAAATATATATTGCTCTGTTATGTACCTTTATTATGGTATACAATCCATCTAACTCTGCAGGATGTAGATTTGCATAAGAAATTTGTGGAGCCATAGCATACTCCCAAGAACAGTACATGTAGCATTAGTTCTTCCTAAAGCAAATAATCATTTCCATATTGTTATCTGAAACCTCTTTTGATAAATCTGATGGTGTAATAATGGTAAACTAAAGAAGATGAATAATGTTGATGATGAGCAGAAACTTTAAAATAATTCTTCACCATCACACTGTCTTCTTGTTTTCCCCAGCTCCTCCTCCTTTAGAGTAGCATCTAGCTAAGGCAAGCACTCAGCCAAGCTTCCAGAAGCCAGCGGAAAATAAGAGGGAACTTCATTCCCCCACCATCAACCAGATTTCAATATGCATCTTAATGCTAAAGATTGGTTAAAATGTCTTTCTTTAACTACAGCATCCTCTCCACCCAGGCAGCATGGGTTGTACTCTAAAAAGGTAAGCTCGGCATGATATTGCTGTGTTGGTTTTGCAGCCAGGCCAGCTGGGAAACATGACAACACTTCTGTTATCATGTTACTCTTAAAAACTCTGTCTTAGAATGTTCTAGACTCTTATTGTGCACTCCATAAAACCTTGCACAAAGTTTCAGGGCTTTTTTTTGGGTACCCATAATGGTATTTTCCAATTGGCAATTCTTCTTCTTGTGGACTGGTATGGCTTTCTCTCAGTGTTGCAAAGAACAATACTGCATAGGAACATGGAATGTGAAGTCGATGAACCAAGGAAAACTGGAAGTGGTGAAAAATGAGATGGAAATAATAAACATTGACATCTTGGGAATCAGCGAGCTAAAATGGACAGGGATGGGTGAATTCAACTCGGGAAACCATCACATCTACTACTGTGGTCAAGAAAACTTCAGAAAAAATGGAGTAGCCATAATTGTCAACAAAAGAGTGAGAAAAGCAGTAATGGGATACAATCTCAAAAATGATAGAATGATGTCAGTTAGAATACAAGGCAAACCTTTTAATATCACTGTAATCCAAATATACGCACCAACCACGGGCGCAGATGAAGCCACAGTGGACCAATTCTATGAGGACCTACAAGACCTCATAGAACAGACACCAAGAAATGATGTCCACATTATCTTGGGAGATTGGAATGCCAAAGTAGGAAATCAAAAAGTAGATGGAATAACAGGCAAGTTTGGTCTTGGAACACAAAATGAAGCAGGACAAAGATTGATAGAGTTCTGTCAAGATAACACACTGGTCATAGCAAACACCCTCTTCCAGCAATACAAGAGGTGACTTTACACATGGACATCACCAGATGGCCAACATCGAAACCAGATTGATTACATACTCTGCAGCCAAAGATGGAGAAGCTCCATATAGTCAGCAAAAACAAGACCTGGAGCAGACTGTGGCTCAGATCACAACCTACTAATAGCAAAATTCAGACTTAGACTAAAGAAAATAGGGAAAACAATCAGGCCAGACAGATATGACCTAGACAACATCCCTAAGGAATACACGGTGGAGGTGAGGAATAGATTTAATGGTTTGGAATTGATAGACAGAGTGCCAGAAGAATTATGGACAGATGTGCGGGACATCATGCAGGAGGCAGCAAGGAAAACCATACCAAAAGAAAAGAAGCATAAGAAAGCAAAGTGGTTGTCTGATGAGATTCTTAAAATAGCAGAGGAAAGAATGAATGCAAAAGGCAAAGTAGAAAAGAAAAAATACAGTCACTTGAACACAGAATTTCAAAGAAAAGCAAGGAGAGACAAGGAAATCTATTTAAATGAACAGTGGAAAGAAATAGAGGAAAACAACACAAGAGGCCGGACTAGAGATCTTTTTTTAAAAATTGGGGAAATCAAGGGAACATTCAAAGCAAAAATGACCATGATAAGGGACAAAGACGGCAAGGAGTTAGCTGATGCAGAAGAGATTAAGAAAAGATGGAAAGAATACACAGAGGAACTTTACAAAAAGGACCTCAACACCACTGATAATCATAATGATGAGAACATTGAACTTGAGCCAGACATCTTAGAGAGTGAAGTCAGAAAGGCCCTAAAAAGCACTGCAAACAACAAAGCTAGTGGAGATGACGGTATCCCAGTTAAATTTTTCTAAGCTCTAAAAGATGACGGAATCAAATTACTGCATTCAATATGCCAGCAGATTTGGAAATCAAAACAGTGGCCAAAGGATTGGAAAAGATCAGTATACGTTCCAATCCCAAAGAAGGGTAGTGCCAAAGAGTGTTCAAATTATCGAACAATTACGCTCACCCCACACGCTAGCAAGGTAATGCTCAAGATAATACAGGCAGCACATGGAGAGAGAATTGCCAGAGGTGCAGGCGGGTTTCAGAAGAGGCAGAGGGACTAGAGACCACATTGCTAATATACGGTGGATCATGGAGAAAACAAAGGAATATCAGAAACAAGTATACCTCTGCTTTATTGACTTCACCAAGGCCTTTGACTGCGTGGACCACAATAAAATGTGGCAAGTACTTAAAGAAATGGGAATACCAGAACACCTCATATGCCTCATGAGAAATCTGTACAAGAGTCAAGAAGCAACAGTTAGGACAGAACACGGAATGACAGAATGGTTTGGAATAGGAAAAGGAGTAAGACAAGGCTGCATTTTATCACCCTACCTTTTCAACCTATACACAGAGCACATAATGCGCAATGCAGGGATGGAGGAATCACAATATGGGATAAAAATTGCTGGGAGAAACATCAACAATTTGAGATATGCAGACGATACCACCCTAATGGCAGAAAGTGAGGAAGATTTAAAGAAGCTACTGATTAGGTTGAAAGAAGAGAGTGCAAAAGCTGGCCTGAGACTTAACATCAAGAAAACCAAGATAATGGCAACAAGCCCTGGAAAGTAGGCGGGGAAGAAGTAGAAGCAGTGACGGATTTTACTTTCTTGGGATCTAGGATCACTGCAGATGGTGACTGCAGCCATGAAATAAGGAGGTGACTGATTCTAGGGAGACAAGCCATGAGAAACGTAGAGACATCACCTTGCAAACAAAAGTAGAGACATCACCTTGCAAACAAAAATCCGTATAGTCAAAGCAATGGTATTCCCAGTGGTAATGTATGGATGCGAGAGCTGGATCATTAGGAAGGCTGAGCGCAGAAGAATAGACGCCTTTGAGATGTGGTGTTGGAGGAGAGTTTTGAGAGTTCCCTGGACAGCGAGGAGAACAAATAAGTCAATCTTGAAAGAAATCAGTCCTGACTGCTCCTTAGAAGGTCAAATAGTAAAGATGAAGCTGAAGTACTTTGGACACCAAATGAGAAGAGAGGATTCACTTGAGAAAGCCTTGATGCTGGGAAAGGTGGAGGGCAAAAGAAAAAGGGAATGGCCAAGGATGAGATGGCTGGATGGCATTGTGGACGCAGCGGGCACCGAGCTGAGCAGGCTGAAGAGGATGGTGGAGGACAGGGGTGCCTGGAAATCAATGGTCCATAGGGTCGCAAAGGGTCGGAATCGACTGTGCAACTGAACAACAAAATGGCTTTCTCTCAGAGCCGTAACCAGGATTCTAGATGTGGGTGGGTGAATATTTTTTCAAGATGAGCAGCAATGTCATCTATATACTGTATGTCATATATATAAGCAGCCAGGAGTTTGAGGGTGGGCAAACTGTTAACTCAGGGTGGGCAGCACCCACCCTGGCCACCCCCTGGCTACAGCCCTACATATGCCTTTCATGCCACAGAGTTTGATGGGCTTTAACGCTTTTCCTCACTATTATATTACTACATTTATCTTATCTTATTTTTGGGGGGGAAACGTTCTTGGACTTAACCTTCAAGAATCAGTGGCAGTCACCCAAATCAGACTATTGTTCACAAATACACTGTTCTGCTGCCAACTGTCATTCCCATTCGTTTCTGTGAGTGGAGCCCTGGTGGTGCAGTGGCCAAACTGCTGTACTGCAACCAAAAGGTTGTGAGTTTGATCCTCAAGGTTGACTTAGCCTTCTATCCTTACGAGGTTAGTAAAATGAGTACCCAGCATGTTGGGGGCAAAATGCTAATTAACTTGTGACCCTACCCAGAGAGTGCACTAAGCACCATGGGGCAGTGTATAAGTGTGATTGTTTTGCTTTGCTTTTGAATGCAGCACAGGAATGTTGTCTTGTCCTTTCCCTCAAGCAACAAAATATCTTGGGCCAGATATTTTTGTATGTTTGTCACTGAGGAGACACAATGACATTCAGCATGTCATTTTAAGCAATAGGGAACCACTCCCAAGCTGTGTTTCTTCTTTGAAGTAGTCACTCTTGCTTAAAGGCAGTGTATCTCACTCCTATGTCTTCCTTTCAGACATAGGAATAATTTGGGGAGCTCTTGTTTCTTCTGTAAAACACCTCATGTAGGAAAAAGCTTTGAGATGTCCACTGAGTCACCTTTCAATGACATTTTCTGAGGTGTGCCCCCTGTGTCAAAACTTTTAAAAAAACCTCCTTAGTAATACAACCAGTATCACCTCATTCCTCTTATTAACTACACATAGCCATTTTAGATGAGATTGTCTAAGCATAGTTATTATTGTGTTGGATACAGATGTATACAATCCAATTAGTCAAACATCTGTAGCAACCAAGACAATATTTCTACTTGCATTTATGTTGACTTTCGCAGGAAAACCTCGTGGAACAAAAAAGTGCAAAGAGTCAATTAGCCCATTCCTTTCCCTTTATTTAGTTTAGTTAATAGTCATACTTCATTTCTCAATTTAAAGAATAATTGAAGTAGCTTAGCATAAAAAAGAATATACACATTGAAATTGAAATTAAATATTTTATAAAAAAATAATTCAACTAGCAAGAGGTAGGAATACTAATCGATTACTGAAGATTTGCCATCGGATAGAAAATTATTAAAAGTAAAAATGCCCTTTGTTTGAAAACCAGTTGTGTCTGATGCTAGAGGTGGTGCGCATCTTCTTTTACAACCAAAGATCCAGCACTCTCTGCATCTGCAGACTTTTCTGTGGTCACGTGACAGGTATAACTAGATGCTGGAGCATATGGAATGCTGTTACTTTTCCTGTCAAAGAAATACCTATTTATCTACTTGCAATTTCTTGCTTTTAAACTGCAAGGTTGGCAGGAAGTGGGGCAGATGACAAGAGCTCACTCTGTTGTACAGCACTTGGGTCTCAAACTGCTGACCTGCCTCCTTCCAGTCATCAAGCTCATTAACTTGGCCACTAAGTCACCATGCCCCCTTCTATAATTGCTGGGATTCTATTTTGCAAGTTACAAAATGCATAAAGGCATTGTGACCAATATGTCCTTGTTTACTGTTTCTTTGATTCCCATACGCCGAACTGCATTAGTTAGAAAGAAACTAGGAAAAAATTAGCAAATTATGTTAAATCAGGATATTTGGTCAATATGTGATTCTTCCCAATGATGTGTTAGGGATAGCAATGCAGGGAAAGAAGCAGCACTGCTGGATTTTTCAGTTCAGATAGTGGTTTGTTATTCTGAATTTCTAATAAACCTTGATTTAAGCGAGCCATTGTTTCCCAGGTTGGAAAGTAAGGAAGAACTCCAGTTGCTTTTGGTCTCTTCATCATAACCACATCAGAGAATGAATGGAAATAAGAAAGAGAAAAAACAGGTGACTTTATTTGAAGTCTATTTTAACTATGAATTCATTTTGTTACATTTATAGTTTAACCTGAAAAGATTAATTTTAAAAATATTATTTGAATATGCATCCAAATATTTTATTTTGCAATAAACCTTTAAATATGTGTTTCTTTCAGAAGACACATTAAAATACAGATGTGCTTCAAAATACAGGTGTGCTTCAAAATACAAATTTTAATCTATATTTTTTGCATTCCAGTTACGGAGGACTGTTTCATTGAAAGGTCAGGATCCAATTGCCAGTTTATGCTTGGGTAAGCAAAATAATGTAGGTAGTGCAACAATCTGCTGCTCATTAAAGAGCTGATGTCTGCACTCCTGGGTGTGTGACCAGTTGCACAACTGAACATGCACCCGGGAATGCAACCTCTGCCTTGTTAATAAATGAGAATTTCCCATTGTGATTTATTCCATTTCACTGGTGCTTGTGAAAGTCAGTAATTAGATTCTGGACTATATACACAAAATCTCCTGGGTGGCGGCATTCCAAAAGACAAATTTGTCTGCTTGGTACAGATGAAAACATTTCATGAGGCAATTGTCATGATCATGATCTATATATAAAGCACAGGTGTCCTCTTGTGGGTCCTGAATACAAATCCACACCCCTGCACCGATTGGGCTGGAATTTGACACAGACCTACCTTGCATTTGCGAGACGGTCACTGTGGGGGTCCTGAAACTCCATGTTGTGGCTGGCGCCCCCAAAATATGAAAAACTATACCCCCAGCACCCATTGTGGCACTACTTGGCTAATCGGGGAGGCCAGCCCATGTGCAGGAGAGGCGGGGCAAAGGCTGCACGGCCTCCAGACAAATGGCCACCACATGCACTATCTATCTTCACAGGCAATCCAGGAGGAGACGCGTGAGCAGAGCCACATGTGAGGGTCCAGGTGAGGAGCCAACACACCACACAGCTCCATCCAAAATGGTGCCGCTGGAGACAATGGAAGCTATGCGGCACAAGGAGGTGGCAAAGGTGGTGGCAGCAGGAGCAATGATGGGGCCGGGCTGAGGCATGGCCAGAACCAGCCACCCCCCACCCCAAGAGGCGTCCCACAAGAACAGGGCCACAAATGTCCCACCCCTTATGGGGAAAAAGGCCACGAAAGAGGGCATGTGGCAGCAGCAGCATACCGGGGCCCGTGCCAACCATGGGCACTGTGCTGGGAACCAGGATGGCCGGGGCGACGGAGGAGCCAGACCACACCAGTGCGGGAAAACTGGGGGGGATGGGGCAGCCACAGAACCACTCAGAAGGAGCCCAGGGTCCCAGAACAATGGGGAAGCTGGGCCCCACCTGGCAGGGTGAGCGAGGGAAAATGCAGCCTCAGCGGAGGCGAGCCTGCACCTGCCATGGGGTGCCTCAGAGGGAGCACAGGTAGCCAGGAAGACGGGGCAGCAAGACCCTGCCTGGCTGGGTATGCACAGGCATAGCGCCCCAGGCGAAGCTGGGTAATCAGCTAGTATTTTATAGAAGAGTTTGGTCAGATTTTTCAGTCAGCTGTACAAGGACTATGCAAGGCCATGGCTCATGCAAGGCCATTCCCATTGTGCTAAACTGCTTGCCAAATTAATGAGTATTCTGGAAGTAATGAGTTTCAACTGTAATGAGCAAGGAGTGCTAGGAGTTAACCAGGGCACAACAAAGCAACATTTTGCAAGTAACATAAAGAACAGTAGGAATAAAAATAATTCACTGTATAAGAAACAATGATTCTTATTGCTTTTCCAAGTTACATTTTAAGGCATTTAAGGAGCTTTTTAATTTTTTTTTGAGAATATGTGTCCTCTTCTTTTGCCATTCTCATTAATCCCAAGGTATTTTTGTGCCTTCCAAAAAGTGGCAAAATAATGAGCAACACAATGCATTGAACATTGCAACAAGTTATTGTTAAAAAACATTGTATAATCAGTAAGTGGTATGATTTTTGAAAATGATTTTCAAAGGTGAGCAATGAATGATTCCCTTCCTTTTGAGCTGTTGCCATGTAGGTTATTTTAATCATCTATTTGCTGGGGACACAAAGAGTTTTGGCAGTTATGGATGTTGTGCCACAATGCAGAGGCTCAATCCTCTGCAATCTCTCAATTCCTTTCCAGTGAAATATTTCATTTACTTTTATAATCATTCAATCTTTCTCACTCTCAAGCATTTTCAGCCACACCTTTATTTAATACATGGGTAGTTTCACAAGGCAAGCTGCAACAATGACTAATTGCCCTGTTCTTCCAATTCTGAGAAATTCCCATCCTCTACTGGTTATAATGGCATGGTTCATATGTGTTTTAAAACAGTTATACAATGGAGGAATTTATCCATTGGACGGGTGAGTTATTTATGCCACAGAGAAATCTCCCACTCTAGTCAGACACGGATTGGGGAAAGTTGACAGGCAGGAAGATGGAAATGAAATAGAAATTTGTGCTGAATTTATGCTTTTTGGTTAGAGCAAAAATCATAGTCTGCTTATTAATACTCTGAAACAAGTAGTTTTGATAGATCAAACCTGCTTGAAGAATGTTTTACTCTCTGAAGAACAAAAATAGGTAAAAACCAGTAACAACATGCATGTTGGGGAAAAGGCTGTAGTTTTAAACTGAATACAGTATAAGGCTGTAATTTATTCCCTTGGATTCAGTAACCCTTATTTCAAGTTGAGGTAGTTTTAAAATCATTGAATTCAAAACACTTACTTCCCCTGAATGAGCAATAGCCATTAAGTACTGTACTGTACTTTGAAACCTGGAAGTGAGTGTAAATTAATCCAAAACTATAAAATGTAGAAAATTGATACTTGTGTCAAGATTGCAGGGACAACTAGTAAAGTCTTTTCATTTTGTTCCTTGGTCATGGATTGTAACTCTCTGCTGCCATCCAGCAAAGGTGATTCCATTTTGCTATGACCCACATGAACATAAGGGTGTGGCAAAGGAAAGGAAACACCCAGAGTGGATGACATAATGTTCATAGGTGTGGCAAAAAGGTGATTATTGGTCATTACTGATTTGGAATTCTTTTATTCTGCCAATAGTTTTCCCTTCCCACCCATAGCTGAAATTTTTGAAGTGGTAGCCATGTCAGTCTGTGCAAGCATACCAGATAGTAAACAAAACAAAAAAACCCCAAAAAAACCAAAAAACAGAAAAGGCAGAAAAGGCAATCAGTTTGTGGCACCTTAAAGACTAACTACAATATTTTAATTTCAGCTTTTGTGGATCAAGTCCACTTTGTCAGATATAAAATCATGAAAGCTAACATTAAAAACATAATAGTTAATCTGTAAGGTGTTTTTGTCTTTTTTGTTTTGTTCTATTTACTGTCTGACACCTCTCCTGCCAACCTAGCAGTTCGAAAGCAAAAAATTGCAAGTATATAAATAGGGACCACTTTGGTGGGAAGGTAACAGCGTTCTGTGTGCTCCAGCATCCAGTCATGCCTGCCACATGACCACGGAAACGTCTGCAGAAGCAGACAGCGCTGGCTCTTCATTTTAGAAACAGAGATGAGCACTGTACCCTAGAGTCAGATACAACTGGCTTTCGAGCAAGGGAAACTTTTACCTTTACCTTCTCATCAGTATGTGATGTGTAAAGTCATGACTGACAGCGCTAAGAATCTATTGAGAAGAATGGGAAAACCTTCCTTTCCAGGCTAGAATATTCCAAGAATTATGCAACTCCCTAGAATTTGTATTGCAAAAAGGAAGTTTCTCAATCTCTGTATATCAAAAAGAAAACAGTTGCGGTAGTTATTTTAGTCCAACTTGATAGATTGCCATCCCTTTCTTCAGATACATAGAGCATAACAAATCTGTCAATTTTTAAGGTGAAACAACTCTTCTGCTTCTGTTTTTGTTATGCATGCTGAAACATTGCTACCTCTTTGAATCAAAGTCTTTTAGGTAGTTAAAGAGATCCTTGAAGGTGGCTATGCGGCACAGAACTGTGTAAAGATTTCTGGACGGTTTCTTCATTCTAAGACCTGAAAGTGCTTCTTTTTCCAAATGAAGTAGGCAGACACCCACATTTGGGAAAGATGAAACACTTATGTACCTTAGAGCAGTGGTCCCCAACCTTTGAGTTTTGGACTTCAATTCTTAGAAGCCTAAGTCAAAACATTTGCTGATCAGTGCTTTGGGAATTGTCTTAGGCTTCTGGGAGTTGAAGTCCCAGAAGTCTAAAACCACTGCCTTAGAGAATTCCTCTGAAAATAAAGTGGGAGAAGAGTTGTTGAGCAGACTAGAGAAAAGTTGGAATATCTACCAACCAACCAACCAACCAACCAACCAACCACACTTGAATGTAAATTGGGAGAGTTGAACATGCTGCAATAAAGGATGTGATCAGACCTACCTTACAGGGTTGTTTTTAGGCTATAGTGGAGGAGAGAACTACTGAAAATTCTAGGGAAAATATGGCATATAAATGAAACAAACAAACAAATACACTCCATTTAGAAGGAAATTGGGTAAATCCCGCAAGCTGTAACAGAGGGTGTAATCAGACAATGGGAAAGGCACATGTCTGATCGTATTGGAAAGGGTTACTTGGCAGGAACAATCTTCTTTAAAAGTACTGCTCCATCTCGTGGGGAATCACTCCAGGCCAGCCCTTAAAAGAAGCAGTCCAAAAGCTGTACAAAAACGGCCTAAAATTGTGGTTTCAGGTTGGGCTGGAGCTCAATTCTTCACACATCATGTGATCACTAGGAAGTAGATCACACCAGCTTGCTCCACAAGAAATCCAAATTATACTCAAATGATCACACCCAGAAATGACATAAAACACAGATATTTAATGATGCTTGGTGGAAAGATTCTAACACTGTATGTCAGAATATCAGGCTCAACTCCAATATGTTTTCTTCATTACAACTTATTTTTATTACTTTTGTGTTTGAAAAGATACAAAAACAGAAGCACAAACACCTTACAATGTGCATATTAGATATGCATATTATTTATAGTTTGTATTGAAAAATCCTGTCTTTTCTTTCCATTATAAAAGTATTAAATGCTGCCTCTACTGCCTTTAAAACAAAATAACAAATGCAATCAAAATAAATTCTACCAAATTGAAATGCTTGAATCCAATCAGTTTTGAAGCTTTTTGGAGTACAGATGATATAGCCTGATACCAAAATGATAATATACTACAAGCAGTGGGAGAATTTACTTGGGAAATGAGTATGAAAAATGATGTGCTACCATAGACAAATTCTTTTCTCCTTGAAATAACTGGTTTGTGTCTTAGGTCAGATAATAGAAAAGAATGTTAGAATACATTATAGTTTCATGTGAATAAACATAGTTCTCATGTTTTAAAATAGAAAGAATCATAGATTCATAAACCTTTCTCATTTTTGCAGTGCCCTCTTATCATTTACAAATATGCCTAGTGACAAGGTAAATAGTGTTTTTTGAAATGTCCAGATGCATATTCCCCTCCAAAACTGCTACAAGAAAACAATCTTCATTAATTGCACAGAACATGTATTTTACTCAGTAAAGTATCACTTTAAAATATTTTATCTATGGCCTGTTTAGTCCTATACAATATCTAAATGCAAATGACAGAAGAAATAATGTACATTGGATATATTCTTTGTACTGTTCTATTATCAACTAAAAACATAAAATTTAAAATGTATGAAAAAAGACCAGAGGTCTCTGCAGTTTGCCTCCCCCCCCCCACATAGAGGTCAACCATTTGCCTTGGTCAAGGGTTCTCAACCTACAGCCCGTAGTACCAAATAATCCAGCCCCCAACCTTGCTTCAGATGCCGGTAGCGGTGATGGAATCAGCCATGGACTCACTTACGGCTGTCACAAATGCATTTACGACAGACGTAAATGGGTCCACGGCTGTCATAAACACATTTATTACAGCCATAAATGAGTCCACAGCCATCATAAATGCATTTTTGTAGCCGTGGATGCATTTTATGGCAGCGTTTACAGCAGGGGGGGCACCAGTCCAGCCAGCTCAGCTGTCTGAGGGAGCATGGTCTGGCCCACAGCTGACAAAGGTTGAGAACCCCTGACCTAGGTCAAGCCCCCATCTCTCCAAAAGCCCCTTCCATCTCATCTCATGTTCCCCAACAACTGATAAACAAAAATACCATCATTCAGGCTCTAGATAACCTTATCTTCCAAGAATGTATACAATCCACTTTTTAAGCCATCTAAAACAGAAATTAGTCTGTGAAAAAGTTCTCTTTTTGTCCTGCCTTTAATCTCCTATCATTCAGCTTTAATGGATGATTCTGGGCTCTAGATTTATGAGACAGGGAGAGGAGGAAGCTTCTCCTTTATGTTTTTCTCCAAACCATACAGGATTTGATAGACATCTGTATACAGTAGCTGTCTTTCCAGTGCTGTTTGAAAATACAATGTAAAACATTTTGTTCAGAAATTGGCCTACAGGAACTGAAGATCTAGTTTTCCTGCCCTCTTCCCCTATTTCAAATGTAGAAATAAGATTAAAGGCTTGAATCATGATATGGGACATTAAAACGAATGCCATTATCTTTTCTTCTACCATATTAACATGTAATGCAATGTCCCAGATGCCTAATTAGCTTCACGTCTGATTATGAACTATTAGTAACTTCACACTTTGATCTTGTTGTGTTCTAATGGTTTTACCTTCCACATGGATTACAATGTAACCTTACCTATAGCAACAATGTAACCTTCAGCTGTATCATATAAACCCTGTAATAGGACGCGAGCTAATGACCACCAGCTGGCAGCAGCGAGCGTCCAAGCTCTCTTGGTCCGAACTCATCAAAGGCAACGGCGCGGGAAGCTTTCCCGCCACCACCTACACCTGGACAAGAAGGGCGTGACCCGCAATGACGTCACGCAGACAGTAGCCAATGGGCTACCATGGCACCACGTTCAAATGTATTACTACTGTATATAAAGAGCTATCGATCCGCCATTACCTCATGTTCCCTCTGTCCACGATGCAATAAACCTGAATTAACCCAGCCCGAGGCTGTGTCCTGTGTCTTGGTTTCATACACCAAATTGGCGACGAAGGTGGGATAATGGATCCCCAAGGAGCAGCCAGGGCACAGAGCGGGTTCAACATCACCAAACCGCAAGACTGGGAGCTGTTTGAGATGGACTTCCAGGCGGCGCTGGTGGAACTCAAAGTCAAGGGAGACGATGAGGAGAGGAAGAGGGCCATCCTCACCAGAATGCTCGGGATGGAAACCAAGCGGACGCTGGTGGGCATCATCGCTCCGAAGAAGGTGAGCGAATTTAAGGCGGACGACATCATGAAGCTGCTACGGGAGCGCTTCCGACCCTCGAGGGCGATGTTTCCCGCTCGGAGCGCGTTTTGGAGGCGAGTCCAAGCGCCGGACGAGTCGGTTGAGGCATTCGTGGCCGCCATGAGGGTAGCCGCCGCCCCCTGCAAATGGGACAACATCCTAGAAATGGCCCTCAGGGACGGCGTGCTGTGTGGCCTGAAAGACAAGGAGGTGCAGCGCAGCCTGATGAATAAGGAGCCGCCACCCACGCTGGCAGAGGTCGTAGAGGCCGCAGAAGCCGCAGAGTCCACGAATGCTGGAGTGGACGAGATGCACCAGTGGCGTGAGTGGCGTCCCAGAGCCGGCAAAGCGGAAAAATCGGTGCACGCAACTCAACGGGCCTCAAAGTCGTCCTCGGAAGGCAGCGACGGCGAGGAGGTCCAGAAGGTCCGAAAAGGGGGGCGCCGCTGCGATGGTTGCGGAGCGGCCCATGAGCGCGCGAGGTGCCCATTTAGAAAGGCCGAATGTTACACCTGCGGCCGTCGGGGGCACATCGCCAAGGCATGCAGAAAACGGAAGGAGGGCCGGAGGCAGTCACCAGACCGTTCGACCAGGCCGGACCGTCCAGCGAGGCCCAAAGATGGCGTCCAGACCACGAGGAAGCAGGACGGCGTGGGCCGCGTCTCGGACGGCAGCGAGGACGACGCCCCAGTGTTCAGCGTGTCCGCGGGACAGTCCCATTATTTCGTTGAGGTACTAGTACAAGGGGCCCCTATCAGGATGGAAATTGACTCGGGGTCCTCCTATTCTATAATTCCCCAGAAAGAGTTCTTGAAAATCGACCCCCACGTGCGGCCCAAACTTAAAACATTGAGGTCCACGCTACGAGATGTACAGGGAAACAGCATTCCGGTGTTGGGGGTCGGGAAATTTCGGGTTAAGTTTAAGAGACATTCTGCGGAACTGCCCCTAGTTGTCCTCAAGGGGGGAAGTTGTAGCCTCCTAGGGACACAGTGGTTCCAGCCTTTAGGCCTGTTCATAGGGGGAGTACATTCAGTGGGGGTGGACCCAATACAAGCGGTGTGCGACGCGCATCCCGCCGTTTTTAAAAAAGGACTTGGAAAATTCAAGGGACCCCCTGTAGCCTTCGACCTAGACCCGGAGGTCCGCCCGATAAGACTCAAACCGCGCAGGGTGCCCTTCGCACTAAAGGACAAAATAGAGGCGGAACTGGACAAATTGGTGGGCCAGGGGATCCTTATTCCTGTTGATTCCGCGGAGTGGGAAACTCCAATTGTAACAGCTCTGAAGGCTAACGGGGAGGTGCGCATTTGCGCTGATTATAAGTGCACAATTAACAAGGCGATCCGCCCTAATGCATACCCGGTGCCGGTGGTCAGCCACCTTTTGGCCAGGCTAAATGGGGGAAAGTGTTTCGCTAAGCTCGATCTGGCACAAGCCTATCAGCAACTCCCCGTAACTCCCGCCACGGCCGCGGCACAAACGATAGTCACACATAAAGGAGCGTTCCAGGTGTCGCGTTTACAGTTCGGCGTGAACTCGGCACCCGGCCTTTTTCAGTCGCTTGTGGAACGCCTCCTGAAGGGGCTGGAGGGGGTGTTGCCTTATTTTGATGACGTATTGATAACAGGGGGGAGTGAGGCCGAACTGGCAAAGAGATTGGATAAAGTACTAACTGTGTTCGAGAAAGCGGGGCTGAGACTGAGGAAGGACAAATGTGTTTTTTTCGAAACCGAGGTCGAGTTTTTAGGGTTCCGGATCACACCCGAGGGTATTAAGCCATCCAAATCCAAAGTAGCAGCCATCAAGAAGGCCCCTCGCCCCACATCCAAAACCGAGCTACAGTCATTCCTGGGGCTCCTCAATTTCTACCATACATTCCTTCCGCGGAAAGCGTCCGTGGCCGAACCGCTTCATCGGTTGCTTAAAAAGGAGGAGACATGGATGTGGGGTGACGAGCACGAGAGGGCGTTCAAAGAACTAAAGCAACTCTTGACCTCTGACGCAATCCTAACGCATTTCGACCCCAAACGGCCGGTGGTCTTAGTCTGTGATGCATCACCGGTGGGGGTGGGGGCGGTGCTTTGCCACGTGTTGGATGACGGAAGGGAGGCCCCGGTTGCGTTTTATTCAAGGTCCCTGTCCCAAGCAGAGCGAAATTACGCACAAACCGACAGGGAGGCACTAGCAATAGTAGCGGGGACCAAAAAGTTTCACGATTTTCTGTATGGCCGCCCGTTCAAAATCGTGACGGATCACAAGCCCCTGTTAGGGATTTTCACGGCAAGCAAGCCCACTCCGCAGATCCTATCCCCGAGAATGTTGCGATGGGCTATTTTTCTCAACGCATACCAACACGAGTTGGAGTACCGGCCCGGAAAGGAGATCAGCCATGCTGATGCACTTTCGAGATCCCCTTTGCCCTTGTCGGACGACCAAAAGGCTAGAGTAGAAAGAGACCGCCAGGTGTTGCTAATTGAGGTCTTAGACGCACCCCCAATAGTACCAGCCGATGTTGCTAAGGCGACAGGCAAGGACAGAACGCTGGAGAAAGTCAGCTCATGGGTACAGAAGGGGTGGCCGGCATCGTCCCCAAGCACGGAATTCGACCCATTCTTTCGGAAACGACTAGAGTTGTCCCTAGAGAGGGGGTGCCTGTTGTGGGGCCAACGGGTGGTGGTTCCTACATCCATGCGGCCGAGGGTGCTCAAACTGCTGCACGTCAGCCACCCGGGCATCGTTCGCTCGAAAGCGCTGGCCCGCAGCTACTTTTGGTGGCCACAGCTGGACGCGGACATTGAGCACATGGTCGGCACTTGTGCGGCATGCCAGGGATCCCGACCAGAGGCGGCCCGCCTCCCGCATAGGGAATGGGACACAGCAAGGGGACCGTGGTCCAGAGTGCACGTAGATTTCGCTGGCCCATTCCGAGGAACCATGTTTCTCCTGGTGGTGGATGCGTTCTCCAAGTGGCTGGAGGTTATCCCGGTAAAGAGCACGTCCTCCGCCACGACAATTAGCCAGCTACGGAGAGTCTTTTCCACGTTCGGTTTACCCGACACTTTAGTCAGCGATAACGCGAGTTGCTTCACCTCCTCGGAGTTCGGGGCATTCATGGAAGCAAACGCCATTCGGCATGTCACATCCGCGCCGTTTCACCCGGCCACGAATGGCCAAGTGGAACGGTTGGTGCGTACAACAAAGGATGCGCTTCGGCGCATGGGCCCGGGGGACCTAAATCACCAAGTATG
Source organism: Bradypodion pumilum (assembly GCA_035047305.1). Classification (NCBI taxonomy): domain Eukaryota; kingdom Metazoa; phylum Chordata; class Lepidosauria; order Squamata; family Chamaeleonidae; genus Bradypodion; species Bradypodion pumilum. The sequence continues at coordinate 279,031,366 of JAWDJD010000004.1, read as the reverse complement.
TCAGTTCTTGTTAGCGTATAGGGTGACCCCCTTAGCGTCAGGTTACTCGCCGGCAGAGCTCTTGATGCGGCGAAAACTGACCACGATTCTGTCCAGGCTAGACCCGACGAGAGTCGAGGATAAAGGAAAAAACATAGGGTTGGCAGTCTCGAAAGGGTTCGCCGCCGGCGACCCTGTTCACTGCAGGAACTATGCCAGCGCAGGGCCAGCCTGGGTGCCAGGAACGATAATAGAACAGACGGGGCCAGTGTCATATCGGGTGGAAACGAGCACCGGCCTCCTCTGGAGGAGACACGCTGACCAACTGAGGCGCCGAGTGAGTGAAGGGCCGGTCAGTGGGGCTCAGCAACAGGATTCAGCGATAGGGTTCTCCCCCACCCGTTTAGCCCAAGGGGGAGACAGCGAGGGACATCAGTCCGAAACCAGGGGGGAAAGCAGTGATCCCGACTCATATCCTTTTGATACCCCAGTTCTATCAGAGCCCGGGGGGAGGGAAAAGGAATGTGCGGCCGCCGCCGCGTTCCCCGAATGTAATGTTGATTTTGATTTTGCGAGCCGGGGGGGTTTTCAGGAGTGTTCCCCCACCCATCCAAGCGAGAAGAGGGGTTTTTCGTTAGCCCCCGATGCCCCCGGTTCTTCCCTAAGGAAGAGCACACCTCCCAACAACGCCGCGGAGCCGCGGCAAGTCACTAACGAGTCTCCCTCTCCAATTACAGGGCAGGAAACCAGGGGACAAAGAGAAGGTAGCAAACCCGGGGAAAGGCAGCCCGCATCGAGACCCCAGCGTGTTCGAAATAAGCCATCTTGGCTGAGAGACTTTGTCTCCTAGGGGGGGGAGTGTGTTTTAAGTGTGGGCTCGAGACGTTGTCTCATCCTAGGGGGGAGGGGTGTTGTGTTCTAATGGTTTTACCTTCCACATGGATTACAATGTAACCTTACCTATAGCAACAATGTAACCTTCAGCTGTATCATATAAACCCTGTAATAGGACGCGAGCTAATGACCACCAGCTGGCAGCAGCGAGCGTCCAAGCTCTCTTGGTCCGAACTCATCAAAGGCAACGGCGCGGGAAGCTTTCCCGCCACCACCTACACCTGGACAAGAAGGGCGTGACCCGCAATGACGTCACGCAGACAGTAGCCAATGGGCTACCATGGCACCACGTTCAAATGTATTACTACTGTATATAAAGAGCTATCGATCCGCCATTACCTCATGTTCCCTCTGTCCACGATGCAATAAACCTGAATTAACCCAGCCCGAGGCTGTGTCCTGTGTCTTGGTTTCATACACCAAAGATCTCCAGATGGAAACCAATGGTCCCTAAGTCAAAGGAATTTAGGGAGCAGCCTACTGAGAGGTAGATACCAATGGGAGGATGGTTGTGCCCTCCCCCCCCCAATAAATGCCTGTCTACACTTGTCTATATCCTGCTCTTCTCAGCACTTTTGAGATGGGTTGATTCACTTTTATTTCCAGTGTCTACATCTGTTGGATGTCAGTGAGTTATAACTGAGAATTAAGAGATAAAATAGGTGTTTATAGGTGGCATCATGTAAGAATATTTATACTGTCCTTCAATCAACCCCTGAGGCCCTGACTCAAATCCCTGCTTAACTATGAAATTGATTAACCATTTCTAATAGATTACAGGACTAAGAGGATGGGGAATCTGTATGACCTTGTTAGCTTTTTGAAGAAAGCATGTAATAAAAAATTAACAAATAATTTCCTCATCTCCATTGCACCACAAAATTGCTCCTCCAAGCTGCCTTCTCCTGTTAACAGGATGGCAGTGTGTTTTAACAAGGATAAATTATATAATGCCACAAAGATTTTGGGTGAGGAGAAAAATTAGACACATTCTTCCTGTCCCTCTCTGCTCAGAAGTACTACTGTCTGTGGATGCTTTTAATTAACAACAATCACTACAGTATTGGGGGTTGCTACATGCATATGCATGTTGGGGGTTGAATTCAGATTTAGGTGCATATCACTGAGTGCAGAAGAATAGATGCCTTTGAGATATGGTGCTGGAGGAGAATTTTGAGAGTACCCTGGACAGCAAAGAGAACAAATAGGTTGATCTTAAAAGAAATCAAACCTCGACTGCTCCTTGGAAGGTCAAATATGGAAGATGAAGTTAAAGTACTTTGGACATCAAATGAGAAGAGAGGATTCACTTGAGAAAGCCTTGATGCTGGGAAAGGTCGAGGGCAGAAGAAGAAGGGGGTGGCAGAGAATGAGATGGTTGGATGCCATTGTTGATGCAATGGCCACAAAATTGGGTGGGTTGCAGAGAATGGTGGAGCATGGGGTGCCTGGCGTGCGATGATACATGGGGTTGTAAAGGGTCGGACATGACTATGTGACTGAACAACAACAACAACAACAACAACACTGAATTGTAAGCAGCTTCCCCCAGTGGCTTAGTGGTTAAGAGGCTGAGATTGGAGATTGGAAGGTCAGGTTTCAATACCTGAGGGGTGCACTTGGGGACATGAAAGGAGCGTCATTCGGGCATCCCCTGAGCAAAGTTGCTCCAGCAAAAATCCTTTTAACCCAGAGTAATCTCTGACACAAAATTATTATTATTACAGAATTGTTACTTTCAAAGTGGTAGCTGTATTAGTCTGTGAAGGCATATCAGACGAAGAAACAAAAGTAAAAACAGCAAACAATGTGATGAAAATGTGGCACCTAGAAGACAAAGTGCTGTATTTTAAATTGAGTTTTCATGGATGAAGAGTAAGACCCCTTCCTCAGACCACTGAGTTGGTGGAATTTCCTGACATCTTTTGTACAGCAGTTCCTTCAGCTCCCTAAAATGCTACATAGAAGATGACCTTGCTCAATGTGGACTGTGCTGCAGCTTGTACATGTGGGGAGGGCTTGGCAAAAGTGATCTCTGCAAAACATGGAAGGCAAAACCAAGATTTAATCTTCTGTCCCTGTCAGACGTAATCTACATCAAAAACAAAACAAAAGTGTAACATCAGTTTTCAGGCTCATGAACTGATTTCAGTGTGACCTTTTGTGGATAACAACCCACTTTTTCAGACACAGCACTAGATATGATCTAATTCAGAGGTTCCCAACCTATGGCCTGTGGGCCGGATGCAGCCCTCGGTGACATTTCATGTCCCCCCCCACCTCTGCCACACCCGGAAGTGTACAGGCTGCCCCCATCATGCAGGCAAGGCAAAATGGCCATCTGGCCCCTGAAGCTGTCTGAGGGAGCGTGACTTGGCCCTTGGCTTGAAAAGGTTGAGAACCTCTGATCTAATTCATGTTATCTTTCTTTCTTTATTTGTGTCAGATATACCACCAGCATATAATAACATACAAAGCTAAAATTAACACATCTAAAAACAAAATAGAATTAAAAAGGGCTAGATGACATCTGCCCAATATTGGGCTATATCAACAGCATTTCTTCTTGCCAACAAAAGGCCCTCATGTTATATTCCTTCTTCTTCTGACATCTTGGAAAACCTCACAGCTCTGCAGACCAGTCAATGGATTTCTGGAGTAAACAGGGAAAAGTTTATGTGGCCTGTTGAAGCCACCCCACCCCTATGTGGATTAGCTTTAAATTATAAGTACAGTACAGCCTTGTTTTCGAGCCAGGCACTGATAGTGCAAGAATGTAGTTCTGCTTTCAAATCCAGTGAAAGTAATGAGAAACAAAACAAATTGGATGCCTCTGTCTGTCTTGTGGAAATAAATGATGCAAGGCAGCTAAGCCATTTACACAATAATAATGTTTCCAAGACAAATATAAGAATTTTCAGTTTTCCAAAAATCAACAGGAGGCTTGAAATTGAGAGGCATTCCTGTATGCATTCAGTGTAACGGATACCCTTCAAATTCTCAGTGTTCATTGATTTAAGTGCTGTTCCTATTGAGAATCAATTCTTATAGCTGTTGTGTGGTCACTCTTTCTCTTCTTGGTGTGGTCTCACTAGCAAACATTTAATAATGTGGAATGGGAATGATTTGCTAGGCTCCAGGGCAGGAGTTCTCAAGCTTTTTAAGCTGGGGGCTGGGTCATGCTCTCTCAGACAGCTTTGGGGGTTGGACAGCCATTTTGCCCTTCCTCCACCACATGGCACTTCCTGGTGTGCTGGAGGCAGCGTGTGTGTGTGTGTGTGTGTGGGGAGAGCACATGAAATGGTGTTGAGGGCTGCATCCGGCCCACAGGCCACAGGTTAAGAATCCCTGTTCCAGGCCAATCTGCCAAACCCCAGTATCATTAAAATTGTAGCCAGGAGGTTAAGGAACCTTTGTTCCTCCTTTAGTTTTTTATTTGCACTTGGATTATTTTTATTAACACTATTATTTTTCATTGTTCTTGATTTGTCTACTATACCTAATCTTCCCTGAGCTCCACAGTGCAACTCTTCTGGGAAGCTCCCAGTGGCTTGGGTCAGATGGCCAACCTGACCAGTTCAATGATCTGTGCAGGAAAACCAAATGCTAATTTACTTCGTTGTTTCATGGTATGGTTATACCACTCACCACATCTCCTGGTCTTACCCCAGCCAATGGGAATTTGGGGTGCTATGGTCGAGGGGCTAATTTCTCCCCAATACAGCTTAACCGATGGTTAGCTCATTCTAGCACAGGTATCAGGCATTAATCTGTCTCCAGTTGTAATTAAACTCAAGGCTGGTTCCTGTTATGGAAGGGAGCAAGGAGGCCTCTTTCCAGTGTTCTCAGCCAGCTAGAGTTTTATCACCTCAAAGCCATGTGGTCCCACTGTTTTTCTACTTTATTATTTGATTTAACTCGTTCAGTGCAAGCTCTTCACACTACCTTATCTGGATTCAGTTTTCAGTTTATTGGCCCTTGACCAACCCAGATAATGTTCCAGGACCTATAGATGAAGAATAGAGAAGACAGAACTATGAGACATCAGCATGCAAGTGACAACAAACTCCAAATCTCTGAATGGCTTCTCCCAGCAATTCCATACAGATGTTTAAAAAGCATTGGTGAAACAGTCAATCTCAGAGGGACTCTATAATGTTGCCCCAAGGGGTGCAATTGACTTCCCAATTTGTATTCTCCAGTCCTCAAGGAAGGACTGGATGTAGGTTTCTGTTTGACAAGAAGAAACAAGGCCTTAGGCCAGGGGTTCCCAACCTTTTTGCTGTGCGGGCCAGACCACGCCCCGCAGGCAGCTGAGCAGACTGTGGTTCCTCCTGCATAAACACTGACTTAAAATGTGACCACAGCTGTCATAAACGTGTTTACAACCGCTGTGGCTGCATTTATGGCAACATTTATGGCAGGCATGGGCACGTTTATGCATGCGTGGGTGTGTTTTATGGCTGTCATAAATGCATCCTCTACCACTTCCAGTAGTGGCAAGGGCAGTGGCAGGCCACATGAAATGGTGCTGCGGGCCAGGGCCAGTTCTTGGGCCGTAGGATGGCCATCCCTGCATTTGGCTATGATGAGCTGCTGTGTCTATTTGTTGAGAACTATGACCTCTTTTTAAGGTTTTAATATTATTCCAGTATCTGGTTTTCTGAGTGTTTTTTAAATTTATTTTCAGCCCCAGGTTGAGCTCCATAGGTGCTTTCTTCCATCTACTCTCTAGCCATCTTCTTATTCTATATTTTCTTAAAACTCCTCCGCAGGTTTACTTTTAAATTCTGGTACTATCTCAATATTGGAGCTCCAAACCACAGAAAAAGGTTTCTTCATAAGCTTCCCCTTCAGTACAAGAGTATTACTCTTTTCATATGTGGAGCAATACAGAAGTGAATTCTTTTAACAAGCCCCCAAGATAAATTAAAAGGACTAGTTTTGACCATTGCCTAGATTCAAACATCACTGTTTGTCCAAACCAGCTTCTCACAATTCTTCTTCCACCATGTCTGGGTCAGACTTTAAACTGCCAAAATGAAGCCACCTTTTGGTGAATTCATTCTGCCATGCCTTCTATCTGGCCCAGTGTGAAAAAGATTAGCTTGCACAACAAGGTTGCCATTGCCTGGGGTACACCCGATTGTGGTTAAAAACAACAATATCCCATAATCTTCAAGGAGGCTCTTTCTGTGTACCCCACCTCTCATGAAAAATACTTGTCCATTAAACTTTTCCAATTCTGAGCTGACAACCCATTCCATCGAGAATGGTAGGTATGATTTAGAAGTTATTTTCTGAGGCCATTTCCTACTAAGGATCACAATCTTATTCTATGATTACAAGCCTCCTCTAACATAGTGTGTGGTCAGTCAGTCATAAAGGCTTACAGTGTATATCCGATCAAATCAGAAAAGGTTGCTTTAATGGGAGTGATCTCTCTTGGAGATTCTTCTGATTAACCTGACTCATTTCCCCATCCCAGCTCCCCAAAGTAGAAGCTCTATAGCTGGACCAAAAAGGTCTACTTTGAAGATGGATTTTAGTTGGGCTGGAGTGCATTTCCCTGTGTGTCAAGTGATTGATGATTGAAAGATTGCACTGAACGACTCTACAGGTGGTCCATATTGCAGACTATTTCTTTCTTAGAATAGGCTTATCTAGAATGAATCAAGCCACATAAGAACTGGAAGCAAACTTAATTTATGCAAACAAATAAAAAAGGTGAAATGACAGAAGTAGGGAAAAAGTGTCTTGTGGCATCTTTAAGGCAAATAAATTTATTGTAGTATAAACATTCATGTATTACAAACTATTTCCTCAGATGAGACTGCCGTAAGACTATTTTTAATAGATTAACATACAGTAGAACCCCAGATAATGCTCAAACTTGGTTCCACGAGTCTTAGCGTTATCTGATTTTTAATGTTATGCGATACATGCATCATATAACGTTAAAATCCTATGGGATGAATCGCATAATGTTAAAACCCCATAGAGATACATTGTAACTGGCACAGGCTTCAGCAAACGTTATACATTCCATAGGATTTCAACGTTATGCGATGCAATTTTTTCTTCCAGATTGCTTAATGGTATGCAGTTTTAGCGTTATCTGGTGCAAACATTATCCGAGGTATTACTGTAGTTACTTCTCCGAAAATGTCTGTTTTAGAAATGTATCTCATAACTTTTACAATGTTACAGAGGACACTGGGAAGCAATCATCAGAACACGTCCATAATTTAGATCCTGAAAATAAGCCATGAGGGCTTGGTTTGGCTCAAAGCATTTTGGCTGATGATTAGACAGCACATTGAACCATGCTGAGAAAGGATTGGAGCCTATGTAGATCATGGATCTGAATCCTAGCCAGACATAAATGGCAATAGGTGGATGTAAGCAATTCTGTTTTATTTTTATTTTTTAGGGGTAAGTCTTGCACAACTTTAATGTTAACAATGAAGGGATTATTATTATTTGTACTGCTCAGTGTATTCATCAATCCAGATAGACAATAGAGACTGGTGGCAAGACATCAGAAGACGGAGATTTGGAAAGGCAGCAATCGAGGTACAGTATTAGAAAAGATTATCAAGTGTAAGGATGTGTCTGTTGTGATCCAGCCCTCCTCTGACTCCGAAGAGGACCTGGATCAGGGGGCATTCCCTCTGCATAGCCCAGTTCTGCCTGCACCCGATGCTGAGGATCCCCTGAGCTAGGGATCTCAGCCTGCGCCTGGCCAAAGTCTGTTTCTCCTGGCAGCTGACCTGTCAGATCAGGGGTCTGGCACTGACGGTAATCAGCCCTCAGTCAGGGAGAGGTCCAGGAAACAGCTAGACCTGAGATGCAGGCAGGCTAGAGCGAAGTACCAAAGAAGGTTCCTAGCTGATACCGATTAGCTGGGAGGCTTATAAGCAAGCTTCTTGCAGCCTTCTAGCATCGGTACAACTCCTGTACAGACTGACATCTTTCTTGACTCCAGACTGCCTTCCTAGACCCTGACCTGCCTGCCATGACCCTGACTACTCTGCCAACCCTGACAACACCCCTGGACACCCTTTGGATTAGACTAATGACTCGGACTACTGGTAAACAGACCTCGGCTTGCCTTTTGGACTTTGATATCTGGACTATCCTTGAACAAGGCTCTCTGTATAGTGCCGCTGTGAGGTGACTGAGCCTGCCTGCATGGTTCAGCACAGTATCTGGCCAGGTTATTCTGCTGTGGTAATAGAGTAAACCATATTGCCAGCGAATTAATGCCGATTGTCAAGTGGTAGTTAACTAATCTGACAATCCTGAGGACTAATGGATTTGGGTGCTGAAGTCCACAGGGAAGGGTGATAGTCCCCAAGTGGATTAAATCCCACTTGAATCCATCTTGATGGAGGGCAGCAGCATCAATACTGGCCTGGAGCTGAGGATGACTTTGTGTGTCAAAAGGGCTTAGGTCCAGAAAGTGACTCGCAGAACTGGATCAGTGGTATGGGGGCCATGCTGCAATGCAGAAGACAAATGGAAGGCCACTGCGTTATATTCTCAGGACAGTTCTCATGGCTGATTGCCATGATGATCACTTATATTTGGATTCAGATATGGCAGAAGAAGAAGAATGTGTCACTAGAAGCCAAGGCCAAGACCATCCATACTATTGTATTCCTGATCACCATGCATAGATGTAAAAGCTGGACAGTAATGAAAAGCTGTCAGGGAAAAATATGATTCAATTGAAGTGAAGTGCTGGAGAAGAGCTTTGTGGATATTCTGGACTGCCAGAAAAACAAATAAATGGATCGATGATCAAATCAAGTTTGAACTTTCTTTGGAGGGAAAAATGAAACTGAAGCTGTCCTACTTTGGGCACATCATAAGAAGGCAAGATTCTCTGGAAAAGATAATAATGCTAGGAAAAGTTAAAGGGATCAGGAAAGAGGAAGACCAAATTGTTGTGTATAAGAAAGTATGCCTTTAAACAATGTAACACTCGAAGAGGGGACAGAATAACTACCAGCTGTAACTCTGTAACCTCCTGTATTAGGACGCGAGCTAATGTCCACCAGATGGCAATAGCGAGCGTCCAGCTCACATGGTTCCAATTCCACAAATACCTACAGCGCGGGAAGATTCCCGCCACCACCTCACCTGGACAAGAAGGGCGTGACCAGAAATGACGTCACGCAGACAGTAGCCAATGGGCTACCGAGGAGCCACATTCAAATGTATAGCCTCTGTATATATTGAGCTGTTCGTCCACCATTACCACATGTTCCTCCGGACCACCATGCAATAAAGACATGTTAAGCCAATCCTTCGGCTGTTCCTGTGTCTTGGTTCTCATATACTAAATTGGCGACGAAGGTGGGATAATGGATCCCCACGAGATCAAGACACACGCCGGTTTCGACATCAACAAGCCGGAAGATTGGGAGCTCTTCGAAATGGACTTCCAAAGCGCGCTGGTGGTGTCCGACATTACGGACGAAGGAAAGAAGAGGGCCATCCTCACCCGGATGCTGGGACATGCCGCCATGAGAGTATTGGTGGACCTGGTTTCGCCGAAGAAGGTGAGCGAGGTGTCGGTCAAGCAGCTCCTGAAAGCGATGCGCGACCACTTCCAGCCCTCGGTCTCGATGTTTTCGGCTCGAGACGCGTTCTGGAAGAGAGTCCAAGCGCCTGGGGAGTCCATCGCAGCCTTTGCAGTGGTCCTCCAGTTGGCCGCCGGCCCTTGCAAGTGGGAGAACCTGGAAATCGCCCTCAGGGACCGCATGCTCTGTGGCCTGTGGGACGAGGACGTTCAGCGAAAGCTGATGAACCAGGAGCCGCCCCCGACGCTGCATGAGGTCATGAAGGCGGCGCAGGCCACGGAAGCCATGAGGGCCGGAGTCAAGGGGTTCAGGGAAAGGCCCCCACAACCCGACAAGGCAGCGGGCCCGGTGCACGCGGCCAGGCGAGCGCCACAATCCTCCACGGAGAGCAGCGAGGACGAGGACGTCCGGAAGGTGCGGAAGGATGGCCGACGTTGCGACGGCTGCGGGGCGGCCCACGACCGCGCCAAGTGCCCATTCCGGAAGGCCGAGTGCCACAACTGTGGACGTCGAGGGCACATAGCCAAGGTTTGCAGACGGCGGCGCGGGGACCAGAGAGGCTCGACAGACCACCCACCGAGATTCCAGGAAGGCGCCCGGCCCTCGAGGAAGCAGGACGGCGTGGGCCATATCTCCAACGGCAGTGACGACGACGCTCCAGTTCACAGCGTGTCCTTAGGACACCCCCGTTACTTTGTTGAGGTACTGGTGCAAGGGCCCCCCGTTAGGATGGAAATAGACTCGGGGTCCTCCTATTCAATCATTTCCCAGAGGGAGTTTTTGGGAATTTCCCCCAACGTGCGGCCCAGGCTCAAAGCGCTGAGGTCTACGCTGTGGGACGTGCAGGGAAATAGCATTCCGGTGTTGGGGGTTGGAAAATTCAAGGTCCAATACAAGCGGCACGCCGTGGAACTTCCCCTGGTGGTCCTCAAGGGGGGAAGCTGTAGCCTTCTCGGGACTCAATGGTTTAAGCCCCTGGGGTTGTTCATTGGGGGTGTGCATGCCGTTGGGACTGACCCTATACAAGAGGTGTGCGACACGCACCCCGAAGTGTTCAAGAAGGGACTCGGAAAATTCAAGGGACCCCCAGTTGCGTTCGATCTGGACCCAGAGGTCCGCCCAATAAGACTCAAACCGCGCAGAGTGCCTTTTGCGCTCAAGGACAAGATAGAGGCGGAACTGGACAAATTGGTGGGCCAGGGGATTCTTGTTCCTGTTGATTCTGTGGAGTGGGAAACTCCAATTGTAACAGCACTGAAGGCCAACGGGGAGGTTCGCATATGCGCAGATTACAAATGCACCATTAATAAGGCGATACGCCCAAATGCGTATCCGGTACCGGTGGTCAGCCACCTGTTGGCCAGGTTACACGGGGGGAGGTGTTTTGCAAAACTTGACCTGGCACAAGCATACCAGCAGCTCTCGGTAACCCCAGCTGTGGCTGCTGCGCAGACGATAGTCACTCATAAGGGGGCGTTCCAGGTCACGCGCCTACAGTTTGGCGTGAACTCGGCGCCAGGTATCTTCCAATCGCTCGTGGAACGCCTCTTAAAGGGTCTGGAGGGGGTCTTACCATACTTTGATGACGTGTTGATAACGGGGGGGAGCGAATCTGAATTGGCTGAAAGATTAGACAAAGTACTGACGATATTCGAAAAGGCGGGGTTGAGGCTGCGAAAAGACAAATGTGTCTTCTTCGCAAAAGAGGTTGAGTTCTTGGGTTTCCGGGTAACCCCTGCAGGAATCAAACCCTCCAAATCAAAGGTGGCCGCCATTCAAAATGCTCCTCGCCCCACCTCCAAGCCCGAATTGCAGTCGTTCCTGGGGCTCCTCAACTTCTACCATTCCTTCCTGCCCCGGAAGGCATCGGTAGCGGAGCCGCTTCACAGGCTTCTAAAAAAGGACGAGGCATGGAAATGGGGCGAGAGCCAGGAGAAAGCATTCAATGACCTGAAACAACTCCTAGCCTCAGACGCCATATTAACCCATTTTGACCCCAAGAGACCAGTAGTCCTGATTTGTGATGCGTCCCCAGTGGGGGTGGGGGCGGTTCTGTGCCATGTGATGGAAAACGGGTGGGAGGCCCCGGTGGCGTTCTACTCCAGGTCCCTGTTTCAGGCAGAGTGAAATTACGTACAGACAGACAGGGAAGCGTTAGCAATAATCGCTGGGACCAAAAAGTTCCACGATTTCCTCTATGGCCGCCCTTTCACCATCGTGACTGACCACAAGCCCCTGCTAGGCATTTTCACTGCGGACAAGCCCACGCCACAAATCCTGTCCCCTAGGATGCTCAGGTGGGCCATTTTCTTAAACGCATACCAGAACGCGCTGGTGTATCGCCCTGGAAAGGACATAAGCCACGCGGACGCCCTGTCAAGATCACCCCTCCCCCACACAAGCGGCCACGTGTGCGAGGTGGAGCAAGACCACCAAGTGCTCATGATAGAGGTCTTGGATTCACCCCCCCCGTATTGCCCGCAGAGATTGCCAAGGCGACAGGCAAGGACAAGACGTTGGCCCTGGTTAGTTCTTGGGTGCAGAAAGGGTGGCCAACGTCCCCCCCCAGCGACGGAGTTCACCCCATTTTTTCGGAAAAAGCTAGCATTGTCCTCAGAGAGGGTGTGCCTCCTGTGGGGCCAGCGAGTAATTGTCCCTGAATCCCTGAGAGCGAGGGTGCTCAAACTGCTGCACGTCAGCCACCCTGGAATTGTCCGCTCCAAGGCGTTGGCCAGGAGCTACTTCTGGTGGCCCCAGTTGGACGCCGATATCGAGCACATGGTGGGCACTTGCGCGAGCTGCCAGAGCTCCCGGACCGAAGAAGCCCGTCTCCCACACAGGGAATGGGACATGGCAAAGGGGCCGTGGTCCCGCGTGCACATTGACTTTGTGGGCCCCTTCAGAGGATCACTCTTTCTCCTCGTAGTGGATGCTTACTCCAAGTGGTTGGAGGTAATTCTGGTTGCGAACACCTCCTCAGCCACAACAGTTAAACATTTGCGGAGGGTGTTCAGCACGTTCGGCATACCCGACACCCTTATTAGCGATAACGCTAGTTGTTTCACGTCCGCTGAGTTCAGGGCATTCACCGAGATCAACGCCATCCGGCATATCACCTCCGCACCTTTCCACCCGGCGACAAATGGCCAGGTAGAACGCCTCGTGCGTACCACCAAAGACGCGCTGAGGCGCATGGGCCCCGGGGATTTAAACCTGCAGTTGTGTCAGTTTTTTCTGGGATACAGGGTAACCCCCCTAGCGTCAGGGTACTCGCCCGCAGAACTCCTAATGCGCAGGAAGCTGACTACGATACTGACCAGCCTTGACCCCGCCAGGGTGGAAGACACTGGGAGGAACATCGGGGTAGCGGGCACGAACAGTTTCGAGATAGGCGCCCCGGTTTATTGCAGAAACTACGCTAGCGCAGGGCCAGCCTGGATTCCGGGCGTAGTCATTGAACAGACAGGCCCCGTGTCGTATTGCGTAGAGACCAGCACAGGTCTACTCTGGAGGCGACACGCAGACCAACTCCGGCGCCGGATCTCTGAAATCCAGGGCGCTGACAGCGCAGAAAAGGATTCAACGTTAGGGTTCTCCCCCACCCGTCCAGCCCAAGGGGGAGGAGAGGGGGGCCGGTGGTCCCCACCACGGGGGGAAGGGAATAAGCTTGTCCCCGTAGATATCCTGACAGATACCCCCATAGATTCCCCAGTAGATGATTTTGAGTTTGAGTTACAAAACCGGGGGGGGTTTGGAGTGGTCCCCCACCCATCCAAGCGAGAAGCGGGGTTTTGCGTTAGCCCCCAGTGCCCCCGGTTTTCCCACAATGGAGTTCCTCCCTACCCCAAAAGCCGCGGAACCGCGGCAAGTCGCTAACGAGTATCCCTCTCCCATTGCAGAACAAGAGACCAGGGAGCAAAGAAGCGATAGCGCCCCCGAGACAAGCCAGCCAGCCTTGCGCCCAAAACGCGTTTGCAATAAACCATATTGGATGAGAGACTTCGTCTCATCCTAGGGGGGAGGGATGTTGTGTATAAGAAAGTATGCCTTTAAACAATGTAACACTCGAAGAGGGGACAGAATAACTACCAGCTGTAACTCTGTAACCTCCTGTATTAGGACGCGAGCTAATGTCCACCAGATGGCAATAGTGAGCGTCCAGCTCACATGGTTCCAATTCCACAAATACCTACAGCGCGGGAAGATTCCCGCCACCACCTCACCTGGACAAGAAGGGCGTGACCAGAAATGACGTCACGCAGACAGTAGCCAATGGGCTACCGAGGAGCCACATTCAAATGTATAGCCTCTGTATATATTGAGCTGTTTGTCCACCATTACCACATGTTCCTCCGGACCACCATGCAATAAAGACATGTTAAGCCAATCCTTCGGCTGTTCCTGTGTCTTGGTTCTCATATACTAAACAAATACAAGAAGGATTGACTCCTTAAAAGAAACTATGGCCTAACACAGACTGTTGAGGGCAGGACATTCACTAGACTTGTTGGCATGTAACAGCAGCAGCAACAATAAACAATCGCCACACACTCACATAAGAAATGGAGGTTCTGGCTCACACAAAGAAGCTGCATGTATAGAAATGCTTTCCACTCTTTGTATTGTTACAACAGCACAGCAAAAGTGATAATTGAGGGGTGAGGCTAGCATACTTCCCTTATCATATTTGGAGGACAAACACTTTAATAAGATTAAATGCCATTTTGCTTGCAGTGGTGTCTTTTCTCCCATGTTTACGTCTTTAAGGCTCAAATGATTCAGAAAAAGGCCAGAGAGAGAGAGCTAGTTAATCTCTCTGCCTCCCATTCCTCACAAAAACTCTTCTCTTCAAAATTGCATCTCCAGTTTCTTTGGGCTTAACTGGGGAAACTGTACCTTTATCAGTGTTCTACTCACAATGCAATACAAAACATTTTTGCAAGACTGAGAAAATAGCCAGAAAGAAAAGTACCAATCAGCTCTTAACCTATTTCTCCACTACATCATTTAGCTTTCAAGGTTTATTTCAGTTACTTACTTAGACTTAGATCCTCCCATGTAGGGTTGCCAGAATGGTATCCTAAAGGAGGACATGTCCTCCTTTTCTATGATACTTATTTGTTAAAAAAACCAAGAAGTTCTTTTGAAAATTGGCAGTTCAGCTAAATATGATTAAAATAAATTATATAAAAAACCTGTTTGATTTGTGGAAGTCTTCCTTTTTAGACCCATCAGCCCTCCTTTTTCAAATTATCATCTGGCAACCTTACTCCCATGCTATGTAACATATTAGGCACCAAGGGAGATTTCAGTTAAGAAGATGAAAATTGAGAGAACCAGATGCATGAGTCTGCATGGAGCATGTAATTTGGCCCTGAGTGATAAAATGATATAGTTAGGTTACAGGTTTAAATAGCCAATTAAAGCAATCCATGGCACATGAAAAGCATATCTTCGATGATTAAAAGGTGCTGGAATAAATAGGAATAATATAACATCTGTCTGAATATAACACAAGCTAACAGATCAGACAATCATTTGGAACATTTTGACTGTTGCTGTTCTTTTGACCATTACATATATTATGGCTTTTAGTCCTCTGCCATAAAAACAGGAAGAACAGGTACAGAATTGCAAAAAAGGAGCCATAGTGGCTTAGTGATTAAGACACTGAGCTTGATGACCGGAAGGCTGGCAGGTCAGTAGTTTGAGATCTGAGTGGTGCTTAATGGAGTCCCATTATCTGTTCCAGCTCCAGCCAACCTAGCAGCTCAAAAGTAAGAAATTGCAACTAGATAAATAGGTACTACTTTTGTGGGAAATGTAACAGCATTCTGTGCACTTCAGCATCTAGTCATGCCTGTCATATGGCCACGGAAATGTCTGCAGATGCAGACAGCACTGACTCTTGGGCTGTAAATGGTTTTTGAGCAAGGGAGACTTTCACCTGTTCCAGGCAATATTACTGAATCATTGACCAGCAAGGAATTTTCCTAACTATCCACATGATGGAAATGAGATTGAGCTTCAACCATCTTTGGAGCCTCTTCCAGCAGAAGTGGTGGGTGAATGAGATAGTGATCAAAAAAATAAAAAAGGGAAGAAAAATGAAAAATTGGAAACAAAAGAAACAAACAGCATTTTGGTTTTCCAGTTCAAGCCATTGGAAAGACCAATGATGCAAATGTCTCACATGAATGAGATTTGGGCTCAGACCAAACTGTATGGTGTCTGGATTGTTCCAAACCAAATAGGATATGGTCTCAAGTGCTGAACTTGTCTTTGCACAGGAGCCATTCTAATCTTCTCTGTATACTTCCAACTGTATTATGTATATGTGCTGCCAAACTTGTCTTTTAACGGAATAAGAACATGGTACAGTGGTACCTCGGATAAAGTTCGATTCGGAAAAAGTCCGATTCGGATAAAGTCACAGTTTTCATGCACACGTGATGCATCGCATAAAGTCCAAAACTGCTTTAAAAAATGGACGTTATCCGAGGTATTTGGTATAGAAACCTCAGATAACGTCAATTTTTGGACGTTATCCATTGCATCGCCCATTTGATTTGGATAAATCCAAAATCAGATAAAGTCCAAACTTGTGGAACGGAATTTGGACATTATCCGAGGTTCTATTGTATTTAACATTTTTCTTCCACTTCTGTTTCCCAGTGCCATTTACCTGCAATCTTTCAGAAAAGTTGTTTCACATACTATTTAAATATCCACATTTTCAAACCAATTTTGAACAGACTTCTGAATAGGCTTAATAAAGATAAAAATAAAATGTAAAATGAATTACTCAATTTATTTATAAAGTAGCTTGATAGAATAAATATCTTAAGTAAGTGTGGTTTCCCCATGCCCCAGTGGCATGGAACGGCCCACGCAGAGGCCACTTCGGGGGAACGCTCCTTGAGCCGTGGGCTCTGCGGGCAGAGAAATTTAGGGGGGTGGATAAATGATAGGGTTTGATTCACCCAATTTCCTGACCTGACCAGCGGATCTGCTGAGAGAGCGAATAGCTAACCCAGTTACCCATTAGAATAATCACTCATCTCCAAGCTCAACTTTACCCCGGGTGTAAACAGATGCCATGTTTACCCCTGCCTAATCCCCAAACAATGGTGTTTTCCCCAGTCTGTGTTTGGCCAAGTTAACTAACTTCCCTCCAAGAGATTCCCAATTAACCCGAGTAAACAGGTGATGTGATTTCTGTCAGATGACTGTTTTTGCCACCGTTGCGCTTTTACTCCTATATATGATGATGCCTTTTTCCCAATAAACCACTGATCTTATCCTCCTCCATACTGCCTCGTATAGTTTCTTGATCAGTCTCCTCCGGGACCTCCGGCCCTCTGTGGCCCCAATTCCTACATCTGGTGACCCCGGCGTGATCTACTCGTGAGTAAGCAAGCGGTCTTCCTCAGAGTAGCGATCACACGGTCCGGTTCTGCGCTTGAACCGTGTCCGAATCGTCCCGGAGGACAGCGCGGCACTCCGTCCGGCAGCCAGCCGAGCGGAGGGACGGCCTGCGGTGAGGCAGTCCAAAGAGGCATCCTACAGCGTGCTCCCGGCTTTCGCGGCGGCTTGCAGGTTACGGAAAAACGCGTTCCGCTCAGGGCAGCTGTGAGCCCCTGACAGCGCAGTGGCCACCGAGGGCCCGTGGCCGCAGTCCACGCTCCGAGCTCTACCCAGAAAGCGACGTCGCCAGAACCTGTTGCCTGCCAAAGACGCGTCGACTCGTCCCGAGGAGGAAATTTCGGAGGACCCAATCGCAGGTAATATGGGGACCTGTCCTCAGCGACAGCGTCCATCTGCTAGCCAAAGAACTCATGAGGGAGAGTTCAAGATCCTGGCCAGGATATTTAATTTGCGTTTTCACAGCGGGGAGCTAGCGAGACTTTTGGTGTACCTAGGGGAACACTGCCTGCTTTACCCAGAAGTAGGTACGTTAACCCTCGAGCTCTGGGATCAGATAGGAGACTGCATTCAGCAACCCCCGAAAGCTCCAGGAGGCGTAATTCGCACATGGAGAAAGTGTAGGAAGCTCTTAGCGGAGATAGAGCCAGTCCGGGTAGAGGCCAAAGAACCCCCAAATCTGCCAGAAGCGCCAGCCGAGCCAACGGCGCCTACGGCGCTCTATCCATCACTCCAATTTAGGCAGGGTAGCGTAGGGAGCTTTCCCCCGGCGACAGCTGCAGACGTCACCGGTGGAATGCAAGGAATGAGGAGCGCAGGCGCTTCTCTGACAGGAACGGGCTCCCGAGTTACCAAAAGTCCCCTTCAGCGTACAATTGAAGAAGAGATTAGGAAGGGGGAGTTGCCAGCAGAAGAACTAGCTGAGCTTAGTCAGATATGTCCCATCCGCATGGAAATAGACGCGCTCACAGGCGCCCAGCAGATAATTCATTCCCCAGTTCCGTATAAGCTTCTCATGGCCATATGGAAAGCCATCTCAGAAACAGGGCTCCAAAGTCGTTTTACAAGGGGCACGCTTCAGCAAGTGTGCGAGAACACCATGTGGATTCCCCATGACTGGAAAGCCGTCATGCGGATGATGCTCAACCCTAGCCAGTACTTAATTTGGGACAGCGAGTTTCGCCTAGAGGCGCAGACAAGGGCTGCCAGGATGGGAGGCGCAGTACTTCCTGACCAGTTATATAGTTCAGGTGCCTTTGAGCCCATCGATGCCCAAATCAACTTGCCTCTTGCCACTCTCCAGATGTCAAGGAAAAGCGACACTCCCAGATGCCCTTCCGGTATATGGACATTTCGAATATCTTCCTCAAGTTCTATAATGATATGGATATATATAATGTGAAATACCCTACTAATGCAAAATACGTTATACAAAAATGCATGCAAAATCAATAGATCTAACAAAAGCATCTATGTAAATACATGTGAGTAAGGGACGAAATATAAACGGACTGAGTAACATACCCATGGTTAAATTGCTTGCGCGTATCGCACCTCTACTGGCGTTTCTCTCCTTGTGTGCACGCGTTGATTTGCTAACGAATGTAGACACCGTTTATAGTATCAGAAGGAATGAGGGACATGTGGTTTGAGTTATACTGAATTATACTAATTTCTAATACTGAGCTCCCCACATCTCTTAAAGCTGCAGTTATGATGCGATGGTAATAGAGTGGCCATGGGTTCGAATTTTGCGCCCTCAGTGGCCAACATCTTCATGTGCCATTTTGACACGACTTTTATTCTGGACCCACGTGTTAATCCATTTTTTGCCAATATTTTATGTTACAAACGATACATAGACGACCTGTTTTTTGTTTTCAGAGACCACTCGGCTGTTGAGAACTTTTGCACCTGGATTAATACACAACACTCACACCTCAAATTTACACATGTCATAAATACTCGCTCTATCCCATTTTTAGATTTGACGATTTTCATTGAAAATAACCGGTTAAAGACCAAATTATTCCATAAACCCACCGACCGGTATGCCTACTTGCAGTATACATCCTTCCATCCCCACCACTTAAAGACCAATATTCCATACAGTTTACTGATCAGGGCCAAAAGGAATTCTTCTCGCACACATGATTATGTAGCAACAGCGGACGAAATTTCATCTATTCTTCATCGCAGAGGATACCCTCATGATGTAATCAGATCAGCCAAACATAGGACAGATTTGCGAAATAGGAACTCTCTACTTAATTACAACACCAATAGACACCGCACACGACCAGGGTTATTCTGGTCGGTCGATTACACTCCCATGGCTCAACGCATTAAACAAGTAATCTTAAAACATTGGCACATTCTGGATTCCGTGCCGGGCTGCCAACATAGACCTACAATCGGATTTAGAAGAACTAAGACTATAGGCAACCTCATATCACGTACTGATATTATGAGTTCCAACCAAGTAAAGCAGACCATCTCTTGTGGCCACCACTCGTGTGGCCATTGTAAATATTGTGGCCACATGTGGACCACCAACAGGGTGAGAGTACCTAGTAGTAACTTCAGTCTCGATCTGCAAGCCCACACAAATTGTAATTCTAAAGAAATCGTATACATGTTAGTCTGCAAATGTCAGCTAGCATATGTAGGACAGTCCAGACGACCACTTAAGGTGCGTCTAGGTGAACACGTCTCCCGCATCAGAAATAAAATTGCCAATGCCCCGCTTGTCAACCATTTCCTACAAGTAAAACACACGATCAAGGATATGAAAGTAGTAGTGCTAGAAACATTCAAAGAGAACAGATATCACAAGATTAACATAGATCAGTTTCTCCTTCAAAAGGAAGCATATTACATTCATCGCTTTAACACGCTGTCTCCACATGGGCTCAACACAGAGTGGGATCTTTCAGCGTTCTTGTAAGGATACCTAGATCTATTACCATCGCATCATAACTGCAGCTTTAAGAGATGTGGGGAGCTCAGTATTAGAAATTAGTATAATTCAGTATAACTCAAACCACATGTCCCTCATTCCTTCTGATACTATAAACGGTGTCTACATTCGTTAGCAAATCAACGCGTGCACACAAGGAGAGAAACGCCAGTAGAGGTGCGATACGCGCAAGCAATTTAACCATGGGTATGTTACTCAGTCCGTTTATATTTCGTCCCTTACTCACATGTATTTACATAGATGCTTTTGTTAGATCTATTGATTTTGCATGCATTTTTGTATAACGTATTTTGCATTAGTAGGGTATTTCACATTATATATATCCATATCATTATAGAACTTGAGGAAGATATTCGAAATGTCCATATACCGGAAGGGCATCTGGGAGTGTCGCTTTTCCTTTGCTTGTTACAACACCCCAGCCGTCTCACCCCCATATACTCTCCAGATGTCGGCCGAGGCCGCCTTCAGGGCGTTTTCCAAAGTCCCAGCAACTGGCAAAGCGGCTAAAAATTACACCGCTATCAAGCAGGGAGCCCAAGAGCCCTATATGGACTTCATCAATCGCCTGGAAGAAGCCATTAGCAGGCAGATTGACAATGAGCAAGCCCAGCAAGAGCTCATGATGAAGTTAGCCAAGGACAATGCCAATCTAGACTGCCGTAAAATCCTGCAGTCACTAGGCAATCGTCCCGACTTGACGCTTACGGACATGATTAGAGCTTGCGCCGACGTTGGCACAGAATCCTACAAGATGGGATTGCTAGCGGCAGCGGTGCAAGGGGGTAAGAGACCAAAAGGAAAGACCCAAGGAGCGTGTCACAATTGTGGCAAGGTTGGTCACTTCGCTAGGGAGTGCCGATCCAAGGGAGGTGGGCAAAAGTCCAGCCGTTCCAAGGCTCCGAAAACCCAGTGTCCGAAGTGTAAAAGAGGCTACCACTGGGCCCGAGACTGTCCGGATTCGGGAAACCGGAACACGGGCATGTCTCTGGCCCCGGTCCAAACAGAGGTTTCCCTCAGCTCACCAGAGCTAGACTAGATCCCAGTCCCGCTCCAGGCCAGCCCCAAGGGTAGTACAGGGTTAGACTTGACTTGTCAGGCGGACGTTACATGCGACCTGCCAGGCACGGTCTATCTGGTGGACTCCCAGTACATGGGTCCACTGCCCAAGGGCTTTATAGGTTTAGTTTTGCCCCGTAGTGTAGCTGGAGCACGCGGAATTCTCGTAATTCCAGGAGTCATTGACTCCAATTTTTCAGGCGTTCTCCAGGTTCAGTTGTGGATGCACCTGCCCCAGACAATTCACAAAGGAGACACCTTAGCGCAACTGATCATGGTTCCTTGTCACTCGCCAGCAGATAGCCAGGGAAGGCTCAGTGACAGCTCCGAGTCCCGGTCAGAGGACCGCTCGAGCGCCAGTGAGGCAGTACAAGGATACCAGGTCTTAGCGACAGTGGAGACCAACATTGAGTGGAAACAGCGCCCGGTTATCGAGGTATTTCTGAATAATAGAATATTCTCAGGCTTATTAGATACCGGAGCAGATGTGAGCGTGATAAGCAGGGGCCAGTGGCCAAGGGAGTGGGCCATTGAGCCGGTCTCCGATGTGTGGGGGGTAGGCGGCATTCAGGAAGCGTTTAGGAGCCGAGAGTGGGTGACAGTCACGATTCCAAAGGCTGACGGCACGGCGGTAATTCGGCCGCACATTTTTGACATGCACATCAACCTTTGGGGGCGAGACATTTTACAGCAGTACGGTGCTACGCTTACCTTTGGGTAATGGCGTTGCCACTTAAGTGGCTCACCGACACGCCGGTCTGGGTAGAACAATGGCCGGTAGTGGGGGAGAAATTAGTCGCCCTTAAGCAGCTAGTTAAAGAACAGCTAGACGCAGGACACATAGAGCAGTCCACGAGTCCATGGAATTCGCCAATTTTTGTGATTAAGAAGAAGTCGGGGAAGTGGCGACTCCTCCACGATCTCAGAGAGATCAATAAATGCATTCAGCTAATGGGTCCGCTCCAATGCGGCATCCCAAATCCGAACATGATTCCCGAGGGGTGGGAGATCCTAGTCGTAGATCTCAAGGATTGCTTTTATACAATTCCCTTAGACCCCCGGGACCGGGAAAGGTTCGCCTTTACGGTGCCAGTTGTAAACCACAGTGAGCCTACGCAGCGTTACGCGTGGAAATTTTTGCCACAGGGCATGCTCAATTCGCCCACCCTGTGCCAAATTTATGTTCACAACGCACTGGCAAAGTTCCGAAGCCTTTACCCTAAAGCCATAGTTTGTCACCTCATGGATGACATCTTGGTCGCGATGCCGCAACTCGGCAGCGAAATATTTTCTGACCTCCAGGCCAGCCTGGGGGACAAAGGTTTACTCATTGCCCCAGAGAAAGTGCAGAGAACCGAGCCCTTCTCATACTTGGGTCATCGGCTTCTCCGCTCTTTCGCCGCACCAGTTTTGCCTCAAATCAATTTACAGGACTCAGTCACCCTGGTAGAATTGAAGCAGGTTTTAGGGAACATCAATTGGACCAGACCGTATTTTCGTTTGGAGACGGATCTTTTGAAGCCGCTCTTCTCGCTGCTAACATTAGGTAAGCAGCCAGCAGACCGGATAAAAATTTCTCGAGAAGCGCGCTTGGCTCTCGAGAAGGTCAACCAAGCTCTCAGCCAGCGATGGGTAGATAGGATCTCCCCAGGGCCATATGCTCCGATCCTGAATTTGTACATCGTACGGTCAGGATCCATGTTCACTGGAGCGCTCGGCGTGGATGCCGAGAAAGGGGCGAGTATCGTGGAATGGGTGTACCTTCCGAACACCTCTTCACGAAACATCACTCCTCCCCAAGACCTGGTCTCCGCGGTGGTTTACCGTGGACGGTTGAGAGCTAGGGACATTTCAGGGCATGATTTGGCCAAAATCGTAGTCCCGTTCACCAAGGAACAAGTTCAGCAATTAATGCAGCTCGGTGACTCACTTCCGATAGCTTTGGAAGGATTCACCGGATGCTTGGCATACCACTTGCCAAAGGACCCCAGACTCGTCTCACTTCAGACGCAGACAGTTAGCTTATTTGAGTTGCTTTCGCTGGTTCCACTTCAGGGAGCCAGGACAGTTTTTACTAATGGTGGTCGGACATACGGTGTCTTGACCTGGCAGGAGGGCCAAGCTTGGCACACGCTGTTAACTCTTCCACAAAAGTCCGCGCAGCGGGCGGAGTTGGCAGCGGTGAACCTTGCCTTGCGCACCTTCGCCAAGGAACGTTTAAACATCATTACGGACAGCATGTACGTTAGGAATTTTCTTCACAGTCTACCGGGAGCATACATTACTCCCGCGATAGACAAGAATTTGCTTAGTTTGTTTCTCACTGCTCAATTTCATTTGCGCAACCGCACGGAGCCGCTCTATATTGCCCACATCCGCAGTCATCAGGACCTCCCGGGTCCGATTTCCGCGGGCAACAGCAGAGCGGATGCGGCGGCAAAGGAAATTCAGCAACGTTCAGTTTTGGGTGTTTTTACTACGCCAATCCAGAGCCATGCTTTTTTTCACCAAAATGCCAAAGCACTCGCCAGACAGTTTAATTTGCCACTTTCTCAAGCCCAAGGCATAGTTCGCTCTTGCCAGCATTGTGCAGGGGCACCGGGGGGGGGCCTCGTGGGAGGTCAGCCCACGAGGGACGGAGGCCAATCAGGTGTGGCAAATGGACGTCACGCATGTTCCGCAGTTTGGCAGATGGCAGTACATGCACGTTTGCATAGACACTTTTTCACAATTCGTTTGGGCAACGGCGCAGAAAGGGGAGACTGCTTCCCACGTGGAGCAGCACCTCCTTTCCTGCATTGCAGCCATGGGCAAACCTCGGCACGTGAAAACCGACAACGCCCCATCCTACAGCTCCAGGCAGCTGGCGGCCTTCATGGCCACTTGGGATATTCAGCATACTTTTGGCGTTCCTTACAATCCGCAGGGGCAAGCGATTGTGGAACGGGTCAATCGGATGCTCAAGTCCTATATTGACAAACAAACAGAAAGGGGGGAGCCACCAGCCCTCCCCAAGTCACAGGCTCAGGCACAGCATTGTCTGAATAAGGTATTGTTCACCTACAATCACCTTAATGTTTTTTTCGGATTGCACACCACAGGAGAAGCACTTCCGCCGCTCGGAAGCTCTCCCGCGACCGATGGTCCGATACCGAGTGCCACCGGACCCTTCCTGGAGGGGCCCGGCGCCGCTCATAACCTGGGGGAGAGGGTATGCTGCAGTTATGTCTCCTACAGGTGTCGTTTGGATTCCAGCTCGGTGTGTCAAGCCTCACTTGGAACCACATGGCGTGGACCCAGGCCGACCCGAGTCCGGTCCCGGAGATGGAGGACCTCACCCTGACCAACAAGACCCATCGGAGGAGACGGCCACCGACAGCGCCGAAGATCACCTGGGGGATGATCAAGGCCCTTTGCAGTGAGGCTGAGGACGCCCTCCAACGCGAGGAGAAGGAGCCGACACCGGAGAACCTCACGGCTGCCATCTTCGCCCGAATTCACGCCAACACCATGGCAGCCATCATCATCCTGACCCTCTCCCTACTTGTGGGGGGAGGCGTTCAGGCCGCCCCACTTGGGGCCAGCGGCTTGATGCCAGACGGAGACCTTTCCGCCCGCATGCATTATAACCTATGGGAAAGGTTGGCGGGTCTCGTCAACCAGTCCGATTTTTGCCTGAAGCAGGACATTGGTTCTGCCTCAATTCTGAGCACCTGTCTCATCCCAGTGTGCCACACTCTAGATGCGCACGCCAGGGATGGCGACTGGCTGCTGAAGAGGATTTTCGGACCGCACCTCCCTCCGAGTTTTGCAACCTACGCTCGTTGGGGGGGATTGCGGTTCACCATGACTTTGCCGGCTGACGCAGCCACTCTTCACACTCCGCGAGTGGCGGCCAGCCCGAACTCTACTTGTGCTCGAATGGTCGGCTGCGCTGCAGTCGGCCGAACTCAGCGCCGCTGCTTCGATACCGGCAGCAGCAACTGGACTTGTGATAAACCAGAGACACTTGGTTCAATGTATGCCCATGTTACGTTACCATCTGGTTGGTTCTTTACATGTAATCAGTATACCTTTAACTACATTCCCGCAAATGTATCAGACTCCACATGTTGCCTAAGTCATTTGACACTGTTACTCCCTACTAAGGATATGATCACCCCAAGCACAATTGTTTCAAATGTTTCCGCACCCATAAGGCACACTCGTACCACCCAGTTAGACAGCTCATGTGATAGCAGCTTTAGAGTTTTGTGTCCAGCCGAATATGTCTCGCTGGCAGTCAGCATAGTCGGCGTGCCAGCCTTAGCCGTTGGCAACGCTCGGAGGATTAGTCGATTGGCTTGCGGATTAGCCAAAGCCATCAACCACACCTCCTCGGCGATCGCGCTGCTCAACCAGGAGCAGGCGGAGCTTCGCCATGCCATACTTGACAATAGAGCAGCTATAGACTACCTCTTAATGCTACATCATTTGGGTTGCGAATCTTTCCATGGTATGTGTTGTTTCAACCTTACTGATAATTCCCGCAGAGTGCAGAATCAGCTCACAAACCTCCACACCATAGTCCAGGGCATCAGAGAGGGCTCTGCATGGGGAGACTGGTGGAGCTCATTGTGGAGCTGGATGTGGTCGTGGATTCCATGGGGGTGGCTTCAGACGGTACTTAAGGTGGTCGTGGGGGTGGTCCTGCTAGGCATAGCAGTCTGCTGCTTGGCGCAATGTATCCCCTCACTGATGTTGAAGTGCCGCCCCAAGAAGGAACCCCGAAGCGTCATTCCCGCTCAGCAGCTGATGCCTCTCCTACGCAGAGTCGCCAGTCAGGTCCTTAAATGAAATTAAAAGGGGAGATGTGGTTTCCCCATGCCCCAGTGGCATGGAACGGCCCGCGCAGAGGCCACTTCGGGGGAACGCTCCTTGAGCCGTGGGCTCTGCGGGCAGAGAAATTTAGGGGGGTGGATAAATGATAGGGTTTGATTCACCCAATTTCCTGACCTGACCAGCGGATCTGCTGAGAGAGCGAATAGCTAACCCAGTTACCCATTAGAATAATCACTCATCTCCAAGCTCAACTTTTGTTGTTGTTCAGTCGCACAGTCGATTCCGACCCTTTGCGACCCTATGGACCATCGTTCTCCAGGCGCCTCTGTCCTCCACCATCCCCCTCAGTCCTCCCAGTTCTGTGCCCATTGTGTCTACAATACCATCTATCCATCTCATCCTTGGCCTCCCCCTTCTTCTTTTGCCCTCCACCTTTCCCAACATCACGGCCTTCTCAAGTGAATCCTCCCTTCTCATTTGATGCCCAAAGTACTTTAGCCTCATCTTTACTATTTGACCTTCCAATGAGCAGTCAGTGTTGATTTCTTCTAAGATTGACCTATTTGTTCTCCTCGCTGTCCAAGGTACCCTCAAAACTCTCCTCCAACACCACATTTCAAAGGCATCTATTCTTCTGCGTTCAGCTTTCCTAATTGTCCAGCTCTCACATCCGTACATTACCACTGGGAATACCATTGCTTTGACTATTCTAATTTTTGTTTTCAAGGCGATGTCTCTGCTTTTCACTATGTTCCCCAGGTTTCTCATGGCTTGTCTCCCTAGAATCAGCCGCCTCTTTATTTCATGGCTGCAATCTCCATCTGCAGTGATCTTAGATCCTAAGAAGGTAAAATCTGTCACTGCTTCTACTTCTTCCCCGTCTATTTTCCAGGAACTGATCGGGCCTGTTGCCATTATCTTGGTTTTCTTGATATTGAGTCTCAAGCCAGCTTTTGCACTCTCTTCCTTCACACCGATCAAGAGATTCTTTAGGTCTTCCTCACTTTCTGCCATTAGGGTGGTGTCGTCTGCATATCTCAGATTGTTGATGTTTCTCCCAGCAATTTTGATCCCATATTGTGATTCCTCCATCCCTGCATTGCGCATTATGTGCTCTGTGTATAAGTTGAATAAGCAGGGTGACAGAATGCAGCCTTGTCTTACTCCTTTTCCTATTCCAAACCACTCTGTCATTCCGTGTTCTGTCCTAACTGTTGCTTCTTGGTTCATGTACAGATTTCTCAGGAGGCATATGAGGTGCTCTGGTATTCCCATCTCTTTAATCACTTGCCACATCTTGTTGTGATCCAACTTTACCCCGGGTGTAAACAGATGCCATGTTTACCCCTGCCTAATCCCCAAACAATGGTGTTTTCCCCAGTCTGTGTTTGGCCAAGTTAACTAACTTCCCTCCAAGAGATTCCCAATTAACCCGAGTAAACAGGTGATGTGATTTCTGTCAGATGACTGTTTTTGCCACCGTTGCGCTTTTACTCCTATATATGATGATGCCTTTTTCCCAATAAACCACTGATCTTATCCTCCTCCATACTGCCTCGTATCGTTTCTTGATCAGTCTCCTCCGGGACCTCCGGCCCTCTGCGGCCCCAATTCCTACAAAGTAAGTGTGCCTATGTTTGGTGTTCTTGATTTTTATTTTATTGAAGGAAATAAATAGATAATGGACAGAA
This sequence comes from Bradypodion pumilum, assembly GCA_035047305.1. NCBI lineage: Eukaryota > Metazoa > Chordata > Lepidosauria > Squamata > Chamaeleonidae > Bradypodion > Bradypodion pumilum. The sequence goes on along the minus strand of JAWDJD010000004.1, from coordinate 279,003,926 downwards.
TCCTATCGAAATTTCTGTCAACTCTGCCTAACTTCCCATGTTGAATGTGGCTAACTGACATGAGGCTTTGCAATCTTTGTAAAATGTCATTCTTAAAACCAGTTAATAGATTAATAGACATAGCTTGACACTCCTAATAATTCATGATCAGGTTTTCTTTTTCACTACATGCATTTTGTAATAAGTCTCCTTGCTAAATATATAGCTTCTTCTTTATCAGCGTTTTTAATGGTGTTATCACAAAAGAATGTCATACAACTTTGGATTCTTGAGGTTAAGATAAAAAAGAGGGAGAAAGTTCTCACGGTAAGAGGTGAGCGCCAAGACACCATAAAATGTGAGCTATGCCAAAATGAGTATCATATCTCCAGCGTAATTAAACTGGTAAAAGTATACTCTCACACTTACTAAAGAAAGAAATAGAATTTCTATGTACTGAGGCCAAGCTGTTATCCTGAGAAGAATCACAGCTGGAGTAACCCTATCCTAATGTGGTTGCTGCTGTATGCTGAGAAATCAGAGAGTTAAGTTAGGTGTGTCTTTGGAGTTTCACTGCTGAAGGCTAATTATTCACTAAGTATACCTCGCCCAAGAAAAGTTGTTTGGCAGGTTTAGCTATACAGACAACTGTCACAGGATATCAGGCTGTTTTAGAGAACACACTTTTTGACAGCCAGTTGCTTCTTAGCCATATTTTAAACTGAATGTATTTTGTGAAAGAGAAATGCACTTAAACACGGACCAATTTAATTTCAGGATTTTAAGGAGGATTCATTTTTGAAGTCCCACAAGATATTGGCAGATTCCCTGCTGCCCCCCAAAATCCAGTAGTTTTGGGTTTTCCCAGTAGACCAAAGACAGGTCTTCCTCATTTTTGAAGATTAGAAAGACATCCTATCCATGCTTCTGGTGGGTGAGTGAGGAGGATAAGGCTCAACTTTTGTTGTTGTTGCTAAATCCAACTTGGCTCTTCCTTTAATACAGCCATTTAATTTAGCCAGAAAGAAATGTGGAGAGACAATGAGGGAATCAGTGGACATCCCCATTGTGTAGTTATATTTATTTTTCTTTATATGCTGTCTGGAAAGATTCATTTGTCAGCATGATTTGGGTGCCTAGAGGTAAACAAAAACTCCCTGAGGTCTTCTTTTTAAGGAGATGTAAGGTCAGCAGTTCGATTCCCAAGTATTGCAGGACGGAATGACCTCCTGTCTTTGTCCCAGCTCCTGCCAACCTAGCAGTTTGAAAGCAAGAAATTGCAAGTAGATAAATAGGGACCACTCTGGTTGGAAGGTAACAGCGTTGTGTGCTCTCTGGTGTCTAGTCATGCCTGCCACATGACCACGGAAATGTCTGCAGAAGCAGACAGCGCTAGCTCTTCGGCTTTGAAACAGAGATGAGCACTGAACCCTAGAGTCGGATACAACTGGCTTTTGAGCAAGGGAAACCTTTATAGAGCACTTGTTCTACGTTTCTTCTCCTGGTATGTCAATCATTCCTGATAATTTACATTCGAGGGTGTTGAGATGAGTTCCTAACAAATTGCCACCTTTCTAAAGCATAGGAATGTCATTTAGACGCCTCTGCTTCTTTGGATTATAGCACTGTTTTGTTGATAGTCAAGGCAATCATGCCTTTTGGTGGAAGGAGGCCTCCCTCCAGGCAGCAGAAGCTGAGGAAGGGAGGATCAGATGAAACCTTACATGCCTCAACTAGCTTCCGGCCTTCTGATACCCTATAGAAATCTTCCCTGTGGCCATTACTCCAAATCCAGCAACCAGTCTGATTGGCTTTTGTACATAGAATTGAGACGGGGAGGACAATGTTTTGTCCTTTACAAAATATCTTGGGGGTACTTCTATTTGTACTTGTGAAGGCTAGCAAGCACTTCTTGAAATATTGAACAACTAAAGTAAGAGAAGCATAATGCACTAGTGCAGAGGTTCTCAACCTTTTCAAGCCAAGGGCCGGGTCATGCTCCCTCAGACAGCTTCAAGGGCCGGATGGCCATTTTGCCCTGCCTGCCACACCTGGTACTTCCAGGTGTGGCGGAGGTGGTGAAGGGCCATATGAAATGGTGTCATGGGCCACTTCCGGCCCCTGGGCAATAGGTTGAGAACCCCTGCACTAGTGATTGAAGAGATTATATGTAGTATTGAAAGATTCATATCAAAGTAATGAAGACATTTATGGTGACACAGGCTCGAGGCCAACATCTCCCAACCAACATTATCACTTCTTGTTATGCAGCTTCCCAAAAATACTTTCCCCAAGCTTTGAAGAATATTTCATAAAGGTTGCATTGGATTTGACATTTTTAATTCCTTGCATTCTCTTCCTACCCACCTAAAGCTGACATTCACCTTAATGTAATGTGGATGCTTAAGTTTTGGAATTGTAAACAAAAGTCCACTGGCAATAAAAAAATACTGCCTGTGGCAAATGTGCTAGAGGAATTTAAGTCATCAAAGTTGAGGTCACAAAATGAAAGCCAGACTCTTTTTTCATGAGCTTCTGTTGTAGGTCCACCCTATTTTAACTGATCATTACACAAATAATAATCAACTACAGAAATAATTACTTCCTTAGTTAGATGGCAAAGTCTCCTTTCCAACTTACAAACTGTTGAATCCCTAAGGCAATGGACATGTTAAGACTAAGGCTTTGTGCATAATAACTACTTTCAGATCAACAGTACTCAGATGTACTTTGGATATGTATAATAAATGAGGGAGTGTCTTTAGTACAAGAATCCAGTATTATGAGTTAACATTTCAGCTTTTCTTGCTATAACACATATACAGAAAATCTCAAATACTTTAAAAATGCACATTTAGTTTGAGGTGCAATACATTTGACTAAATGGGGGCTTTGAAGTTCCAGATGTTTCTCATTTTCTCTGTAATGATCATGGTATCTTCTTGGAGGGAAATCTTAACCCCAGACCTTGCTGGCTAGAGGAGGTGAATCGGGTCTGTAAAAAGAGCTGATGGGGGTTGACTTTGTGTGCCTCAACAACCCTGTTGCAGAAAACTATATGTGGAATCTCATTATTGTTTTTGTCAGGGGTGACTGGTGAAGAGGGGCTTGCAAAGAATTGAGAGAAGAGATGCTAGAAGTTTTGTATATGCTGAGTCCAAAGCACTTTGGATCCATGAGGAGTAGAGCATACCAGGAGGAGAAACCTTGTTTTCTACTTTCATCTCTGAGTGCTCCACTTACTTACTTACTTAATTGTCTCTTCTTCTATTTTGCAATGTAGAGGATTCCACAAAGGATCTCCATTGGGATCTCTCCATGGCTCGCCTCAGGTCACTACCACGAACATGAAGGGCCTCCTTGATGTTATCAATCCACTTGATGCGGGGCCTGCCTTGGGGTCTTGTACCCTGCACTCGGGCTGCCCATGCCTGCCGTGGGATCCTGGTTTCAGCCATTTGGTTGATGTGAACAAACTGCTCCACAATTCCCTGAATCTACTCTGGATAGCTATGCCTGGCCGTTGTCCTCTTGCTATTCTGCCAGAAAGGTAGCCCCATCAAGCACCATGTGATTTACTTCTACTGTTTAAGAGCTCCTCTACCCAAACATTCTGTGAACTTACACTCTTCGTGTTCTCTTGCTGAGGAACATATGTGGGGAAATTGCAAATTAGCACTTTTGGAAGGCTTGGAGCCTTCTAGTCAGTTGGTTTCCATGCATGGCTTTATAGCCAAAGAGCCAGTCAGTTTCCATGCATGGCTTGCATTTGCAAAAAGAAAGCAATGAAAAAGAATTTTAAAAAGCTACATACCCAAAGAAATAAGAGGGGAAAGAGAAAAAAAGGAAAGCAGTAAAGCAAGGGAGCAGGGGATAAGTGTTATGTAAACAATGTAAACATCCCATTGTTATGCCTGAAGAAAGGAAAATCTGGGAAGATACAAAATCATGACAGTCTTTCCAACTAGAAAGCTATTTTTTGGTAACACATTACATCGTAATGCATTAACTACAAGACTTGGTATTCATATTTCTATATGATACTATATGCTGTCTCCATCATTGTTCATGGACCTATTGAACTGAGTACCAAGGCATACTCTGAAGGAACATGATGGAGCAGATTAATTGAATGGAAGCAAGTTTCCATTTTTCTCCAGACAGTGTTTGGATGGCAGAGTGTTTGGACAGGTTGAGTGTACTACCTTTTATTCCACAGTGGAAGAAAGGAGAGTTTAAATGCTAGAACACATGGATGATAGGAACATCATAAAATGGCTTTAATAGGCTAGAATGGACATAACTTAAATTAGAATTATGAGCTGGGAGAAAGGAAGTCAAGTAGAAGCAATATCAAATAAGATGTAGCCAGAACAAAATGGTTTTCTTAAGATACTGTACTTGACCTGGAAACAGCTGGTGGTTTGCAAGGATGTGTGGTTTTGCTTTAGGGGATCTTAATCAGGACCAACAGGTCTTGACTGTTTGCAGAAATGGTTTTACTTCCACCTTGTTCTTCTTTTGTTTTGTTTTGTCAAATAAGGCATGTATTACCAAGACACCAGAACAAGTGTTTCGGAAGTGCTTCATGTGTACTTTTTGCACGCTCATATAGACATATGAGCTATGAATCATGAGAGGTGGGTGCATCTGCTGTTCAAGAATATATAGTCTCAGAGGCCCTCAGCAGGTGTGAAATTATAATGGGGATTTTCTACTGATATCGAGGGGATTTTATTTATGTTACAGGTTTATTTGTACCTGATGTACACTACACAGAGTGATAACTTGGTCAGTTGGGCAGTATGTAAATAAAGCAAACAAAATAAATAGGTAAAATTAGTTGTACAGTACTCTGAATCCTGGTTTGAATATCTGAATATAGAATAAAGGTTTAAATGGGTGTAGTAGCACTGTCTAATTTTGTAGTCTGGTCATAATATAAGGTTAGGAACAAGACTGAATAATTCTCTTATTATTATTATTTATAGAGCTTATCTTCTGCATGATGATTTAGGAACTGGGTGTACAAAATGTTCATGGCACCCCAGGCTTACTTTAGGTACCTAGAAGCAAATTTAATAAATGAAGATTAAAGAAATTTATCAATTATATCCATCTTTTTGCCAGAGTTATAAGATAGATCGCTCTTGCTCAAAAGCCAGTCATACCTGATTCTAGAGTTCAGTGCTCACCTCTGTTTATAGCCAGAGCCAGCGCTGTCTGTTTCTGTGGACATTTGGCAGGCATGCCTTGACACTGGAGTGCACAGAACATGTACCTATTTATCTACTTGCAATTTATTGCTTTCGAATGGCAGGAGCTGTGACAGAGACAGGAGCTTGCACCATCGTGCAGCACTCAGGTATTGAACTCCAACCTTCCAGTTGTTGAGTTCAGCATCTTAATCACTTGAGCCCCAGAGTTTCTCTGTTATAAGATTTTTTTTGTTCAGTTGCAGTTGTTCAGACTCCTTGTGACCCCATGGACCATTGCTCTCCAGGCACCAGATAGCATTATAATAAATTCCCTTTTCTCTTTAGGTACTGTATTTAATCTGCCTAAGATCTACAGGCAAAAAATCAATGAACAGTGCCATCTTAGACAGAGATTAATGGTATTTAGTGTTGCTTTGTTCTTCTCTTCTCTTATTTACATTTCAAGTCCTTTTAAGATTATTGCATTTTAAACCTTTGTACAGTCTATGTATCTTGCCTCTTCCTTTCAACAAGCTAACTCTTAATAATATCAAAAAATATTTGTGGTAGGCTGATGCCTGGCTTTTGTGTACTGTGGCAGAAGTGATATATTTGTTTTGCCTTATCTGTTGCTTTAGTCTGCAGAACCAAAGTAGAATGTGATGCTTTAAAAATCCTCAACAATAGAGACTATTTCCACAATGGACACCTTGGCATTACATGGTTGTTTTCTTCAGCAAACATATATGACTCAGATGACAGTCTTGTATGCATATAAATCTTGAGAGATCCATGTTGTTCATGCACATGGGGACCCAAGCCATAGGTCCTGAAAGGTCAGATACATGTACATTTATGTACATAAACACACAGGCCACACCTACATGGGGTGTAGGGAAAGAGTTTCATCCCTGACTGATTGTGCTTTCAAATAAAACTAGCAAGCCATGTGACAATCAGAGACAATTCAGCTTCACTTCTTTCTCTATTTCTCTATATATGGAGAAAGCTTTTGTGGCCTTGTTAGGGGATGTAAGTATTTGCCTCACACCCTAACTGGTTGCAAGGCATATTGTGTCTGTGATGCCTTTAAGACCCTACTGTAGGGGCACACAGGTCCTGGGACTTTTCCATGGTGTGCTCCATGGGCCAGTGTATTTAGGTCAGAGCAGGATTGCAGACGTCCAGCTACAATGCTCAACTTCCTCCGCTGATAATCTGGATGAAGATTCCTGCATCTTCCAGAACCTGCTATGAGGATTGGATCTTTGCACTGATCCTAATGATGGCTTTTGCCTGATATGCCATCTGTGCCTGCTGGACAAAGAAGGACTACTTGGGGTAAGCCTCCACTAGGAGGACAGAAGCTGTAGAACTCTTTGGCTTTGTCTGTAATTACAGCTTGCATTTACCCTGCTGGACTGGACTACTACTGAACTGTATGGACTGAACTGTCTCAGTGAGGTCAACTGAGCAGCCCAAGAGAATATATCTGTTTTGTGTTACAGTTGTTGCACTGTATATACTTGCACTTTTTTACTTCCTGAGTAAACCTACTTTGAGTTTTCTTCTGCACCAAGATCTGTCTGCCTGTTTTTCTCACAAGGGACCATCTTGCCAGGTGTGAACCTCTTGCTGCCACTGCATACCACTCTGCTAACCATTTACATCGAGGCCTTTCTTAGTTCGGAATATACAGAAATACAAAAAATCCAGTTACAATTAATTACAAAGTTCCATTTCTACAGGAAATTATGGTGTAACATTTCTCATATGGAGTCCATATTAGTGAGTTTCCAAAACCAGGAAGGAATTTAGCCTTGGGGCTCCAGAGTCACTGTCTGCCACTCTATCCATTCTATCTTTGCAGGCACACCCCCCAATAAAGGACTCAGACACTGGTAAAAGTAGATAACGGCATTGGGCCACATTTATTGATTCATGCCCTAGTCCGAATTATAAATTTCTATTGGTATTCAACCAATTATAATTCTTAAGGCAAGCAGGCCGAAGTAACACTGGTAAGGTTCTACCCAAAATTGCCAACGGCAATTGGTTACAATGTATCCATTTGTATCAATTTGTTTGTTGTCAACAAACAAATTGTTGGCCGCAGTCAATAATCTAACTAGTGACCCCACCCTCTGACGCGTATCCGTAAAATAACGGGGTGATGCCTGCTGCCCAGCTCATGCCATCACCCCATTGCCTGGTTCATCGTTGACCAGACAACGTTAACCAACTTGTGCCTGTCTAGTGTTGTCCAGTCAATTGCGAACCTGCCAGATACCTGTGGGTCATAAATGTTTACCTTACCAGTGCTACCCGCCACACGGGGAGGCTTCAATAAAGGCTCACTGCCCCCCCCAGACCGTCAGCTCGGTCAACAGGACTGCTCGCCAATCTCCTAACAAGAGGCTCATACCTCCCGGCGACAGATGGACCCCATCCCCTGTGTACAGCTCATAATTTTGGAGACTGATGGTGGGGTGTCTTATGACGCGCCCCCAACCCTTGTCCCTAAGGAACCGGGCAATAGCCCTGTTCACCAGACGCCGAGCCCGATCAAGGGCTTGGAGGTTAAACCCTCCCCTGTAAGAGTGCCGCGGTACCACGTCAGACCAAATCAGGGTTGTGGCGGGCCACACATAATGCAGGTAGGCCAGGTCACCGCAAATCGCATGCTTCAGCGATAGGCCCATGACCTGTCCCAAAATCATTACCCCCGAGGTGTATAATCAGGACATCAGGCGGGTCAGCATCCCTGATGGAGAAAAGGAATGGCAACAGTTCCCGCCATAACATTCCGCGCTTACCGTACCACCTGAGACTTGCGGATGCACCTAGTCCCAGTCAGGGTCCCCACTCTGTCGCCGCAGCAAACTGCGCTGCCCTGTGCACATAGCTGTGGCCCACCAGCCATACTGTCACCGGTGCAAGACGACACCCAGGGTCTGTCAAGGAAAAAAGGAAACAGGGCCGTGACTGAACTGGTACTCACTGTTGAAAAGGGCGAACATACAACTGAAAACATCGTGATCCCCACCGTCCCATGTTGCATATCTCAGCCCCTGAGTACCCAAATGCCGCTGCGGTGGAAGCCGCTCCTATCCTAAATGAATGGGTGCCGTAACGAGCCCCAGGGAGGCCAACATTGGCTAGTGCCTTACCGGTCACCTTCCAAAATTGAAATTTAGTAAGGGGAGACCCATCTTGGTGACAGAAAAACGGGCCAGGGTGCATACCACGTAGTGCAAGGAACTCCTGTACGGCACCAACCGGACAGATGTCTGCCATGGAACATCGTAGCAGTCTTACACCACTGCCTACACCGTGCTGATCAACCTTAGAGGAGCGTATCCTCAGCTGAGCCCAATCATCGGAAACATAGACATCTTCGAGTTCCAGTGCCCTACGACTCGCATCCGCCTTAGACAGTAGCACCAGCTCACTGATGCGGAGCGCTCCAAAAAAGGCCACCGTAGTAGCCGCGTGAAACAGGGTTGCCTCATACCTGTCGAAACACAGGTCATGCCAACCCCGTGCCAGTTGGGTAAGGACCCCTGGGGAAATAGGGTGGCGGTTGTCCGGGCTGCGCCCACGTTCCCGCGCCCACCCTTCCAAAACATGTCGTATGCGAAAATCATTTGTGCTGTCAGCAAACCCACCCACCTTGGCCATGAATGCCAGCGCTGACAGCCTGGATGCTATGGTGCGGGGGGCAAAGCCCTGAGCATGTAAATAAACCATAAATTGGAGGACATGAGCCACTGGGATGGGCCAACTTTCCAGCAGCCGTGATTGGGCACAAAAGGCCCTGAATGAACTGAATGCATGGTGATACGCCTTACGCGTGCGGGGGGCGAGCGACATGCTGATCGCCCGGTTCACCTCTCCTTGCCAAGTGTCCATATCTCGTCCGGGAGCGGCAAGGGAAATTCCTCTGCGTCCGGGGCCAAGGCACGGAACCGGGGGATCTGCAGGCGGGACAAAGCGTCAGCAATATCGTTATTAATACCTGGAACATGTCGAGCCCTAAAAAGCACATTGAGGCATAGGCTGCACAACACGAACTGGCGTACCAGTTTCATAACCCTTGGAGATTTAGACGTCTGTGAGTTGACAATGTGGACCACCACCGCATTGTCACACCAGAAATGGACAACCGAATTGGCCCACTCCTCGCCCCATAGCATCAAAGCTCCCAGAATAGGAAAAAACTCCAGGTACGTGAGATCTCGCAATCGATCCGTGCCCCACCAGTCTGGCGGCCATTTACCGTAGGCCCACTTCCCTTCGAAGTAAATCCCATAACCCAGGGACCCTGATGCATCCGACTGAACCTGAAAACGAGGGGAAACCAAAAGGTCGGACCTCCAAAATGACACCCATTGAATTCCCTCAGGAACTGGAGCCAAATGAGCATATCATCCCTCATGCCCTTGTTCAGTCGAACCCTGTGGTGGGGCCTGGCCAAGCCAGTCATGGCATCGCACAAGCGTCGAGCAAACGCTCTGCCCGGCGCAACGACCCTGCAAGCGAAATTAAGGTGGCCATGTAACACCTGTAACTCCCGAAGGGACACCTTGCGTTTTGCCAGCAAGTCCGAAATGAGTGCAACGATCCGTGAAACCTTGTCAGCAGGTAACCTGGATGCCTGCACAACCGTGTCAATCTCAACCCCCAGGAATGTGAGCTTGGTTGAAGGGCCCTCGGTCTTTTCGGGCGCTAAAGGGACACCGAGTTCCTTCATTAGCGTCTGAAATGTGTTCAGGAGACGTGTGCACGTGTCCCAGCCCCGTCCACCCCCGAATAAGAAATCATCAAGGTAGTGGGCTACAGACCGGGACCCTGACCTGCGAACAAAGGCCCATTGGAGGAAGGTGCTGAAGCGCTCAAACGCCGAGCAGGAAATGGAGCAGCCAAAAGGCATGGCTTTGTCAAAATAAAATTCACCCCAAAACTTGAAACCCAGCAACTCAAAGTCGCCCGGGTGCACTGGCAGGAGACGGAACACGGACTTAATGTCGCACTTAGCGAGTAGTGCACCCGGGCCACATGAGCGCACCATGCGCAGGGCCTGGTCAAAAGATGTATACCTGACCGAACAAAGGTCGTCAGGGATAGCATCATTGACCGAACGGCCAGCCGGGTAAGACAAGTGGTGTATCAAACGGAACTCCCCCGGCGACTTCTTGGGCACCAACCCCAAAGGAGAGACCTTGAGGTTGGGGAATGGCGGGAGAGGGAAAGGGCCGGTGACCCTGCCAGCCGCAACCTCCTTAGCAATGCTCCTGGCAGCCACCTCCTCCCTTCCCCTGAGTGATAAGAGGTTGGGTGCATCTTGAGGGGACCTGACCCCCGCGAAAGGAATATGAAACCCCTGCTGGAAACCCTCAAGCAGGTAAGCTGTGTCTGCCCTCCTCGGGTACATCGTGAGCCAACGCTCCAACATGTCCACGTTAATTGGGGAGGGGGCCTTTTGCCTGACCAGCTCCCTCTGCGGCAGTTCTGCCGGCCCCCTGTCCACCTCTACCTCTGCCCCGCAGTCCGCCCGCCTTAGGACACGCGGAGGCGGCATGGGGGCCAGAACAAGAGGGACACTCGTGCCTGTATCGGCACTGCTTCCTGTTACATGCACCATTGGCCGAGAAGCTCCAGCACAGCAGGCGGGCTGGAACCCCCTGCCCCGCCACCTGGCGGGGTGCCTGGGCTGGAGCAGCTCGCTGGACCGCATGTCCACAATGGTACCCCTCCCCTGGCGCCGGGCGCGTGGGGGTCATGTACAGAAGCCACAGCTTCTGGCAGGGCTCATCCCACCTCATCTCAGGGTGTAGGGGCACCCTCATACGGAATTCCTCATCGTAAGCCAACCACGACGGGCCAGGGAAATCAACCATCGCCCGGTATATGTTGTCCAAATACTGGACCATCAGAATTGCCAGGTCAGGCCGGGCCCTGAGATACACCGCCATGTATATAAGATACGCGGGTAACCAGTTGGCCCATGTGCGTGGCGGCTTACGTCGACGAGACTGCTCCTTGTCCTTCTCATCCTGCCCCTCCCTCTCCTCCTTGGTGGGTTCTCTATTCAGGAGGGAGAAAATGTCCACATACTCCCCCCGCCATATCTTTTCCTTGGTGGCCTGGGCCAGGTGGTCCCCGAGGGGCAACGAATAACCTGCCGTCGGTAAGGCCGACACCGGAACCTGGGCAGTACTGGGCACCATGAAAGGAGCCTGGACCAGCCCCGCCACCCCCAGTAAGTTCCCCGTGGGACAGGGTACCCCGCCCCAAGAGGGGCCCTGGAGTGTAGGGGCCGTTCCCAGATGGGCCGGCGGCGGCTGACCCGCCGCCCCAGCCAGGCGAGGCCATGGCCACTGCAAGCCTCCCCCCATTGTGGGTTGTGTCGTGGGTGCACTAGATTGGACCATATACTCACAAGTTGCACCCCCGTGAGCCGCCCCCACCGGGGGTTCCGGCCCACTGCGGGCATCGGAGCTCGCGACCGCAACCGAGCTCGAAGATGGGACCTGACCACTACCTGCTGGTGGCATCAGCTGCGTGGGGAGCTGCGAGGCCACGGCTGACGCCGACCTGTTTGCCTCAGGCAGCTCGACCCCGGCGGCCGCCTGCCGAGTACCGGCAAGCGCTGAGTTGACCTGTAAACCAAACGGTGCCCCGGGTGGGTTAACTACCCTTAAAGATGCCTCCAGGGCCGCTGCATGGGCCAGTAGGGCATCCACGTTCACATAGCCCCCAACACTAATGGGTGGGCCGGCCGGCCCACCGGTCGCTGGTGCCGGGCCAGGTCTCTGGACTCCAGAGCCCAAATATGGCCATGCGCCAACAACCGGCCCCTGTGGGGCCGGGGGCATGCCCTGCCAGGGAAGGGAACCCAACCAACCCCCTTGATTGAAGCCCACCGCTGGAAGCTGAACGCCCAGGCCCGAAGGCCCGGTCTGGCTATGCGCCAGGCCTGAGCCGGTGGCCGCTGATTGCGGGCCGGGGGCCGAATCCCCTGCAGGGCCAGGCTGAGGCTGCCCAGCCTCAGGCCAAGGAGCAACCATCCCCATCCCGCCGGTCCCGGCGGGCGCCCCCGGAAAGGGGGCCTGCTGAGGGGGTGCAGTCGCGGTCCTCCGACCCAGCTGGCGCCTCTGCGAGGAACGAACCACATTCCCCATCGCCTTCTTTTTGGAAGGCATTGCTGCAAAGTGCTGGGAAGCCGAAGAAAGGGAGCGAAGAAAAACTGCTGCCGAAAAAGGCTTCCCGGCTAAAGGGAAGAGCGACGGAGCAAGTGGGGAAAAACTTCTCCTCTCCGTCGCTTTGCAAAATGGCAGCGCGGCTGCCTCGTGGCCACCCCTTTTAAAGGGTGCGGGCCACGCCCCCTAACTACCCGGATGTCCAAGTCCGGTGGGGGGGGGGGCGCAAAGAGCGCGGCGGCCATTTGGCGCCGCGCTTGCATTCTTGTCTACAAACTTGCTACAAAATGGATACCAGTTCTATATTAACATCAACTCTGGCAACATGATTACAAGGCCTAGCAATGTCACATACAACATAATTAACATGTTCCTCTGTTAATGAAATCTATGCCATCCATTGCCAACAATGCTTCTTTGTACTCTATATAGAACAAGCAGGACTATTGCTGAGCAAAAGAATTAATGAACATAAATAAAACATCAAAAGTTGTTATACAGAAAAAAAAGTATTTCAGAACATTTCAATCTGCCAGACACTGTACAGGATTTGAAAGTCACAATCTTGGAGGAAAAACATGACAGAACAATAATTCACAGATGGACAATTGAGATAAAATATATACAGATACTGTACTGGGAACCAATCTCAAAAACTAGCAGTCAAGGGTTCTTAAGTCCTTACTAAATTTTAAATGAATTAATGATAGCAGCAGATGCCAAGAGAACTAAGTAACTAAGGAGGATAAAGCTGAGGAACTCAACCTCACCAAATGTCACTTGGAGAACTCTGAAAAGGCTGAGGGGTTGGAGTGCCTAATGTAACACCAACATGCTCAAATGGGACCTGCTGGCAGACAACATGCCCTGTGAATGTGGACAGATACACAATCAGGCTCATTTACTGGTCTGTGAATTATTGCCAGATACATGCAGCGACGAGGACTTAAGTTTGGCCAATGACAAAGCCAAGAAAATGCCTTCATTTTGGCAGTCCAGGGTTTAATCTGAACACAAAAGAAGAAGAATGATACAATGATTGTATTGTTATCTGCTATTGTCACCTATAGCCTGAGGCTCCCTTACCAACAAACTATTGTCACTTCTTACAGAACAAAGCTTCATATGAAAAGTCAAGGATTAAGTCATTAATTATTATGTGCCATTAACTCAATTATGATTTATGATTAGCCTTTACAGGGTTTTCTAGATAGAGAATAGACAGAAGTGGTTTACCATTTCCTTCTTTTAGGGGCACCCTGGGAATGTGCAGCTTGCCCAAGGCTATACAGCCTGGCTCTTCTTTTATGAGTCACAGAGAGAAATCATACGCTCATCCGTATCCAGAATCCTAAACCACTGAGCTAACCAGCCAGCTTCTGAAATAATTTTGAAACTGAAATGCTACAATGATTATGTTGTTACTTACTTATTATTATCATTAGCCTGAAGTTCCAATTACAATTGCCACTGTTGTTTTGTTTTACAAAACAATGCATCCAAGAACTAAAAGAACTGAATTTAAAACCAAAGTCTTAAGTCATTACTGGGAGTGAAGTTTCACACTGACACACACAGATTTGCATCTTGTGCACGCTATACTATCCGACCATTGTAATTCTGTCCTTTTGCATCTCGGGACTATATATAAATGATTGCTATTTAGTCTCTCATTTATGTCTGAGGAAGGACACTTGATTGATGAAAAATCACATTATAACAAAGCAGTTAGTTTTTAAGGTGTTTTGGTCGTTTTATTTTGTTTCTTGTCTGATATATCTGTCTACTATGTTATGCTGGCCTCTGATAATGGCCACGTCATGTGAATTACCACATGCACGTGTTTTGCTGCCCATCCAGAGGCCTCGTTGTTTCGGGGAAGAGCCTATGCTCTATAAGAGCGTGTCTCCTTCCCGCCTTGCCCTTTCTCTTCTTCTTCATAATCTGGCAAAAGCCCCTCCCTCCCTTTTTTTAAGTATTGCAATTTTGTGGTCGCGTCGGGACCGAGAGGGATTTTTTTCATCACCACTGATTGGCCTTTGTGATGATGTTTTTGCCCTCTCCATACTTACGAGGGGGAGCTAGAGGTAAGTAATGTAACCCCAATGGGGTAGTAGTGGAGTAAATGGTAATCAAAACTATGTTAATTTACCATATGTAATGGAGGTTCCCCACCATAACAGAAGGACAGAGGTGCTGGAGGCGTCTACTGTTGTGGGTGGGAACCCTCAATTAAAAGGGAGCAGGCTTGTTGGCCTGAAGGAAATTGTGATCTAAGAGGTATGGAGTGAGGCATCATCACTCCATACAAGGTCATAATCAGTAATCTGGATATGGGTAGATATACCCATAAATTAATACAATTTACCCACTAAGATGTCCCATTGCAGATCATGTTAATATTGTATTGTTATGTTATTAATAAATTGGCCCATGTTTTGACCAACAGATGGTTGTCGTCTGCTTCATGGGGTGGATTGGGTGGCAAATGACTTTGTCAAAAAGCTTTCTCCTCCTTTCCTTTCCCACTTTGTTGCCATTCTTGATCTGCCCTTTACACAAGATCTCTCTTTTGCTTGTATTTTGCTTTTGTTTTGGCTCAGAAAAGTTTTTCCATATGAACAGCACTCCCCAAACAATCGATAGGAAGTACATTTCACAGCATTTTAAGAAGAATTCTGAAAGAAAGTTTCTAAACCATGCATAGTTTGTCATCAACTGCAAAGTTTTTAAAAAGCAATGTAACAAAACCTAGTGAGAAACACAAGAAAATGTGTGTTAAATAGTGTAAAAAGCAATGGGAACAAATTACTTCTAAAGAATAACTTTCAAGGCTCTATCCCACCTTATCTCACCTCATCCTTTCGAGGTCAGTAAAATGAGTACCCAGCATGCTGGGGGCAAAATGCCAATTAACTTGTGAGCTGCCCAGAGAGTGCACGAAGGGCTATGGGATGGTATATAAGTGTGATTGCTTTGCTCTGCTCTGGATGACACCAGTATTTCTGCCTCTAGGAGTGTGTATGTCCTGTCATGTAGGTTCCTAAGGTGACATTCCTGCCCCAAAAGCATCCTCCATCCCTAATATCACATAATTAAAATTTCATGTCTCATATTCAAAATCCCTCAGGACTTCAAAAAAGACACCCTGTATGCTTAGCAGTATTTGCATTGCTGAACCTGGCAAGCTGCTGTTATTATCCTCAACTTGCAAGCGGCAAAAATACAAAATGTGAATAAGAACACAAAGGTCTTCAGCTACGTAAACCAGAGGTGCCCAAACCTTTTGTGCTAGGGGCATGACCATGAACTCCAGAACAGCTGAATGGGCCTGACCATTTGCACATGTGTGTCCGGAACCACTTCCAAGAGTGGCGTGGAGGCATTTGTGTTTGTGCCACTCCCAGGAAGGGTTCTGGACCTCCCTGCACATGTGCAAATGCATCCACTCCCAGAAGTGGTTCTGGATATTCATGCACATTGGCGGGCATGTCCCCATCCACTTTTGGGAAGGGTGATGGTGGTGCAGGCTGGATAGAATGGCATTGGGGGCCGCATCCAGCCCATGGGTCATTTGGGCACCCTGACCTAAACAATTCTCTGCTCATCTGTAGTAAGTATCAGTGAATAAAGGATTTTTTTCATTAAAGCTAAACAACAGGAAGGTATTTACCAAGGAATGCTGATTTGCAGTCTCTACTGATTTTAGTCCCATTTCATTCAGAGGTAGACCAGATGATATTGGATGGGTGTGATGTTTTTATTTGTCATATCAGCTCTAGTCAGTTGCTTAGAAATTTTCAACATGGTTACAAGAAGGGGCTAGCTCTGCTCCCTTCTTTGTTGTTTTGTACATGTGAGCAGTCGTGTGTCTGAAGAAAAAGATTCTGCTTGCGAGTAGACTGATTTTCCAGAGTTCTTGTTCGCATGTGGAGCCCACTCATAAACAGCAGCTCTCTTCTTCAGACTCATTACTGCTCATGTGGGATGAGGAAGGACGGAGCAAGGATAGCCTCCATCACTATGTCTAGAATTCCTGATTTCAGAACACTGCTGGCTCTGCACTTGTTGTGTTCTGTAAAGCTGTGCCTTTAACAATGTACCTTTGCCATGTGTTATCAATGTAACCTTTCTGTGTGCAACATTATAACCATCAGCTGTATCAATGTAAACCTAATAAGGGGACGCGAGCTAGTGACCACCAGAGGGCAGTAGCGAGCATCCAGCTCTCATGGATCATATTCACCTGGTTCAGCTGCGCGGGAAGATTCCCCGCCACCTCTTCACCTGGTCAAGAAGGGCGTGACCTCCTACGACGTCACGCAGGCAGCAACCAATAGTCTGTTGACGAGCCACATTCAAATGTATAGCCAGCTGTATATATTGAGCTACTCATCTGCCATTACCACATGTTCCTCCGGATCATCATGCAATAAACCTGTGTTAAGCCAACCCTTCGGCTGTTTCATTGTCTTTGGTCCCTTACACTAAATTGGCGACGAAGGTGGGATATGGCAGCCCACGGGACCAAGACATGCGCCGGTTTCGAAATCAGGAAACCGGGCGACTGGGAGATCTTCGAGATGGACTTCCAGGCCGCACTGATCGAGTCCGAAGTCACGGAAGAGGCGAAGAAAAGAGCCATCTTCACCAGGATGCTCGGACAAGAAACAAAAAGGACCTTGGTGGACCTGATTGCACCGAGGAGGGTGAGCGAATTCAAGGCCAAGGAACTCAGGCAGATGCTGCGTGAGCACGTCCGGCCCGCCACGGAGATGTTTCCCGCTCGGAGTGCGTTTTGGAGGCGAGTCCAAGCGCCCGGGGAGATGGTCGCCGCATTCGTGGCGGCCCTGCGGCTGGCGGCCGGCCCGTGCAAATGGGAGAATGCCGAAATCACCCTCCGGGACTGTGTGCTGTGCGGCCTGAACGACGCCGAAACCCAGCGCACATTAATGAACCAAGAGCCGCCTCCCACGTTGCAGGAGGTCGTCAGAGCGGCCCAGGCTGCAGAAGCTACGAAGGCCGGGGTCCAAGAACTTCAGGACTGGCGGCCAAAGTCGAGCAAAGCAGAGGCTCCGGTACAGGCGGCCCGGCGAACTTTGAGGTCGTCCACAGAGAGCAGCGACGACGAGGACGTCCGGAGGGTCCGGAAGGAGAGCCGGCGATGCGACGGCTGTGGAGCGGCCCACGACCGCGTGAAATGCCCCTTCCGGAAGGCCGAGTGCCACAACTGCGGCCGCCGCGGGCACATCGCCAAGGTGTGCAGGAAAAAGCGCGAAACCCGGAGGAGCTCCGCAGACCGTTCCGCGGGACAAGACCGCCCAACGAGACCCAAGGACGGCGCCCAGGCCACGAGGAAGCAGGATGGCATGGGCCGCATCTCCGACGGCAGCGAGGACGACGCCCCAGTGTTCAGCGTGTCCACAGGACACCCCCGCTACTTTGTTGAGGTACTAGTCCAAGGGGTTCCCATTAGGATGGAAATTGACTCGGGGTCCTCATATTCAATCATTTCCCAGAGGGAGTTTTTGGGAATTGCCCCCCACAAGCGACCCAAGCTCAAAGCACTGAGGTCCACACTACGGGACGTGCAAGGGAACAGTATTCCAGTGTTGGGGGTTGGAGAATTTCAGGTCAAATTCAAGGAGCACGCCGCGTCCCTTCCCCTAGTCGTGCTCAAGGGAGGAGATTGCAGCCTCCTCGGGACTCAATGGTTCCAGCCCCTGGGGTTGTTCATTGGGGGGGGTGCACGCCGTTGGGATGCACGCTGTTGGGACTGATCCAATTCAGGAGGTGTGCGAGGCGCACCCCGAAGTCTTCAAAAAAGGACTGGGGAAATTCAAGGGGCCCCCAGTGACTTTCGACCTGGACCCGGAGGTCCACCCAATTCGCCTTAAACCACGCAGGGTGCCGTTCGCACTTAAGGACAAGATAGAGGCGGAAATGGACAAGTTGGTGGGCCAGGGGATCCTTGTGCCTGTAGATTCTGCGGAGTGGGAAACTCCAATTGTAACCGCTCTAAAGGCCAATGGGGAGGTCCGCATATGCGCCGACTACAAGTGCACCATCAACAAGGCGATCCGCCCGAATGCATATCCAGTGCCGGTAGTCAGCCATCTGCTGGCCAGGTTACACGGGGGAAAGTGTTTCGCTAAGCTCGACTTAGCACAGGCCTACCAGCAGCTTACGGTGTCCCCTGCCGCAGCTGCTGCGCAGACCATAGTCACCCATAAGGGGGCGTTCCAGGTGACGCGCCTCCAGTTTGCCGTGAATTCAGCGCCTGGAATTTTCCAGTCACTCGTGGAACGCCTCCTGAAGGGATTGGAGGGGGTGTTGCCTTATTTTGATGACGTGTTAATAACGGGGGGGAGTCGGGTTGAATTGGCCAAGAGGTTGGGGAAGGTCCTGACAATATTCGAAAAAGCGGGGCTGAGACTGCGGAAGGACAAATGCGTCTTCTTCGCAACCGAGGTTGAGTTCCTAGGGTTTTGTGTGACTCCTGAGGGAATAAAACCATCCAAGTCCAAGGTAGCAGCCATTAAGAAAGCCCCCCGCCCCACCTCCAAGCCCGAGCTGCAGTCGTTCCTAGGGCTGCTCAACTTCTACCACTCCTTCCTCCCCCGGAAGGCAGCGGTGGCTGAACCGCTACACAAACTGCTAAAGAAAGAGCAGGCATGGAAGTGGGGCGATGACCAAGAAAGGGCATTTAGTGAGCTAAAAAGCCTCCTGGCGTCCGACGCCATACTGACCCACTTCGACCCCAAATGCCCAGTAGTTCTGACCTGTGATGCATCTCCAGTGGGGGTGGGGGCGGTGCTGTGCCACGTGTTGAAGGGAGGCCCCGATAGCATTTTACTCCAGGTCCCTGTCCCAAGCAGAGAGAAACTACGCACAGACGGACAGGGAGGCACTAGCGATAGTCGCGGGGATGAAAAAATTTCGCGATTTTCTGTATGGCCGCCCCTTCACCATTGTGATGGACCACAAGCCCCTGCTAGGCATCTTTACCGCAGATAAGCCCACCCCTCAGATCCTGTCCCCGAGGATGCTCAGGTGGGCCATTTTTCTCAACGCGTATCAGCACGCGTTGGTCTACCGGCCCGGGAAAGAGATCAGCCATGCGGACGCTCTATCTAGGTCTCCCCTTCCCCTAACGCCCAGCCAGGTGAGCAAGGGGGAGCGGGACCATCAGGTTCTCATGATAGAGGTGCTGGATTCGCCCCCCGTAGTGCCCGCCGACATTGCCAAAGCGACAGAGAAGGACAAAACGTTAGCGGCAGTAAGCTCCTGGCTGCAGAAAGGGTGGCCCGCGTCCTCCCCAGCGGAGGAGTTCGCTCCATTTTTCAGAAAAAAGCTAGAACTGTCCCTAGAGAGGGGGTGTCTCTTGTGGGGGCAGCGGGTGGTGATTCCCACTTCCCTTCGGCCGCAGGTGCTCAAACTGCTTCACGTCAGCCACCCCGGCATCGTGCGATCCAAGGTGCTGGCCCGGAGTTACTTCTGGTGGCCCCAGCTGGACGCCAACATCGAGCACATGGTCGGCACTTGTGAACGCTGCCAATGCTCCAGACCAGAGGAGGCCCGCCTTCCCCACAGGGAATGGGACGCGGCTAAGGGGCCGTGGTCCCGGGTGCACGTTGATTTCGCGGGCCCGTTCAGAGGCACCCTGTTCCTTCTTGTAGTGGACGCTTTCTCCAAATGGTTGGAAGTTATCCCAGTCACGAGCACCTCCTCGGCCCAGACCATTAGGCATTTGCGGAGGCTCTTTTCCACGTTCGCCATACCCGACATGTTAATTAGCGACAACGCTAGTTGTTTCACGTCCTCCGAGTTTAGGGCATTCATGGAGATCAACGCCGTTCGGCATATCACCTCCGCCCCGTTTCACCCGGCCACCAATGGCCAAGTAGAGCGCCTCGTCCGCACCACGAAGGACGTGTTGCGGCGCATGGGCCCAGGGGATCTGAACCTACAAGTGTGTCAGTTTCTGCTAGGGTACAGGGTGACCCCATTGGCGTCAGGATACTCCCCCGCAGAGCTCTTAATGCGCAGGAAGCTGACCACCATCCTTACTAGGCTAGACCCCACGAGGGTAGAGGACAAAGGAAGGAACATCGGGCTAGAGGCTACAAAGAGTTTCAGTGTAGGCGCCCCCGTGCATTGCAGGAATTACGCCAGCACGGGCCCAGCCTGGGTACCGGGCGTAGTTGTGGAGCAAACCGGCCCCGTGTCGTACCGCGTGGAAACCAGCACAGGGCTCCTGTGGAGGCGGCACGCGGACCAGCTCCGACGCAGGGTCTCCGATGAGCAGGGCACAGATCAAGCAGGGAATAAGTCAGCGTTAGGGTTCTCCCCCACCCGTTCAGCCCAAGGGGGAGGAAAAGGGGACCGCGGGCCCCCACCAAGGGGGGAGGAGGATGTTCTCGTAGATATCCTAGGGGATCTTTCTGAGGGGGGGGAGGAACCCGACCCCATACATATCTCGCCGAATGTCCCCACAAATGCGGGTGCCCCTACTAAGTTAGATTTTGATTTTCAGAGCCGGGGGGGTTTTTCGGAGTGGTCCCCCACCCGTCCAAGCGAGAAGAGGGGTTTTTCGTTAGCCCCGATTGCCCCCGGTCTGCCCACAATGGAGTTTTTCCCTTCCCCTAAGGCCGCCAGACAGCGGCAAGCCACTAACAAGTCTCCCTCTCCCATTTCAGGACAAGGGACCAGGGAACAAAGAAGCAATAACGCCCCCGGGGGGGGGCAGCCCTCTTCACGGCCCAAACGCACATGCAACAAGCCATCTTGGCTGAGAGACTTCGTCTCATCCTAGGGGGGAGGGATGTTGTGTTCTGTAAAGCTGTGCCTTTAACAATGTACCTTTGCCATGTGTTATCAATGTAACCTTTCTGTGTGCAACATTATAACCATCAGCTGTATCAATGTAAACCTAATAAGGGGACGCGAGCTAGTGACCACCAGAGGGCAGTAGCGAGCGTCCAGCTCTCATGGATCATATTCACCTGGTTCAGCTGCGCGGGAAGATTCCCCGCCACCTCTTCACCTGGTCAAGAAGGGCGTGACCTCCTACGACGTCACGCAGGCAGCAACCAATAGTCTGTCGACGAGCCACATTCAAATGTATAGCCAGCTGTATATATTGAGCTACTCATCCGCCATTACCACATGTTCCTCCGGATCATCATGCAATAAACCTGTGTTAAGCCAACCCTTCGGCTGTTTCATTGTCTTTGGTCCCTTACACTAAAGCACTAATCAGAGAGGAGATCTTTCTTGGCTGAATCATAGTCTACCAGGCTGTTCTTCTGCATGCATAGATCTGTAGCAATTGCAGCTCAAGTCAGGACTGAGTCACAATGATGAGAAACAGGCTCTGCAGAAAGTGATTTCTTAATAGGCCTGATTTACGTCTTGGAGTTTTTGCAAGACATAAGCATGTAAATGAAAAGAGGTTTTCACATACCTCAAACACTACCCATTTTCAACTATGTATTCATTCATCATATAGTGCATGTGCTATATGCTGAATGAATACATAATTGAAAATGGGTAGTGTTGGAGGAACGTGAAAACCTTTTTTTCATTTACATGCTTATGTCTTGCAAAAACTCAAAGACATAAATCAGGCCTATTAAGAAATCGCTTTCTGCAGAGCCTGTTTCTCATCATTGTGACTCAGCCCGACTTGAGCTGCATTTGCTACAGATCTATGCAATAGCATGAATGTGCTGGGGCCTGCAGAAGCTTAGTGGCTAAGAAGCTTGCCTTGTTAGCTGGAAGGCTGGCAAGTCGGCAGTTCGAGACCCAGGTACTGCATGATGGATTGAGTGCACGTCTATGTCCCAGCCCTCGGGGACATGAAAGGAGCCTAATTTGGGCATTCCCTGAGTGGAGTTTCTTTCACAGAAATCCTTTCAACCCAGAATAATTTCTGACATGAAATTATTGTTATGAATGTGCTTCGTTCACTCTCTGGGCAGTTCACAAGTTAATTAGCATTTTGTCCCCAACATGCTGGGTACTCATTTTACCAACTTCAGGAGGATGGAAGGCTGAGTCAGGATTGAACTCACAATGTTTTGCCTGCTGTACAGCAGTTTAACCACTGCACCATCAGGGCTAAGGATACCTAATGTCCTTCTCTTCCTGATAACCAGAAGTCTAGAATAACTGTTGTCTCTGAGCTTGCAGTAGAGGTGGGGAAGAAAGTTAGTCTTGTGGAGGTTGGTAACTCTGATTTTGTGGAAAGTATGAGATGGCTACATGGTATTGTAGATGCAATGGGCACAAAGCTGGGTGGGCTCAGGAGGATGGTGGATGACAGGGGTGCCTGGAGGTCAATGGTACATAGGGTCGCAAAGGGTTGGAATCAACTGTGTGACTAAACAACAACATAAATGTACTCTGGTTTTCATTCTGAACTCTGCATGATCTGTCTAGGGTGTTGATCTGATTTTGGGTATAAAGTTTTGTTCACTGAATTCTGTACCAGTGAACTACGTGATTAATTGGGAGTAGATGGAGAAAGATACTCAGATTTAAGGAAGCCACCAGAAATGGAAGGAAGGTTCCTGTACCTTAAATAATTATGTAAAGGTTAAAGAGGGATATTGATCATGCAATATACGCTTACTGGAATTGCCTGTTCCAAACAATTATTAAAGGGACAGGAACCCCATACCCCAATTCATATTCCCACCCTACCCAATCTAGAAGCTATAGTAAAAAAAATTCTTATTCTTTTTTTGGATTTAGAACCATATTTGTGTAGATCACTAAACTATGCAAGGCAGATGGAGTAGGCTTCCTATTTTAGACCTTTGTGGCCAATAAATGAAAAATAGTAGGCCAAAGCAGAGAAGGCAGTCCCAGAAACACAATCTGGCTTTCCCTGTTCACACTATTGGTTGAAGGACTGAACTGGGTTTTACTGTGTTTTTAAAAATGCTATAATTTTTGAGGGTGATACATCCTATCGTTCAGGAAAGGATGATCTGCTTCTCCATTGCAACTATAGTACTGTATTTCCTTTGTGGCTGTCAGTGTACTATGCCATTTCAACACCATTTTGTTCCTATGAACCCAAGGCCAGGCACATAGTTTCTGCAGGTGTCACTGCCATTAGGATATGACAGCATGCTCTGCATTAGAAGCATAATTTGCCTGAGGTGTTCTAAATTGCTATGAATAAAAAAGGCCGGCCTGATCTTCAGGTTTCACGTCACAGAAGACAAAATTCATTTAAACATGGCAGTGATAGGACGTGTATTGTCACTGGTGGGCATAAATATATTATCATAATTAATCTAGATATAAGTGGGGCAGCTGTTATATACATAGTTGAAATTGAGGTTCTAATTTTTGCAACAAAAAAGTACATGTGGCTAAGATGAACCACATATTTCTCCTTAGCTTTATCTGTCATGTTCTATCTCACCAAGCAGTTTCCTGCCCAGGCCAGGCTCCCTTCTTCACTGGGCTGGGCAAAAAAATCTGCTGTAATGGAGTGTGATGTAGTTTTGTGGGGGAAGGAAAATGGTCTATTTCCATTTATATCACATGTATATTTTAGACTCTCCGCCACTGCCTGATATATAAATGGAGCAGACAAGGCAGCAAATGTGGTTGCTTCTTCCACATTTGTCAAGAGATACATTATATGTTCCAGTATAATTATTTAAATTCTTTGTAGTTTATATTGAGGTTTTTTTTTTGTGGATGCCCAGATAGTCATGTTTTCTGTTAGTAATAACATTAGCAATTCCACTTATATGCTGCTCCATAGTGTTTAGAGTACTGTTGGGAGTGAATCACAAGGTAATTTGCATTTTGCTCCCAACAGTCAGGTTGCTCATTTTATCGACCTTATAAGGATGGAAGTCAACCTTGAACCTGACGTACAGAGACTCTATGAAAGAGTGCACTCCAAAATATCCTTGCAAACTCTGTATCTTCCTTTAGGGGTCAACCTATCTCGTGTTTGGTGTTTCTCTTTTCCTATAATCTCTCTCGTCATTATTATAGGACAGTTTCAGTTTTATCATTTTTTGCTGCCAGAGATTATTCAGACCTGATTTGCTTTAGGATCTACTTGATTGTCTTTCTGGCAGTCCAGGGTAATTGCAAAGCACTTCTCCAGCTCCATATTTCAAACAAATATTTTTTTCCCCTTTCAGCTTTCTTTACTGTTCAGCTTTCACACCTGTACATGGTTGAACAGGAATAAAAATATGTGGATGATTTTGTTCTTGGTCTCCAGTGACTCATTCACTTGATGATTCCAACCCCCCAAATTCTTTCATTGCTATTTTTCTAAATCTCAGTCTTCATTTGATTTCTTTCCTGCAATCTCTATTTTGAATCATAATTGTGTAGTTTTTCTGGAGATAGGATTTTTATCTTCTTAATGTTCATCTATAGGACAGATGTGTCTTATTCTGGTGTCTCACTTGTGACCATTCTACTCGTAATGGAGACTGACCTCCTGACAGCATTGCCGTCTGTAATGAATTAAAGTGGAGCCTTTGCTTTTAGTGAGTTAAAGTAGTTACTGAGTTCTTTGCTTCCTGAGCAGGAGGTGAAGAAAACCTGGGAAATGGCCTTCACACCAGGTGCTGATTAGTTTACTTTTGAAAATAGTCAAAACAGGCTAAAACTGTGAGAATGGAATTAGGAATGATGGTCATTGTAAACTGTGATATTATTGGTTAAAATCCAGGAAGAGGTGGAATGAAAGATGAACACAGGTTTCTGTTATATTAAAATGTGAAGGAGAAGCACCATGATTTTTGCTATGGTCGCATGTGCTTATGAGGAGGAGAAAGGAGCATGCTTGTGAGTAAACAGTAGAAGGATGTAATCTTAATGTGTTCCTGGCTAGGCCAGAAAATATAGATAGCTATGACTTTCTTGTTTTATTCAGGGAAAGGAAAAAAGTAAAAATGTTTCTTCTTATTTTTGTACCTGCTTTTTAGCTATTCTGAACTTTGAAGCTATTTTTTTAAAAAACAAAAAACAAAAGCTATCTTGATGTAGAAGGCGTCATATTTTTTATACAGAGCTGGGCTGGTGGGAGTATTCCAGTTTCTTTATTGGCAATGCTAGCTATTGCTAACTAAGATACATATGGCATGCCCTACCTGATTTGGCTGGTTTGTAAGTATAAACAGTCAGTGATTTCTCTAGCCTGGAGCAGGACCACAGGTGGGCTTCCTGAATGAGTACAGGTCTCTGTCAGGTGGAACGAGTCCTATGATGGTTGGACAAGTGGGGTATGTTGTATGTTACTCTGTCAGCTTCACTGACACACTCAAGGCCTACCAGTTTTGTGGATGATGGTGGTAGTGATGATGATCATTATTTAGCACTAAAAATACCAGATGCGATGTGGCTTGGTGGCTTCTATCTCTTGTAGACCCCAAAGATTTCCCCCCTCTAAATCCTATATTTCTCTTGGGGGTTTTATCTGACTCAATTTGCTTGGAATTACTGTACATGGCATTGTAAAGAAGAATAGCAAATGACACAGGTTAGTTCTTGTGACAGAGATTCTGAGGGTTTCCCTAAGAAAGTGGGAAGTTTTGACACGTAATGTCACTGTCAATGTTATTAGCTGTAACCTGGTGTGTGGATAGAAAGTGTCATCTCCCAAATGTGATTTGATTATTAATAACAATGAAAATTAATCAGTGCAATCATTTGAAATAATAAAGTTGCTGTTTTTTGATTGCTGAAAAGGTTTTGTCTCTCTTAGTATAGAGAAAAGGGAGCAGACAACTGATATCAAAAGATTTCATGTGTTAATTACCCATTTTAAGTGTGCAACCCGGATTATCAGAATAATTCAAGATATCAGTGCAAATGCCTCATTTGTGTGCATGTCTGTTTCAACCATATGAACAAATTAGTCAAGTTAGAGTGCAGACAGATATATTTGCATATGCATTTGCCCCTGCTCTGTCTCACACGGAAAATAACCATGCACAAAAATCTGCAATATGTTTTGCACTATTAAATATCTGAGTTGAAAAATCTTCAACTGCAGACAATGTGACCCACAGAATAATAATATGCTAGAGTTGGGAAGAAATTGGCTGGATTGCTTACTGAGACAAAGCACCTGGCTGCAGAGTCAGGGTTCAGGAGTCAGGGCCTCCTGGGGAAAGTGTCACCCTTAAAGGCCTTGGACAGGTTACATGGTCCTAGTATGTTCCCAGAAGAAGAGAACTGTAATCTGTGTCTGTACAGTTTACACCTAGAAAAACCTGAACAAGGTGGTAGTAACTCAGGAATGACTTGACAATGCTATTTGGTTAATATTTATTTATTTATTTACAGCATTTTTATACCGCTTTCCTCACCCAGGGCTGACCCAGAGTTATTACTATTCAGTTAAGGAAGGTAAATGTCCCCCTTTTCTAAAGCTAGTCGTATCTGACTCTAGGGGCGGTGCTCATCTCAATTTACAGCCGACGCTGTCTGCGTCTGCAGATCTTTCTGTGGCAGACATGACTAGACACTGGAGTGCAAGAAATGTTGTTATCTTTCCTGCTGAAGCAGTACCTATTTACTTGCCATTTCTTGCTTGTAAACTGCTAGGTTGTAAACTGTTAAGGAAAACTGTATCCAGGTTCAGACAAAGGGACCTCGGAAAATGTTATACCTGGACAACTGTACTAGGATTGATGCAGCAAGTTCCCTTTTTAAAAGACATTTCAACTGATGCACAACTTTTAGTTAAATGAGAGTAGTAACTACACCTCTATTCCCATTAATTCTAGGTGACAGAGGCCAATATCCAATTAGGCACTTGTGCTGGATCATTCTTTTTCTCTTTGGATGAGCAAATACCTCTCATTTTTAGGGTACCCCTCATTGGATATAAAAAATCTCTTTCTAGAAGGTTACCTGATCCTTTGATGAAGGGTTTTCTTAGGTGTACAGCAAGCTTCGGGAAGGAGGGATGTTTAGATGCATTCAGTGGTGGGCTCCAAAAAAATTTACTACCACACTGTGGGCGTGGTATGATGGGTATGGCCAAGGGGAAAGCCCTGCATTGCACCCAAATTAAGACTACTTTATTTCAAAACTTGGATGGGTGTGGCCAGCCAAAATTTCTGCTACCAGTTCTGGCGAACTGGGGTGAACCTGCTAATGCCCACCACTGGATGCATTCGATCTCATGTTCGGAATTTGAAAAAAGTTTCTTTTGGCCATATTACCAGAGGATTCTGAGAAATGCAGTTTAAAATATTACTGTTCTAAATACTGTTCATGCATTTAAATGAAAAAATCCTTCTCTCAGGGTGGGGTTTCTTTTCTTTAGGCTTCCAATTTAACATTAACCCGACAAACCAGCAATTTGGGAACTTCAGGAGCAGACTTGTCTAGAGTTTAAAAGAAAAAGGGAGTTACTACCTGTTGTAACTGCTTGCTTCCTTTCTATCAACACTTTGTATAGTATCTTTTATTCCCTATGCTTGGGTGGTTCACAGGGACTTGGAATAACTGGAACATTGAACTGAAAAACAAAATGAAAGCTATCAAAGAAAAAGCAGGTACTGTAATATACGGACAGCTTGTTTTGAACAACTTTCTTTTCCACTCTATTGAAGTTAAAAATAATCACAAGCCAGTGGCAGAAACAGAATGAAACCAATCTCAGTTCCTGGTGCCAACTCAGGATGACTCATAGCGTCTTAGCAGGCAGGTGTGACACCTGATACAAAATAAGTACTTACTCCAGCACCCACCCTGGAAGTCTTTCTTTACCCACAGGAGGAGTATCTAAATTAACCTGTAAACCTACTACCAAGCCCTCCTTTAATTGGCAGGCTTGCTGTGTGAAAATGCTGACTGAATGCTCTTCGTAAATAATGGCCTTTTAGGAGGACATGCCTACGGGTGGGGCATATGGAAAAGAGAGAGAAAAGAAAACACTCTGCTGAAAGTAATTTCCCTCCTGGTTTTTTGATTGGCTGACACCTATGCTTTGATATTTATAAGGACTGCAGAAATCAAAGGGACTTATACATATCAAAGCGTAGGAGCTATAGATCTTGGACCACACTGTGTGAATGCAACCAAATGAAACTCTCTTGACATCCAGGGACACAGCATGGCATGGCTGCCACTCACAATCTCTCTTTGCATAAGACTCCATGGGAGTAGCCATCATTGTTATAGAAAAGGCAAGAAAGAACATGAGTCTGCATTCCCATGAGGAACCCAGTGTCTTTAGCAATAAGATGGAAGCTATGAATGTGGCAGTCAGGACACACGAGATCACCTTTCAGGTGGGGTACACAGAAAGAGCTTCCTAGAACAGTGGTGGTGAACCTATGGCATGTGTGCCAGAGGTGGCACTTTGAGTCCTCTCTTTGGGCACTCATGCAGTCACCCCAGCACAGTTTGCCCCCTTTTGCTCCCCCCTGCCCAGCAGCCCAATGGGAGTACTTCCTCTCTTCCCCAAGCATGGAATTCACCCCACCCTTCTGCCCAGAAGCCCAATGTTTCCTTCCTCCCCTGTTGTTGTGTGTGGCACTTTGCAACCCAAAACCCATTTATTTATCACAAATTGCAACCCCAAACCCACTAATTTATCACAATTTGGGCACTCAGTCTCTAAAAGGTTCACCATCACTGTCCTAGAAGATTGTGTTTGTTTTTTTCAAACCACAGTTGGGCGTACCTTGGTAATGGCAAACTCGTGTTGCCAGCTAATCTTTCTCACACTAGGTTGGGTGAAAGGAACTGCAGAATGAACTCACCAAGAGGTGCCTTCATTTTGGCAGTTTCACGCCTGGCTTAGACATGGAATAAGAAGAACCTTTCAGGTGCCTGTAGACAAGTCACATTATCTAACTCACTCCTTTTTTAGATGGGTTCTCAAGGATGATTAAAACCTTTTTATTTTATATATAGCATAAAGCCTTCACACACAAAAAATCATATACATTTTGTTTAGAAAGTCACCGGGAAAGAACCTTGAAGTATAAATACCTTTAAAATATACTAAATTTAGGTAAGGTAAAGGTCGCTCTTGCTTGAAAGCTACTTACAGCAGCAAAATTAAAACAGCCAAACCAGAAATGGAAAGCTAAAACATAGAATAGTAACCATAATGACACTCTGGACTAGGGTATGAATCTACTTTGGACACATCTCAAATTTTAAACTGAACCTATACAAGTCAACAATCTGTATGTATCCAATGGCGGCTTCTCTGAAAGGAACTGACTGGTTTTCCTCCCTTGGAGATTTGTAGGGTATGGGGATATTATGAAACAAAATGCATCCATATGAAATGAAACTTTCTCATCTGGAACTTAGTTGAGAATCAGTGCAGTATATCCCATTCACATCTAGAAAATAACATGTTACAAGTAACACCCTTATCTGTAGCTTGTAATGATTTATGTAATGATATCATAATAAACTGAAAAATTATATGTATCTTTTGTAATGTGATATTTACTTCTTAATTCTCAAATGCTATATTCAAGGTGTCATTTTGGGACAATTTAAAATGTTTTAAATTAATACATTGCTAACACATGTTAATAGCATAAAACAGTACACAGTGAACATAACAACTTACACAATTTATGCATTGAATCTTTTTGCTAATTGCAACTAAGAGTAGACCTACTGAATCAGTTATTGAATAGTAAATCAGTACTTGTCTAAATACAATTGTCTAAATGAGTCTATTCTCATTAACAGCAACAATAGGCTGTTCATCATTATAGTTAAGCATCCCCACAGTAATGTTAATGCTGAGGCACCACTTTCTTCATATAACAACCTCTAATTTTGCTACAGTAAATACGGATGCAATATCTCCTTGTGGCAGTGAAGACAGTGGAAGGCAGAACTAAATTAAATAGTAGTGATGAATGAAGATTTTTGAACATTTATTTTGTTGATAATATGCTGGTCTCTATAGTAAACTGTGCCTGAAGCAACTCACTGAAAGAATTAAACTGCTAATATATATTATTAATAAATTAAGATATGTCAGAACAATAAGTCAGTGGCTAGAGTTCTGTTGCATCCATATTCATACATATGCAATGGAATATGTTATGATGACAAATTGCTAACAATTAAGGAATTGCTGGATATCTTCCTTGTTGTGGACCAGTTGCTTGACTTGGAATGCAGCAAGGAATACAAATGGTGACTAATTAATTGGCAGCAGTTTGCCCTCTATGACTTACACCATTGCATCCACCCTGGTGTACTTAAGCAATAGGATTCTGACTAATAAATGTAGGGGGGAAATCAATATTACCCCCTCCTAAAACAGTACACAGCAAAATCAAATTAAAAAGATCATGGCTGAAATCCTATTATGTTTTAACATGGATGTCAGTGGTGAATAGCTGCAAATTAAAAAGTCAGGGGAGGCATTTCTTCTCACATGGCAAGAGACAAAAATGGCATACAATAGAAAAAGTTTATTGGTGGGGGCATTATGACACAAATATGGTATATTTCATTCTGAAAGGGTTCAAGAATCTCATTAGTTCAGGTTAAACCCAAGTGACAGTGCACATCTGACAGGCTTTTGCTGTTTTACAGATCCAGTATTATTTAGTACTAGCTTGAGTGCCTGGCTCCGCCTGGGTGGTTTTTTGGGTGGTCTTCCCTATCTCCCTACCGCTGGCAATAGAAGAATTAAGATTTCGTGGCATCCAGAGTGGGAGGGCGGCGAGAAAAGGGGGAAGAGCAGGCCGTGACATCCCTGGCCTCGCATAGACTCTTCACCATGAGTTGGGCGTTCCAGCTGGACTCGGTGTGTGTGGTGTGCAGAGCTGGTCGGCGGATGCATTTCCTGGAGAGGAGTTTAAGAACATAAGAACATAAGAACAGCCTTGCTGGAACAGGCCACAGCCCATCCAGTCCAGCATTCTGTCTCACACAGTGGCTCACCATTTCCTTCAGGGTATTCCCAAGGAGATGCCCTCACCTGCTTAGGATTCCCTGGAAATGGCATTGAGAGATATCCTGCCTATCTCTCCAACCCGGAGGTTGTCCTTAGGTAGCCATAATTATAGCCATTGATAGCCTTGTCCTCCATGAACTTGTCTAATCCTTTCTTAAAGCTGTCAAGACTGACAGCTGTCACCACTTCTTCTGGCAGGGAGTTCCATAGACCAGTAATCCTCTGGGTGAAAAAGTACTTTCTCTTATTTGTTTGAGAACTAGTACCCAAAAGTTTCATGGAGTGTCCCCTAGTTCTAGTGTTGTGCGATAGGGAAAACAGTTTTTCCTTATCTACTTTGTCCACACCATGCATGATTTTATAAACTTCAATCAGGTCACCTCTTAGACGTCGTCGTTCAAGAGTGAAGAGGCCCAACCGTTGCAGCCTCAGATGGTAAGGAAGGTGTTCCAGTCCCCTAATCATTCTGGTTGCCCTCCTCTGTACTTTCTCCAACTCCATAATATCCTTCTGGAGGTATGGCGACCAGAACTGTACACAATATTCCAGATGGGGCCTCACCATAGATTTATAAAGAGGCAAAATGACACTTGCTGACTTATTTTCTATACCCTTCCTAATGATCCCTAACATTGAGTTTGCTTTTTTCACTGCTGAGGCACACTGGGTTGACACCTTCATTGAGCTGTCCACCAGGACACCAAAGTCCCTTTCCTGGTTTGTCGCAGAGAGTTCAGACCCCATCAGTTTATAAATGTAATTGGGGGTTTTTGCCCCAACATGCATCACTCTGCACTTACTGATGTTGAAGCTCATTTGCCACTGTTTTGCCCACTCCCCCAGTGTCAAGAGATCCCTCTGGAGCTCTTCACAATCTCTCACAGTTTTCACTACCCTGTATAATTTAGTGTCGTCAGCAAAGTTGGCTACCTTGCTTTTTACTCCTACCTCTAGATCATTTATGAAGAGGTTGAAAAGCAGGGGTCCCAGTACTGAACCTTGGGGGACCCCACTCTTTACTTCCCTCCACTTGGAGAAGTGTCCATTGAGTGCTACCCTCTGTTTCCTGTCCCTTAGCCAGTTGCTGATCCAGGACAAGACCTGTCCCTTTATTCCATGACTGGTAAGTTTATTCAAGAGCCTTTGGTGTGGGACCTTGTCAAAAGCCTTCTGAAAGTCCAGATAAACAATGTCAACTGGATCCCCCTTATCCACATGCTTGTTGACACTCTCAAAAAATTCCAACAGATTAGTGAGGCATGATTTGCCCTTGCAAAAGCCATGTTGGCTCTCCTTTAGCAGCGCCTTCTCTTCTATGTGCCTATTAATTCTATCTTTTAGGATGGTTTCCATCACTTTACCTGGGACACATGTCAAACTGACAGGCCGGTAATTTCCTGGATCACCCCTGGATCCTTTTTTGAAAATTGGTGTTACATTCGCTACCTTCCAGTCATCAGGCACAAAGCCTGATTTGAGGGAAAGATTATATATTTTGGCTAGGATATCAGCAATTTCATCTTTAAGTTCCCTGAGAACTCGTGGATGGATGCCATCTGGTCCTGGGGATTTGTTAGTGTTTAGCTTAACAAGACATGCAAGGACCTCCTCCCTGGTTATTTCTATCTTGCTTAATTCTTCGGTTTCCCTCCCTACGAAGATAGGCTCTGTTTTGGGCATGTGGTCTCTGTCTTCTTCAGTGAATACTGAAGCAAAGAATTCATTGAGTCTCTCTGCAATCTCTGTTTCCTCTTTAATAACCCCTTGCCTTCCATTGTCATCTAATGGTCCAATGGCCTTCCTAGTTGGGTTCTTACTTCTAATGTACTTAAAGAAGTCTTTGTTATTTCTCTGAGTATTTTTAGCTATACGCTCCTCAAAGTCTTGCTTTGCTTTCCTGATTGTTGCCTTGCATTTGTTCTGCCAGAGTTTACATGAGGCCTGGGATTTTGCGGCCTTCAATTCCTCTCCCTCTTTCCGTTCTACCCCTGATGCTGATGCTGTCGGCCAGGCCACAGTGCTGCGGGCCCTGCACTTGCTTCCTTGGCCGGCCAGCAATGGAAGACTTAAGATTTGGTGGCACCCAGAATGGGAGGGAGGTGAGAAAAGGGGGGAGAGCAGGCTGCGACATCCCCGGCGCGTAGACTCCTCACCAGAGACCGCACTTTGCCCTGGGATGTGGGGTGGGGGATCTGACCCTGGGGCAGGGTATGGCTGCTTTTGGGCCATGCCTGTGGGTCTCCACGTGTTTTGTGCACCGGCCCAAGCATCAGTCGCATTCCCCAGCGAAAAGTCTTCGCAAGGGTGGGAATGTCGTGGCCTGCTCCTTGCCCCCTTTATTGCCACCAGCGCACACCCAATGCCGGATGCCACCAAGACTTAGGCCATCCATTGCCGGTCAGCCCAGAAGGTGAGTGCTAGGCTTGCACCTGTTTGGCCTGGCCGGCTGCAGTGGCAGGGGGTGCTGAAAAAAAGGGAAGGAAGAGCAAGCCGCATACTCCCCGGCCTCACATAAACTCATCTCCGGGGAATGCATCAGTCATCTGGCCCAGCGTGTCAAACACACGGAGCCTTGCCTGAATGCCCAACCTGCGGCGAGGAGCCTATGTGAGGCCAGAGATGTCACGGCCTGCTCTCCCTCCTTTCTTGCCACCCTCGCGCTCTGGATGACACCAAATCTTAAGTCTTCAGTCACCGGCCAGCTAAGGAGGCAAGTGCGGGGCCCATGGCTGTTTGGCCTGGCCGACAGCAGCAGCAGCGGGGGTGGCACAGAAAAGGGAGGGGAGGAATTGCAGGCCTCAAAATCCCCAGCCTCACATAGACTTGTCACTGGGGAACATGTTTGCCAGCCAGCCCTGCATGCCAAACACTCTTGCTTGGCCCTGTGCTCTCCTGCTTGGGATGCAGGATCCCCTCACACCTGTGTTATTGGTGTGCGGTGGCCGTTGGTTCAGCAGTCGGCCATTGCCCCGCCTCTTCCTTGCTTGTTCTGGCTCCTGTGATTGGTTGCAGCATGCGGTGGCTTCTGGAAGTTGAAGTGGCTTCTGGGAATTGAAGTTTTTTGTTCTGGTCCCATTTTGTGGGGCACAGGGCCACGATGGCAGTCCGGACTCTGCCGTTGACCTTCTCTCTTGTGCCAGGTAAGTGTGCACACAGTGTGGATGGGGACAGTTAAGGGGTGTGGATTTTTATTCCGGACCCATACGGGGACATTTCTCTTTTATAGGTATAGATAGATTCAGTGAACAATGATGAAGAGTGACTTATTTTTAATAAACGAGAGTCAAGGAAGTATATTGATTATATACATATTGTTATGGCTATTATTTATAAATTGGGTTGTCCATCCTATTGGGCTTGTGGAATGGCTTTCATTGAATTGGTAATATCTCCCAAAAAAGGTATTCCAGTTGGCAGTATTCATCTTTTTACTCCTCTCTCTCTCTCTGTGTATGTATGCCATACCTGTCAACCCGCGGCTCCGGAAAAACGGGACCTGCGCACATTGCTTGTGTGCAGGTTGCTTTCCACGTATGTGTGGAAGGGTTTTACCCCTTCCACGCATGCGCGGAAGCACTAAGCCGCTTGCGCAGCCCCTACGTAGGGGCTGCGCAAGTGGTATAGCGCTTCCACGCATGCGCGGAAAGCATTTCCCCCCGCTGCCAAATTACGGGGTTTCGGCAGCACCGGGCAGGTTATGACGTCAATGGACATCAAATTATGGGGTTTTCCCGGCCAAATCGGGATTTCTAGACTGGGGTATTTGACACAGGACTAAAATGCTATTAAATTGAAGCATGTTGGTTATATTCACAGTGGAGCAATTCCCAATCACCATATTGCTATCCTAAGCAGAAATCCTGAGAAAATGTCACCCTTTTTATTAAGATAAATAGGGTAGTGCTATTGAATTCTCAAAATCTTCAGACTTGCAGCCAAGTACAGCCCTAATATGGCTTAGGTTATTATTTATAGAAACAAGTTGATTTTCACTTTTCAGCAAAACTAAATCCAAAGCATTGCTGAACTGCAACACTTTTCAAAATGTTGTTTTTGTTGGACAAGCTTTAAAGTACTTTCCTTCAAGTATGCAAGCCAACATCTGCATTGCTTGATTAGACAACTACTTTATGATAGCCTATAACTCTCCAAGTTCAATGCACAAATATACTTGCAATGATCCAGTAATTTTAGGGGTTTTACCTTCATGCATCATGCTCTTATCACTACAGACACATTTATGGAACCAATTAAGAAGCTGCAATATTAATTTTCTGTGTTTTCAAGAAAGGAATGAATTTATTATATTCTGACAAGAATACAGACAACCTGATCTTCAGGGACAAGTTCAGTTG
This sequence comes from Bradypodion pumilum, assembly GCA_035047305.1. Taxonomy (NCBI): domain Eukaryota; kingdom Metazoa; phylum Chordata; class Lepidosauria; order Squamata; family Chamaeleonidae; genus Bradypodion; species Bradypodion pumilum. The sequence goes on along the minus strand of JAWDJD010000004.1, from coordinate 278,968,240 downwards.
CAGTGACATGTGCTACAGATTTATGTAATGTTAGCTATAACCCATAGGATTTTAGTCTTCGTGAAGAATTATACATGCTCTGTTACCTCTGATATTTTTACTATGTGCTGTTATTTTTAGCTTTTTAAGCTCAGTGATGGAAAACAAGAAATTCCTGACACTGAAAATATGATTGCTGCATCATATTCACCGAAGGAATATTAGATGTAGGTTTGCTTTATGTGCTTTATTTGTGGTAATAATAATAATAATAATAATAATAATAATAATAATAATAATAATAATAATAATAATAATAATAATAATAATAATAATAATAATAATAATAATAATAATAATAATAATAATAATAATAATAATAATAATAATAATAATTTTGTGTCATAAATTATTCAGGGAACACCAAATGAGGCCCCTTTCATATCCCCAAGAGCTGGGACAGAGACAGGCACTCAACCTGTCATGCAGTACCTGGGTCTTGAACTGCCGACTTGCCAGCCTTCCAGCTAACAAGGTGAGCTTCTTAAACATCGAGCCACTGCAGCCCCTTGTTTGTGGTGATAGTATATATTTTCACTAAGGATGATGTCTCTCTTGAGCTTATATTTTTCTTTTAATCCTAATTGTCCACTCACCATCTACCACTTGTTCAGAAAAACAATGCTGGTTGAGAGGCAGTTGCTTTATATCAGAGATTATCAACCTGCAGCCCACGGCACCATTTCATGTGACCCACCACCGCCTCCACCACACTAGGAAGTGCCACATGGTGGAGGAAGGTCAAAAAGGCTGTCCGGCCCCTGAAGCTGTTTGAGGGAGTGTGATCCGGCCCCCAGTTTAAAAAGGTTGAGAACTCCTGCTTTATATCTTTGCTTTGCAAATTTTTGAAATTCCAGAGAAACCATGCAGAATTCTCAAGGGGGCACTCTTTTTTACATCATCCATGCAAAACAGCCAGCTCTCCCCCCTCCCCCGCTAATCTAGAATCCTGGCTACGGCCCTGATTTATATGCATACACCTGAAAGGACTGCAGTGGCTCAAGTGACTAAGATGCTGACTGGGAGTTGGAAGGTCAGCAGTTCGATTCCCGAGTACTGCAGGATGGAATGCCTTCCCATCTTTGTCCCCGCTCCTGCCAACCTAGCAGTTTGAAAGCAAGAAATTTCAAGTAGATAAATTGCAAGTAGATAAATTCTGTGGGAAGGTAACAGCATTCCGTGTGCTCTGGTGTCTAATCATGCCTGCCACATGACCATGGAAATGTCTGCAGAAGCAGAAAACGCTAGCTCCTTTGCTTTGAAACAGAGATGAGCACTGAACCCTAGGGTCGGATACGACTGGCTTTCGAGCAAGGGAAACCTTTACCTTTACCTTGCCTGAAAGCAACATGCAGTCATTTTAGAGCACTGCAGCTGTGAAGGTATACCAAGCTTTTGAATTACAGATAACGTCTATTGGCATGCATGTTTTTACTAGTATTGTTTTGACTCAAAAAATACTCATACTGTTTAAATCTGTGGAAGACAGTATGCTGCAGAAGGAAAATAAATAGTGTAGTCCATGCTGTCCTTTTAGCATTGTAAGTCTGTGAGCAGGTGATATTTTAGATATATCCCTATTGTCATTGGCCAGATCATGTCGATTGTGACACATTAGTTTCAAATTGCAAGCCATAACCAAGCTGCATTTGCTCAAATCAGATATTTTAGGCCTCATAATCAAATTCATTCAGTATCTCTCAGTCTTAAAACAATATTCATGTTGACAGGAAATCCGCCACCCCTTGATTCTAGCGAGCACAGGGTGTGTAGGAAAAAAATGCAAGTCTTTAAAGAAGCTTTTCTTTTCCCCTGCAGACATGCCAAAAAATGCGGTCTCCCTTTTCTTAGACATCTCTTTCTGACACAAGAGGTTGGCTTTCTCTAGTTTTGTCACCACTGAGATGAACACACAGTTTGTGATTGTTATCCTATAGACCATGTAAGCTTAAAAGGCAGCCTTCAGATCTTGCTAAGACTGATTCTTAACATGTCAGAAATGTTTCCACTGGATGCAGTGAGACGCACCCAGTCTTTTTAAGGGCTAATCTCTCAGTCATCCAAGCACACCCAACAGAAGAAGTAATTCACAGTGAGGAAGAGAAGCACAGTGTCCAGGCAATCCCAACCTGCTCTTCTGCTGTTTGCTTAACCTATAATCGGCTCTTCTTTCTGGATGGGATTCTTATTAACTTTCCAACTCCTTTTCATTTCCATGTATTTTGAATCCAAACACCTGAGGGAGGATTGACAAAGCTGTCCTGAAGAATGACAACACTGGCACTACCCTATGTGCAATGTGCAATGGTAAAAGCTCCAGCAATGCCCAGATGTTTATGCTGCCCTATTCGCCTTCTTATGCAGATTTGAAGGCCTGGCTATAATTTAGTTTCACTTTCAAAGAAATTTTTTTTATCAGTAATTATCATATCAGTGTGGCTTAAAATACATGCTGGTCAAACAAAGAATCTGTGGTATTACTAACCTATCTGTGAATATTGTTCCATTGGCCACTCCCTTGTAAATCCAAACATTCTTCATACTGTCTTAGCTTATCTGCTGCCACCAGGATCCTGATCAGACTCAATATGTACAGGGTTCTTCCTTAAATGTCCTAGGTTTTAACTTTTTTTTTAGTTTAATGGCAAGGGAATACATTCTTTGTTGGATTGCAGTCAATTGTGCATCCTTTCCTTATTACTCCACATGCTGTTCTACCCACCTGCCTTGTTTTTGTCATGTGCTGTCAAGTCATCTCATACTCAAGATGGCCTGATGAATGAGAGCTCTCCAAAATGTCCTGTCTTCAACAACCCTGCTCAGCTCTTGCAAAGACAAGCCTGTGGTTTCACTCATAGAGTCAATTCATCACACATTTCCTCTTTTCCATCTTCCCCACCATTAATTTCTGTTCCAGAGAGTCTTGCCTTCTCATGTGTCCAAAGCAGGACAAGCTCAGCTTCATCATTCTTACCTCCAGAGACAGTTTAGACTTTATATGCTCCGAGACCCAAATGTTTGAATGAATTTGATTATGAGACCTGAAATATCTGATTCAAGCAACTTCAGCTTGGTTATGGCTTGTAATTTGAAACTACCGTGGCACGATCTTTCTGATTGTCCAGGGTATCTGTAGAGCTCTCCATCAGCACCACATTTCAAATGAATATTTTTTTCCTCTTTACTGTCTAGCTTTTTCACCTGCAGTCCCCATTTGGATTGAGAATTGAACCTAGGCATATAAAATCTTTCACTACCTCAATTACTTCATTGTCAGTTTTAATGTTGTGTAGTTCTCTAGTGGTAAGAAGTGGACAAGAAGGTAAGCAGCGTTCGGTGCACTCCGGTGTTGAGGCATGCCTGCTATATGTCCATGGAAACATCTGCAGATGCAGACAGAGCTCACTCTTTGGCTATAAACAGAGATGAGCACTGAACCCTAGAGTCAGATATGACTGGCCTTTGAGCAAGGGTGACCTTTACCTTTACTAGTTCTCTAGTAATAATTTTTACCTTCTTAATGTTCAACTGAAATCTTGTCATGACACTTCTTCTTTCAGTTTCATTAAAAGGCATTTCAAGTCATTGCTATTTTCTACCAGCAAGATGGTATCATCTGAATATCTTAAATTATGGATATTTCTTTCAACATTTGTCACCTCCTTCTTCTGAATCAAGTCTGGCTTTTTGTATACTGTATATTTTTCATACAGACTAAATGGATAAGGGGATAAAATGCCTCCTTGTCTGACACCTTTGTGTAGAGGAAAAGTTCTGTCTTTCCATATTGTGTTCTAACAGTAGCTTATTGTTAACAATATAGGTTATGTATTAGGACAATGAAGTGTTGAGGTATTTCCATTTATTTCAGAACCACCCATAGTTTCTCATAATCCACTAAGTCAAAGGCTTTGTTGTAGTCTATAAATTAGAGACTAATCTTCTTCTGAAATTCTTTGATGCACTTCAGTAACCAACTAATATTTGCAGTATGATCTTAACTGCTTCCTCCCTTTTGAAATCCAGCTTGAACATCAGATATTTCTTGCTCTATAGAAGGTATTGTGCATCACTTTGTTTGAAAATTAAAGCAATGGTCATATAGTTGCTCCACTTCTTGGCATCTCCTTTCTTCGGGATTGGAATGTATATTGCACATTGTTAGTCTGTGGGCAATTGTTTGGTTCTCCATTTTTTGTCATATTCTTGCTAGGATTTTGACAGATTTAGTCGCTGTGGAATGAAATATTATTCTATCTCCCCTTAGTGATTTATTTCTTCCTAGTACATTCAGAGCAGCTTTCACTTCATTTTCTAGAACTGCAAGTTCTTCCTCATAGGATTCTTCTTCAAAGGAGTCTGTTGTCCCTTCAACATCATCTATTTCCAATTACTATGTATAAAATTAAAACTTTTGTTAAGATCAGTACAATATTTTCTTTCATTTATTTATATTTATATTAAAATATTTCCCATTTTCCCTGACATATAGCCTCCACAAAGCAGCCTCCTTAGAGCCATTAATAAAGCAGTCCAAAAGAAACTTGAAACATAAAACAAATATGGTGTAGAAAATTAGGAAATCACTTCCCGTTAGCCTTCCAAATTCAATCAAGAAGATTTCTCATCCATCCGCCCACCACTTCCACTGTTGTGCACCACATAAGGGGCATCTGGCAACAGAAGGCCATGAAAATTAATGCTGGAGTAAGCACAACACAGGAGACTATTTGTAGGCAGCAGATATTTCAGAGTCATTTGATGAGAATCCAGGCAATCAAGAACATCAGGAAGAGGCAAATTGGCATGGCTGGGAGCAGAGGACTTAAAAAAGTAGGACAGAACACATTCCTGGTGTTGAACTTGCTCAACAGGAGGCTTTTTCCTCCATTCTTGTAGATTGCTAGTCTGGTGGGATTCTGTGAAACCTAGAATACAGTAATTTCCTCCTAAGCATCTGTCAAAGGAAGGCCCAACCCTGGGGCCCTGTCTTTTCTCCTGCCTGTAGTTAAACAAGTGAGAGAAACTCTGAAATTAAGAAAGCATGTTCCACAAGTAACATTCAGGACAAGCCCTATCAAATTTTGCTGGAGAACTGAATTAATGACCCGGCCCTTTACCTTAAACAGTCAAAGCAAAAGTGAAAAAGTTGCATTCACTTTCTGCCTCATAGACCTATCTGCTGCTGCTTTTGCTTGGTTGGAACATCCCTTTTCAATTTCATTCTTCGTCCTCACTGGGGCCAAAAGGTCTGTTTGCCCCATAACCTTCCAAGCGCTCTGAATTCTGGAGTACTGAAAATATGGTACCAGCTACAGGAAGATATAGAACCAGCATCTTGCGTAGAATTGTCTGGCTACCACTGCTGGCTTGCCTACCGGTGAGTAGAATACAAGATGGAATGGGTTGTAAAGCAAGAGCAAGTTGCTAGAAAAGAAATCGCTTTGAGAGTTAGGAGGTGAATAAAATCTATGGAAGCATCAAGCTACTTTTTCTAAAAGGCAGAATGTGGATAAGACTATGAAGGGTATAAGAAATTACATCAAAATGGGTATTTATGGGGAGTCATTACATAATTTGAGATATATTGTAACTGGTTACATCCCACATCACCCTCTGACTGCTGGTAACACTGAATGTTTATATTTATGCAAAGTGCTTGTAACATGTTCAGTAATGCTTTCCTCCTTATCAAATGCAATTAAATAAATTTAGTGAAATGCAAAAGTAGTTAAATAATTAAACAAAAACATGTAGCACTATAAAGACTAACTGTTGTATTTCAATGTGAGCTTTTGTGGATCAAGTCCACTTCAGATGAAGTGGTCTGATGAAGTCGACTTGATCCACGAAAGCTCATATTGAAATATAACAGTTAGTCTTTAAAGTGCTGCACTATTTTTGTTTTGTTTATTCTCTGATATGCCTAAATAAACAACAAATAAATCTGACAGCCAACGAAAGAGTCTTTTTATTTTTTAATAAGGGTCTGATAACCTATTTACATTTTTGGTAATTAATGCAGAGATCAGACTTTAAGACTTCTTGGCAGTATGGACCATTTTGGGTGCTTTGCCGAACAGTCACAGGGAAAACTCACACTCTAATAATTCTGCTATAGTGCTACAATATGTTCCCCTTTTTCTTTTCTTTTGCTAAGAAGTGGAATCTGAGGGATCTATTATTGTGTAAGGGGCTTGAATGTTCTGGTACTTTGCAGATCTTTGGCAAACTTTGTTGAAATATAACCCTGTGCACAAGATTTATGATTGTGGGACCCACTAAGTGGCACATCCCTATGAATGGGCATATATAGAACAAAACTGTGGTTTGTATTTATTTGTCCTATGTAGCTTCGCCTCTTAGGAATGAAAAAAAGAAAACTTCCCTAAGATATTATAATTAGTATTATAGTTCAGTAAAAGAGCTGAATTATTTAGATTTTGTGCATACAGAAAAAAAAGGAATAATCTCTATTTTGTTTAACTTCTGTGAGGATTTATTATCAGCAAATAATTGCTGAGCTTCAGGTCTGGCTAAGTATTTTTAAATAATCTGTAGCATTTTAAAAGTGTAAAGACAGTGAGCTTGTAGAGTTTCAGTTCCTGTTGTAGTTTTATAAGCGCATTGATCTTGGCTGTCATCCTGGAGAAACAGTATTTAGTTATGCTGCAAGGTGAACTGAAATTGTACACCATCAGTGTTAATGTTAAATAAAAGCCGCTCTGAATCAGGTTCGCCTGAGTGGGTGGCATAGAAATTTGAATATTAAATTAAAATTAAATTAAACAAAACAAAAGTAAAAAAAGGAGGGGGATCAGGTAAGGGGTGCTTCGAAAGGGGGCTGTGAAGTGGCCATGAAGAAAGAGATGCTTTATAGGATTAAACTCATGTCTGTATACATACAATATCCCCACACCTAATCATGTGAAATCAAAACAGATGTGCAATGTAAAAAAACAAATAAAGCTAGGATTAACATCACGGAAATCTCACCCATCCAGTCGTGGTACAGTGGTTAAACTGCTGTACGGCAGCCAAAACTCTGCTTACATTGTGAGTTTGATCCTGATGGACACAAGGTTGACTTCCATCCTTCTGAGGTCAGTAAAATGAGTACCCAGCATGTTGAGGGCAAAATGCTAATTACCTTGTGAAACACTCAGAGAGTGCACTAAGCGCTAAGGGGCGGTATATAAGTATAATTGCTGTTGCTATTGCTAAGTCTTCATTATTCCAGGTCAGGCTAGCTTTTGCACCTTGACTGAGTTTGTGGCCAAACTTAATTGTGACGTTCTTTCCTATCTGTTTCAATGACTGACTTCACATTGGGGGATGTGTGAGAATTTTATCCCATTTAGTTCTCCCCTCCAAAGCGTTTACCAAATCTGCTCCTACTAAACTGGATGCATTGAATGATGCAATTGGAGATGCAGTTGATAAAATCTCTGATTGGAAAACCATTGATTTCTGAGCTTGTGGTGTGCTTATTGTGAGCAACAAGAGAACATTGCAAGAAGATAGACAAAAGGGGGTAAATTCTAAGTACAAATCACTCTCTCTCTATCTGTGGACATTTGGGACTAGTAGCAGCTGGGAGTGATGGACAATCTGGGCAGAAATGTCACTGAATGAGTTTATGGAGAATGAGCTGTGGAGATATTTGTAGGCAGACCAGAACTGTCATAGGAAAACATGCCAATGGCCGAAGATGTTCCTTCTTGCTGGTTATGAAGAAGTGGAAATAGGTAGGATCGTGTGGTAGGTTTCTCCCTTTCTCTCTCTTTTGTCACTACCAGATAACAATTGGTTTTTTTTTATCTGCTAGTCTGACATTATGGAATCCATAGGGAATTTATATCAAATGAAAGTGCGGCGCCAAAATGGTTGCCACGCTCTTTGCGCCCCCCCCCCGGACTCAGACATCCGGGTGAGTTAGGGGGCATGGCCACCCCTCTATAAAAGGGGTGGCCACGAGGCAGCCGAGCTGCCATTTTAGAATTGCGACGGAGAGGAGAAGTGTTCTCCGTCGCTTTTTTCTCTTTAGTCTTCAGCTATAGAGCCTTGCCGTTCGTTTCCCGGCTGGGAAAGGAGGATTGCAGTGCCTGGAGCCTTTTAGGATTGCTTCTTGGCTACCGTGGTACTTACACGCTAGGAGTTTGATCCCTGGATAGGGATCCTTCAGCGATTTTTCTTCTCCTAGGGAGACATGGCTCCCAAGCGGAAGGCCGTGGCGCTGAAGCCACGGCTGAGGGGAAGAACTTTTACCGGCCCTGCATTGGATAGGGGCCAGGCTTTGGGTCGGAGGACCAGGGCTGCGCCCCCATGGCAGGGCAATGTTACATCCTTGCCCACTGGTACCAGTGGGGCTGGTCAGGCTACCACTTGGCAGCCGGGTCCCAGCTTGGTAGCTGGTCAGCTACAGGCCGGCCCCTCCGGGGTTTTGGCCCTCAGCCCGCCTTTGCAGGCCACAGGACAGGGTGGCCCGGGGGGGGGCTTGGTGCGGGTGTCCGCCCCACTGCTCCTCCAGCCCCCCATGAGCCAGAGTTTTGGGCATGGCCCTATTCTGGCCCTGGCTGTCCTTTTGGGTTGCCTTTTCCTCAACTGCCTAGTGGGCCGTCCGGGCCACCCGGCCCGCTTTGTACTGGGGGCTCTGGGGCAGCGGATGCTCTGTTAGCATGGATAGCAGTGCTGGAAGCATCCTTGGGCATTGCACAGCCTCCTTCGGAAGGGGGCGCTACTCTTTCTTCAACAGGGGCCCCTTCGTCAGCCCCGGCCAACTTGCCGGCTGGGATGCTTCAGCGGGTGGCCAACCGGGTCGAGCTGCTTGAGACTGTCTGGCCAGCCCCGGCTGGTGCCTCGCAGCTCCCCGTGCGACTTGATGTACAGGCTGGGAGCAGCCAAGGGTGGGCCCAGAGCTCAATTCCGGTCGCGAGCGCCGACGCCCGCTGTGGGCCGGAACCCCCAGTGGGGGCGGCTCATGGGGGTGCGACTAGTGAGTATCAGGTTCAATTTAGTGCACCACCATCACTGTCCACTTACACTGGGGGGGGGGGTTCAGTGGCCCTGGCCGCGTCAAGTTGATGTGGGTGGGCAGCCGTTACCACATTGTCCCATTAACCCCTGGTTCCCAAATGATCCCTTGTTCAGGGCGGGGGTGTCCGCCCCGAGGCCGTGCCGAGCATCGCAGGGGCTGTTCAGGTCCCGCTGCATATACCCTCTATACAAACTGTGCCGTCGATGGCTTTACCGACGGCTGGTTATTCCTTGCCCCTGGGTGATCATTTGTCACAGGTCACGAGGGACAAGATTTGGCGAAGGGAGTACGTTGATATGTTCTTCCTCTGGAACCGTGAGCCCACTAAGGAGGAGAGGGAGGGACAGGATGACAGAGACAAGAAGCTGTCCCGTCGTCCTAAACCACCGCGTAACTGGGCCAACTGGTTGCCGGCATACTTTATACATATGGTGGTATGCCTCAGGGCCCGGACTGATTTGGCCATTCTGGTCCAATACCTTGATAATATTTACAGGGCAATGGTTGATTGCCCGGGCCCATCGTAGTTGGCTTACGATGAGGAATTTAGGATGAGGGTGGCCCTACATCTTGAGATGAGGTGGGATGAGCCCTGTCAGCAATTGTGGCTTTTGTACATGACTCCCACGCGACCGGTGCCTGGTGATAGGTACCATTGTGGTCATGCTGTGCAGCGGGCTGCTGCAACACAGGCTCCCCGCCAACCGGTGGGGCAGGGGGTTCCAGCCCGCCTGCTGTGTTGGCGCTTCTCAGCTCACGACATGTGTAATAAGCGCCGGTGTCGTTCCCGACACGAGTGTGCCTCTTGCGCTGGCCCCCATGCCACCTCCGCGTGCCCGCGGGCTGGTGGGTCACGGGGCAGAGGTAGGGGTGCACAGGGGGCGATCAGAGCTCCATCTGACGGAACTAGCCATGTAAAAGCCCCCCTCCCCAATTAGTGTACTCATGCTGGAGCGATGGTTCTCAGCTTATCCAAGAAGGGATGATGTGAGGTACCTGCTGGAGGGTTTCCAATGGGGCTTTCGTATTCCATTCAGGGGTGTTAGGGGCCCCAAGATGCTCCTAATTTAGTTTCCTTGAAAGGTAACGAGGAGGTTGCGGCACTGAGCATAGCTAAAGAAGTTGAGGCTATGAGAGTAGCGGGCCCCTTCTTAGAACCACCTTTTCCTAATTTGAAGGTTTCCCCTCCGAAAAAGAACCCGGGTGAATGTCGTCTAATCCACCATCTAGCTTACCCTGCGGGTTCTTCGGTCAGTGATGCGATTCCTGATGACCTTGTTCAGTCAGGTACACGTTGTTTGTCCAGGCCCTACGAGTGGTACGCTTATGCGGTCCTGGTGCTTTCCTGGCAAAGTGTGATATGAAATCGGCTTTCCGATTACTGCCAGTGCACCCAGGGGATTTTGAGCTATTGGGTTTTAGGTTCCAAGGGGAATTTTACTTAGATAAGGCCATGCCTTTTGGCTGCTCTATTTCATGTTCGGCATTCAAACGATTCAGTACTTCCTTCAGTGGGCCTTTGCTCGCAGGTCGGGGTCCCGGTCTCTAGCCCATTACCTCGATGACTTTGGTTCGGGGGTGAACGGGGCTCGGACACGTGCACGCGTCTCCTCGCTACATTTCAGACACTCATGCGGGAACTGGGTGTCCCCTTAGCGCCTGAAAAGACCGAGGGCCCAGCTACTAAGCTCACATTTCTAGGCATTGAAATTGACTCTGTCGCACAGGCATCCAGGTTACCCATGGATAAGGTGACTCGAATCCCCGCGGCGATTTTGGCATTGATTGCCAAACGTAAAGTGTCCCCTCGTGAGCTGCAGCTACTTCATGGCCATCTTAACTTTGCCTGCTGGGTGGTGACACCCGGCAGAGCATTGGCCAGGCGCCTGTGGGACGCCATGGCTGGCCTTAAAACGCCACCACAGGGTCCAGCTGACCAGGGGCATATGGGTGGACCTTTCGGTCTGGCTCAAATTCCCCCAGGATTTTAACGGGGTCTCTTCCTGGAGATCAGACTTTATGGTCTGCCCTAGATTTCAAGTACAGCTGGATGCCTCCGGCTCCCTGGGTTATGGGATTTATTCTGAGGGTAGGTGGGCTTACGGCCCGTGGCCTCACGGATCGCCTCCGCGATCTTACCTTTCTTGAGTTTCTTACCAATTTGGGGAGCACTGATGCTATGGGGCGATGAGTGGGCCAACTCAGTGGTCCAATTTTGGTGTGACAATGTGGCAGTGGTGCACATTGTCAACGCCCAGACGTGCAAATCCCCCAGGGTCATGGCATTGGTTTGTCAATTCTTTTTGAGAAGCCTACGCCTAAATATGCTGTTCAGGGCCAGACATGTATTAATAACGATATTGCTGATGCTTTATCCCGCCTGCAGATCCCCCGGTTCCGTGCCTTGCTCCGGAAGCAGAGGAATTTCCCTCGCCACTCCCGGCTGATATTTGGACATTAGGCGAAGAGAGGTGAACCGGGCGACCGGCATGTCATTGGCACCTCGCACGCGTAAGGCGTATCAACATGCTTTCATGCAATTTAGAACCTTTTGCGAGTAACTACAGTTGCCTCAAGTGTGGCCCATACCAGTGGACCAGGTTTTACAATACATGTTTATCTTCACAGTCAGGGTTTGGCCCCCCGTACTATAGCCTTGAGGCTTTCGGCACTGGCGTTTATGGCCAATGTGAGGGGTTTTAATGACTGCGTGAGTTACTTCTGCATGCGTCGTGTTTTGGAGGGGTGGACACGTGAACGTGTCCGCCGCCCGGACACGCGTCACCCCAGTTCGCCAGAGTTTCTGACCCACCTTGCACGAGGCTGGCATAACTTATGTTAGGATAGGTATGAAGTGGCTTTTGGTCACGCAGCTACCACGGTAGCCTTTTTTGGAGCGCTCTGCATCAGTGAGTGGGTACCAGAGTTGGTACCATGGTGTAAGGTGGATGTGTCTTGTAGGGCACTGGAACTCGACGATGTCTATGTCATGAGTGGGCTCAATTGGGGATACGGTCCTCAAAGGTTGTTCAGCACGGCGTAGGCAGTGGAGTTAGACTGCTACGAGGTTTCATTGAAGACATCTGTCCGGTTGGTGCCCTACATGGATTTCTGGCAGTGCCTGCTGCGCGCCCCAGCCTGTTTTTCTGCCACCAGGATGGGTCTACCCTTACCAAAGTAAAGTTACGGAGGGTGACCGGTACCGCGCTTCGTGGTGTTTTGGCACCCGTTTGTATAGGATAGGCATCGCACTGACCGCGGCTAAGTTTGAGGTACTCGGAGGCGGATATAGGTGTGCGCGTAATTTCTTATATGTACGTCCCCTCACTGTACGAGTACCTAGTTATGTCCTTAACCTCTTCTCCTCTTTTACAGATCCTGTGTGTCTCTACACACCGGTGGCAGTGGGGCTGGTGGGCCGCAGCTATGTACACTGGGCAGCAGTATATGCTGCGGCGACAGAGTGTGGACCCCGACTCGGGCTGCGTGCATCCGCATGTATGCGATGGTATGGTATGCGCGGCACAAGGGGGCAGGAACTGTTGCCATTACTGATGTCCATCAGGGATGCTGGACTGCCCGATGTTCTTATTCTGCGCCTCAGCAGCAATAATCTTATCGGATCACTCATATTCCTTAAATTGTCGAGGTGCAGTGACCTGGCGTTTTATATCATGTATGGCTTACACACGGTCGCTATGGTCTAGCATCGTGCTGAGACACCAATTTAGGGGAGACGTGGATCTCCGTGGTTCGGACCGTTCCGGCAGTCAGTGGACAGGGCTGTTGCCCGGTCCCTTGCTGAGCATGGCTGGGAGACAGCCATTGGAAACCTGCGGATAGGCTTACAAAACTTTTTGCTGGTAGGCAGGATATGGGGTCCACCTGTCGGCTGGAGGTATGTACCTCTTTCTTGAGATTTAACAGATACACGTCATAGGGTGGGGTCAGTAGATAGTTTATTGACTCCGGTCAACAATTTGTTTGTGTCAACAAACAAATTGATACAAATAATTACATGTAGCCAATTGCCATTGGCATTTTGGGAGGAACCTTGCCAGTGTTACTGTGGCCTGCTTGCCTTAAAGAATTACAATTGGATGAATACACCAATTGAAAGTTATAATTCGGACTAGGGCATTATTCAATAAAAGTGGCCCAATGCCTTTATCTGAGTCTTTCTTTTGGGGGTGAGCCTGCAAAGGAAACTGCCTGAAATTTTAGTTTATATTATAAACTGAATAGTGTATTAAACTCCAGAAGCAATAAACTTTACTTCGGATGTACTTTGCATCTACATTCTACTATTCTGAAATTTATTTTTATATTGATTTTGAATTTTGAAGAAAGAAAGAAAGATATTTTTCTTCTCCTTACTCAGTTTTGCTATGCTGCCAGGAGCAGGGACAGAGATGGGAGCTCACTCCATCATGCAGCACTTGGGTCTCAAACTGCTGACCATGGAAAAGTCTGCAGATGCAGACAGCACTGTCTCTTTGGCTATAAACGGAGAAGCGCATGAAACCTATAGTTGGATATGACTGGCTTTTGAGCAAGGGTGACCTACTCAGCTTAGTGATATTATTGAACTTCATATTTCCTGCCACAGAAATACAAATTTTGGTGACGTAAAATATTCACTGCACATAGAAGGCCAGAATTTTGGCTATAAAATCTTTTCTCCTTATCAAATGTTTTAGAATGGCCTGGTGATAGTAGTCCAATTTTACTAATCTTGGGACTGCAAAAGCATCTGCAACCTTAAAAAGTTGGGAGACATACATTCTAAGAATTTGAACTTTCTCTTTTTTAGGTGTCAAGATTATTTTGTGAAGCTTGCAACAGCATTACTTTTAATGTCCCTCAAAAACTGGAGGCAGGGGTGTTTGTTGGCAAAGGTGAGCAAGTATAAGAATGCCTTGCTTTACTGTTTAGTCAGTGTCAACCAATTTTGTTATGTATAACAGCCATCAGGTGATGTCTATTTGTTATCTATCAACTAGTGTGAAATGGTATTTAGTTGGCATTTATGTCTGACTAAATCTAACCAGTGTTATCACAGACATTAGAATTTGAATTCTGATTGAAGCTACTAAAGCATAGTTACTAAGTCACTGGAAAATGTAGGACCTGTGAATGGTGTGTGTGTGTGTGTGTGTGTGTGTGTGTGTGTGTGTGTGTGTGTGTGTGTGTGTGTGTGTGTGTGTGTGTGTGTGTGTGTGTGTGTGTGAGAGAGAGAGAGAGAGAGAGAGAGAGAGAGAGAGAGAGGTTCCCATTATTTCTTAAGCCCCTCTAGACCAGGACAAGAGTTGAGAGAGGCAGTTTTGTGGAGCTTTTCCATCCTGTGGTTCTTTCTGTTATTCAAACCTTCTTTATGTTTAACATAGGGGAAAGTACTGTATTTGCTGGTGTATAAGACCCACTTTTCCTCATTAAAATACACTGGAAAAATGGAGCACATTTTGTACTGTATATAGTGGCCTACAGTGGACTATTTTGGTAATAAAGGGGTGCATCTTTGACGCTGACAAATATGGTAATTATAGATAGCAGTTCTAGAGTGGTATGGACAGGATGTTCTGTTTTGAGTCTTCTCATACAAATGGAAAGAATTGGTACCTATTGTACTGAAACCTCCCCACATATCCCAGAAGGACCCATTTGGCAGTTGATGCATGACCCACAGAGTTTTCCCTGTGTATCCTAAGGGTAAATGAGGTAGAGGTATACTTCTCACCAGTAGAGCTTCTTTCTGCTAGCAGATATATCCTTGCCCCATTCCATCTTCTGAAAAGTGTGTAACACTATTGGGCATACATAATATTTTTAAACACGTTTGTTGGGTACTTTGGCTTGTTAACTGTTGTTTGTCAACTATTCTTCAAAATTTGCTCCCTTTTTTTACAGTAAACATGAAAAACTGTTTTAGCCATTCTGGAATTATTAGCTCAGACAACCCCAACTTTACTGTGCTGGAGGATGGTTCACTCTATGCAGTAAACCCTCTCTTCTTGTCTTCTCATGGGAATATCATCACATTATCATTTAAGGACATTAATGAAAATAAGCCAAAGAAGATATACATTAATTTGTTAACATATCCACAAAAGGTAAATCATTACATTTCACCATGATATTTTTTCCTGTTCAGTCCCCCCACCCACTCATTTTAGCAGTGCCATTTTAATTTACATGTACCACTAGCAACTCCCCTCCATTGCTGTTAAATTCTCCCATGTAAAAACATTGTTATATCAAAAATAACCTTAGGGAACTATTGTTTCCAACCAACTCAACTCAGTTTCTAAGGGATATAATTTACTGAGGAAACTCTTTAAAGAGTGTCATATGACAGAGGAACTCTGCAATCTTGTATTCTAGAATTATGCTAGAAGCCAGAAAACAATATTAAATGTTAATATGACTGTAAGACTGCTAGGGAGTAACTCCTGGATTTTTTAAAAAAACCAGGAGACATAAATAACAAAACATATGCTCAACAGGAAAAACAGGATTGTGGTTTTTATTTTTAAAATTCTTTCTTTCTGTCTTATAGGCCCAAAGAGTTAAGAAAAGGTATGTACAAGAAACTGTTCTTAGACGATCTAAGCGAAGATGGATTCCTGTCCCAACTGTTATAATGGAAAACTCATTAGGGCCTTTCCCAATGCAAATTCAACAGGTATGCTTTTAACACACTCCTGCATTTTACGTTTCAAATTATCTTTATATATCTTACTTGCACTGGAATAATATATATTACTTGGGTTTCCAGGCCTCACAATGCCAGCTGAGGTGTCAGAGAGTTGTTATGCTTCTCTGGGTCTCTTGGCAAGGAGAGAAATATCAGAGCAAGTTCTGCAGGCAGAAGAGATAATTTGATTTTTGTGTGTGAGGTACATTTAGTCTGACCAGGTTATCCTGCTATTGTAATAGAGTAGACCATACTGCCAATGACTCAACGCTGAGTGTCAGGCAGTGGTTAACTAACTCACTTTCAACTTGGTGCCATGGCTCACTGGCTCAGCAAGGAGGCATTTGTATATTTGTGACACAATGGACTAGTGGTGAGCACCCCCCAAAAATTACTACCGTACTGTGGGTGTGGTATGGTACAAAGCCTAGGGAAAGAAACTCCATTCTCCCAATTGTTGCCTGTCCTGCTTCTCTGACATCACAAGAATCTACTCTAGATTCTAGTGTCAGATTTTGGCCTTAAAATCTCAGTGAACAGTATTTTGCTTACCTGGTAACTCTATTTTTTTTAAAAAAAATTTTTTATTAACTTTTCAATATAAGATTGTTGTGTTCTAATGGTTTTACCTTCCTCATGGATTATAATGTATCTGAGCCAATGTAACCTTGCCTATAGCTGCTGCCGCCAAACTGGGACTGCTGCCTGAGCCACTCCCAGAGCCCTTGCCACCGGCTCCGGGAGGAGAAACAGCTGCGCCCAGCGCCCCTCCCCTTGGCCATCGGGTGGGGAGTTTAAAAGACGCTGGAGGCACCAGAGATCCTGCTGCTGCCGCCAAACTGGGACTGCTGCCTGAGCCACCCCCAGAGCCCTTGCCACCGGCTCTGGGAGGAGAAACAGCTGCGCCCAGCGCCCCTCCCCTTGCCCATCGGGCGGGGAGTTTAAAAGACGCTGGAGGCACCAGAGATCCTGCTGCTGCCGCCAAACTGGGACTGCTGCCTGAGCCACTCCCAGAGCCCTTGCCACCGGCTCCGGGAGGAGAAACAGCTGCGCCCAGCGCCCCTCCCCTTGGCCATCGGGCGGGGAGTTTAAAAGACGCTGGAGGCACCAGAGATCCTGCTGCTGCCGCCAAACTGGGACTGCTGCCTGAGCCACCCCCAGAGCCCTTGCCACCAGCTCCGGGAGGAGAAACAGCTGCGCCCAGCGCCCCTCCCCTTGCCCATCGGGCGGGGAGTTTAAAAGACGCTGGAGGCACCAGAGATCCTGCTGCTGCCGCCAAACTGGGACTGCTGCCTGAGCCACTCCCAGAGCCCTTGCCACCGGCTCCGGGAGGAGAAACAGCTGCGCCCAGCGCCCCTCCCCTTGCCCATCGGGCGGGGAGTTTAAAAGACGCTGGAGGCACCAGAGATCCTGCTGCTGCCGCCAAACTGGGACTGCTGCCTGAGCCACTCCCAGAGCCCTTGCCACCGGCTCCGGGAGGAGAAACAGCTGCGCCCAGCGCCCCTCCCCTTGGCCATCGGGCGGGGAGTTTAAAAGACGCTGGAGGCACCAGAGATCCTGCTGCTGCCGCCAAACTGGGACTGCTGCCTGAGCCACTCCCAGAGCCCTTGCCACCGGCTCCGGGAGGAGAAACAGCTGCGCCCAGCGCCCCTCCCCTTGGCCATCGGGCGGGGAGTTTAAAAGACGCTGGAGGCACCAGAGATCCTGCTGCTGCCGCCAAACTGGGACTGCTGCCTGAGCCACTCCCAGAGCCCTTGCCACCGGCTCCGGGAGGAGAAACAGCTGCGCCCAGCGCCCCTCCCCTTGACCCGCAGTGAAGATGCCGAATGTCGCCACCTCTGCACCTCGGGCCCACCTTTCATCACTCGCCTCCGGCCAGGACTTTAAAAAGGCTGTGTGAGGCACTAGAACTTTCATTTTTGTATTTTTATCTGCTGGCGGGGTTGGATTGAGTGTGTGTGACAGTTGATGTTGTTAGTGTGGCTGTAGTGCAGTCACACTTTATATTGCCTATATTGTGTTTTTGTATTATTGTATTTTGTAACTGAGAATTGCCACTTTGTGGAAATTTCTATTGTACCTGTAATTTATTTGTGTTTCTGGGTTTACATTGTATCTTTACTATTTGTTTGGGACTGGATTGTCCTCTTCTTTGGCTTTGTTAGGGACCTATGAGATATGGGGTTATGTTTTGGGGACATTAGTAGTTGAGGGATCGTGTTTATGTTTGGGTCTGTATTAAACGCGATAATGTTGTATTGTTAACATTGTAGAAATTGCCATTTTGTAGAGAATTCTAGTGTAATTTATCTGTATTACCTGTATTGTACTTACTGTTGGTTTTGTTTATATTTTGACTGTATATTGTGTATTTGATTATGTTGTAATGCCGCCCAGAGTCGGCCATGTGCTGAGAGGGGCGGGGTACAAATTAAAATTATTATTATTATTATTATTATTATTAATGTAACCTTCAGCTGTATCATATAAACCCTGTAATAGGACGCGAGCTAATGACCACCAGCTGGCAGCAGCGAGCGTCCAAGCTCTCTTGGTCCGAACTCATCAAAGGCAACAGCGCGGGAAGCTTTCCCGCCACACCTACACCTGGACAAGAAGGGCGTGACCCACAATGACGTCACGCAGACAGTAGCCAATGGGCTACCATGGCACCACGTTCAAATGTATTCCTACTGTATATAAAGAGCTATCGATCCGCCATTACCTCATGTTCCCTCTGTCCACGATGCAATAAACCTGAGTTAACCCAGCCCGAGGCTGTGTCCTGTGTCTTAGTTTCATACACTAAATTGGCGACGAAGGTGGGATAATGGATCCCCAAGGAGCAGCCAGGGCACAGAGCGGGTTTAACATCACCAAACCGCAAGACTGGGAGTTGTTTGAAATGGACTTCCATGCGGCGCTGGTGGAACTCAAAGTCAAGGAAGACGATGAGGAGAGGAAGAGGGCCATCCTCACCCGCATGCTTGGGATGGAGACCAAGCGGACGCTGGTGGGCATCATCGCTCCGAAGAAGGTGAGCGAATTTAAGGCGGACGACATCATGAAGCTGCTTCGGGAGCGCTTCCAGCCCTCGAGGGCGATGTTTCCCGCTCGGAGCGCGTTTTGGAGGCGAGTCCAAGCGCCGGACGAGTCGGTCGAGACATTCATGGCCGCCATGAGGGTAGCCGCCGCCCCCTGCAAATGGGGCAACATCCTAGAAATGGCCCTCAGGGACGGCGTGCTGTGTGGCCTGAGAGACAAGGAGGTGCAGCGCAGCTTGATGAATAAGGAGCCGCCACCCACGCTGGCAGAGGTCGTCGAGGCCGCAGAAGCCGCAGAGTCCACGAATGCTGGAGTGGACGAGATGCACCAGTGGCGTGAGTGGCGTCCCAGGGCCGGCAAGGCGGAAAAGTCGGTGCACGCAACTCAACGGGCCTCAAAGTCGTCATCAGATGGCAGCGACGGCGAGGAGGTCCAGAAGGTCCGAAAAGGGGGGCGCCGCTGCGATGGTTGCGGAGCGGCCCATGAGCGTACGAGGTGCCCATTTAGAAAGGCCGAATGCTACACCTGCGGCCGTCGGGGGCACATCGCCAAGGCATGCAGAAAACGGAAGGAGGGCCGGAGGCAGTCACCGGACCGTTCGACCAGACCGGACCGTTCAGCGAGGCCCAAAGATGGCGTCCAGACCACGAGGAAGCAGGACGGCGTGGGCCGCGTCTCGGACAGCAGCGAGGACGACGTCCCAGTGCTCAGTGTGTCCGCGGAGCAGTCCCATTATTTCGTTGAGGTACTAGTACAAGGGGCCCCTATCAGGATGGAAATTGACTCGGGGTCCTCCTATTCCATAATTCCCCAGAAAGAGTTCTTGAAAATCGACCCCCACGTGCGGCCCAAACTTAAAACATTGAGGTCCACGCTACGAGATGTGCAGGGGAACAGCATTCCGGTGTTGGGGGTCGGGAAATTTCGGGTTGAGTTTAAGAGACACTCTGCGGAGCTGCCCCTAGTTGTCCTCAAGGGGGGAAGTTGTAGCCTCCTAGGGACACAGTGGTTCCAGCCTTTAGGCCTGTTTATAGGGGGAGTACATGCAGTGGGGGTGGACCCAATACAAGCGGTGTGCGATGCGCATCCCGCCGTTTTTGAAAAAGGACTTGGAAAATTCAAGGGACCCCCTGTAGCTTTCGACCTAGACCCGGAGGTCCGCCCGATAAGACTCAAACCGCGCAGGGTGCCCTTCGCGCTAAAGGACAAAATAGAGGCGGAACTGGACAAATTGGTGGGCCAGGGGATTCTTATTCCTGTTGATTCCGCGGAGTGGGAAACTCCAATTGTAACAGCTCTGAAGGCTAACGGGGAGGTGCGCATTTGCGCTGATTATAAGTGTACAATTAACAAGGCGATCCGCCCTAACGCATACCCGGTGCCGGTGGTCAGCCACCTTTTGGCCAGGCTAAATGGGGGAAAGTGTTTCGCCAAGCTCGACCTGGCACAAGCCTATCAGCAGCTCCCCGTAACACCCGCCACGGCCGCGGCACAAACGATAGTCACACATAAAGGAGCGTTCCAGGTGTCGCGTTTACAGTTCGGCGTGAACTCGGCACCCGGCCTATTTCAGTCGCTTGTGGAACGCCTCCTGAAGGGGCTGGAGGGGGTGTTGCCTTATTTTGATGACGTATTAATAACAGGGGGGAGCGAGGCCGAACTGGCAAAGAGATTGGACAAAGTACTAACGGTGTTCGAGAAAGCGGGGCTGAGACTGAGGAAGGACAAATGTGTCTTTTTCGAAACCGAGGTCGAGTTCTTGGGGTTCAGGATTACACCCGAGGGTATCAAGCCATCCAAATCCAAAGTAGTAGCCATCAAAAAGGCCCCTCGCCCCACATCCAAAACCGAGCTACAGTCATTCCTGGGGCTCCTCAATTTTTACCATACATTCCTTCCGCGGAAGGCGTCCGTGGCCGAACCGCTTCATCGGTTGCTTAAAAAAGAGGAGACTTGGATGTGGGGTGACGAGCACGAGAGGGCGTTCAAAGAATTAAAGCAACTCTTGACCTCTGACGCAATTCTAACGCATTTTGACCCCAAACGGCCGGTGGTCCTAGTCTGTGATGCATCACCGGTGGGGGTGGGGGCGGTACTTTGCCACGTGTTGGATGACGGAAGGGAGGCCCCGGTTGCATTTTATTCAAGGTCCCTGTCCCAGGCAGAGCGAAATTACGCACAAACCGACAGGGAGGCATTGGCAATTGTAGCGGGGACCAAAAAGTTTCACGATTTTTTGTATGGCCGCCCGTTCAAAATCGTGACGGATCACAAGCCCCTGTTAGGGATTTTCACGGCAAGCAAGCCCACCCCGCAAATCCTATCACCGAGAATGCTGCGATGGGCCATTTTTCTCAACGCTTACCAACACGAGTTGGTGTACCGGCCCGGAAAAGAGATCAGCCATGCTGATGCACTTTCGAGATCCCCTTTGCCCTTGTCGGACGACCAGAAGGCTAGAGTAGGAAGAGACCGCCAGGTGTTACTAATTGAGGTTTTAGATGCACCCCCAATAGTACCAGCCGATATTGCTAGGGCGACAGGCAAGGACAGAACGCTCGAGAAAGTCAGCTCATGGGTACAAAAGGGGTGGCCGGCATCGTCCCCAAGCACGGAATTCGACCCATTCTTTCGGAAAAAGCTAGAGTTGTCCCTAGAAAGGGGGTGCCTATTGTGGGGCCAACGGGTGGTGGTTCCTGCAGCCATGCGGCCGAGGGTGCTCAAACTGCTGCACGTCAGCCACCCGGGCATCGTGCGTTCGAAAGCGCTGGCCCGCAGTTACTTTTGGTGGCCACAGCTGGACGCAGACATTGAGCACATGGTCGGCACTTGTGAGGCATGCCAGGGATCCCGACCAGAGGCGGCCCGCCTCCCGCATAGGGAATGGGACACAGCAAGGGGGCCGTGGTCCAGAGTACATGTAGATTTCGCTGGCCCATTCCGAGGAACCATGTTTCTCCTGGTGGTGGATGCGTTCTCCAAGTGGCTGGAGGTTATCCCAGTAAAGAGCACGTCCTCCGCCACAACAATTAGCCAGCTACGGAGAGTCTTTTCCACGTTCGGCTTACCCGACACCTTAGTCAGCGATAACGCGAGTTGCTTCACCTCCTCGGAGTTCGAGGCATTCATGGGAGCAAACGCCATTCGGCATGTCACATCCGCGCCGTTTCACCCGGCCACGAATGGCCAAGTGGAACGGTTGGTGCGTACAACAAAGGATGCGCTGCGACGCATGGGCCCGGGGGACCTAAATCACCAAGTATGTCAGTTCTTGTTAGCGTATAGGGTGACCCCCTTAGCGTCGGGTTACTCGCCGGCAGAACTCTTGATGCGGCGAAAACTGACCACACTTCTGACCAGGCTGGACCCGACGAGAGTCGAGGATAAAGGAAAAAACATAGGATTGGCAGTCTCGAAAGGGTTCGCCGCCGGCGACCTTGTTTACTGCAGGAACTATGCAAGCGCAGGGCCAGCCTGGGTGCCGGGAACGATAATAGAACAAACAGGGCCAGTGTCATATCGGGTGGAAACGAGCACCGGTCTCCTCTGGAGGAGACACGCTGACCAACTGAGGCGCCGAGTGAGTGAAGGGCCGGTCAGTGGGGCACAGCAACAGGATTCAGCGATAGGGTTCTCCCCCACCCGTTCAGCCCAAGGGGGAGAAAATGAGGGACATCAGTCCGCATCCGGGGGGGAAAGCAGTGATCCCGACTCATATCCTTTTGATACCCCAGTTCTATCAGAGCCCGGGGGGAGGGAAAAGGAATGTGCAGCCGCCGCCGCGTCCCCCGAATGTAATCTTGATTTTGATTTTGGTTTTGCGAGCCGGGGGGGTTTTCAGGAGTGTTCCCCCACCCTTCCAAGCGAGAAGAGGGGTTTTTCGTTAGCCCCCAGTGCCCCCGGTTCTTCCCCGAGAAAGAGCACACCTCCCAACAACGCCGCGGAGCCGCGGCAAGTCACTAACAAGTCTCCCTCTCAAATTACAGGGCAGGAAACCAGGGGACAAAGAGAAGGTAGCAAACCCGGGGAAAGGCAGCCCGCATCGAGACCCCAGCGTGTTCGAAATAAACCATCTTGGCTGAGAGACTTTGTCTCCTAAGGGGGGGGGAGTGTGTTGAAGTGTAGGCTCGAGACATTGTCTCGTCCTAGGGGGGAGGGGTGTTGTGTTCTAATGGTTTTACCTTCCTCATGGATTATAATGTATCTGAGCCAATGTAACCTTGCCTATAGCAACAATGTAACCTTCAGCTGTATCATATAAACCCTGTAATAGGACGCGAGCTAATGACCACCAGCTGGCAGCAGCGAGCGTCCAAGCTCTCTTGGTCCGAACTCATCAAAGGCAACAGCGCGGGAAGCTTTCCCGCCACACCTACACCTGGACAAGAAGGGCGTGACCCACAATGACGTCACGCAGACAGTAGCCAATGGGCTACCATGGCACCACGTTCAAATGTATTCCTACTGTATATAAAGAGCTATCGATCCGCCATTACCTCATGTTCCCTCTGTCCACGATGCAATAAACCTGAGTTAACCCAGCCCGAGGCTGTGTCCTGTGTCTTAGTTTCATACACTAAAAAGATACAAAACTAGAAATACAATACAAAAAGAGATAAAAATGATAAAACCATACAAATATAACAACAAGGAAAATCATTACATTTCACCATGATATTTCTCCGGGTGCAATTCAAGGTGCTGGTTTTGACCTTTAAAGCCCTATATGGTAGTGGGCCGGGTTACCTAAGAGACCGCATCGCCCAGAGCGGACCGGAGGGGCTCTCTAATTGTTCCATCAGCCAGAGGGGCTCGCCTCTCTGGCACAAGGAGGAGAGCCTTCTCCGTGTCTGCACCGGCCCTCTGGAACCTCCTGCCAACAGAGCTATGTCTCCAGACAGAATTGCTGCCTTTCAGAAAAGAACTTAAAACCTGGCTGGCGGGTCAAGTGTGGGGTGCAGGTGGAAGGGTAACCTCCATTGGGTGGTTGGTGTAGAAGAACTCTTCCCCATGGTGCCTTTGGATCCTGCAGCCCTTGTTTTTAGGGGGTGGGTAGTTTTAACTGTTTTTAACATGTGTTTTTTAATTTTTATTGTGAACCGCCCTGAGTTGGCTTTGGCCGAGTGAGTGGTATATAAATGTGACAATTAAATTAAATTAAATTAAAGGAAAATTAAAGAAAAATCCATATTAAATTTGAAAATAATAATTGGATACACAAAAATAAAGAATCGTCGCTAAAAAGAAAAATGTCTTGTCAAAATGAGTTATAATTACGTAACTATCTCATTCTAAACTACATATCTCAACCTTATCAATTAATTCAAAATATACAGTCAAATCAAAATTTGATTCAGTGCAACAAACTCATGGTAAGTTTCTTTATCAGTGACTATTCTAAAAAGTAAAAAGTAAAATAATAAAAATAAAAATATAAGACGTAATACACCATGTGATATATACAATGCCAAGAGGGAGATGCGACTGTATCATGTTTTTTTCAATGCTTCCAATAACCCATTTGATCTGGTACTGGTCTACTTCCTTCTCCTTTCCTTAATGCATAATCCACAAAAGGTTTCCATATCAACCAAAATCTATTTTCTTTGATTAACCCTTTCTTTTCATTCAATTCGTAAGTTAATTTATCATTCAATGCTAATTGCCAGGTTTCCTTAAACCACTCCTCTATGGTAGTTTTCCCAGTTACTTTACATTTCCTAGCAATACACTGTCTTCCCTTAGTCATAAAAACTGAAATTAAATCTTTTTTTATCTCTGTCTAAGTCCATATCCTCAAAATCTATAAATAGGGTGGTACCTGATCCAATCTTAATTCTCACCCCCAGTATTCCTATAATCTCTTTGTCAATTTCGTCCCAAAATTCCTTAACATCATTACATTTCTACCACATGTGTATATATGTTTCAACCCCTTTTTTACATCTCCAGCAATTATAACTCTTAGTTTTATCAATTAAATTCAGTCTCACTCGAGTCAGGTACCACCTCCACAACAGTTTATAATTATGTTCCTTTACTCTTACCGATAGTGTCTTTATGATCCTCCTTCTTCAAATATTCCTCTATTTTATTCCTGAGATTTTTATATTTAAATCTCTTTCCCAAATTTCCTTTAAAGCCTGTTGTGAATTGCTCTCTGTATTTAAAATCTTATAAATCTTGCTTACCAGACCCTTTAACCCCAAATCTCCTTGTCTTATCTTCCACAGCATCTCTTCGAAATCTGTTTTAGCCCTTTCTAAACTAACTTCCGATAGGTATTTATTATTCCATTTATTTAATCTTATTTTTTGTAGCCAATCCAACCCCATTTCTGTATATAGCCCTACTTTTTTAACTTCATCTTTACATGTTTGAATCCAGTCCTTCAACAAATCACATTATTACTTACCAGCATACCTGGTAACTCTAAATGTTACTGGCTATTGAAAAAAATGAGAGAGAATCAAATATATATATTTGAAGAACATGATTGGTAAAGCTGGCTAGATAGCTCAGTAAGTTAGATATCTGGCTGGGGAGCTAGAGGTTAAAGGTTCAGTTCCCCACTGTGCATCCCAGAAGAGCCAGCCTGAGTGGCTTTGAGCAAGTTGTAAAGTCCCAGGATACGCCCAGAAGATACTCTTCTTCCATTTATGATACTCTGTGCTTAGAAAACCCTGAAAAGGATAACTGTAAATCGAATTCAGCCAATGGCACACAATTATGAGCAACTGAGATATTAATGAAGTAAATAGGAGTTCTGAGAAATTAGGTGATCTATATTTTTAGGGATGAATTACAAGGCCAGTAGTCATGTATTTTTGAGAGGTTTTACTTGCAAGCTGTTAGCAGAAATAGTCCAATTCATTAAAACTACAATATCAAAAACACTCATAATTACTGTAACTACTTGGAAAACTGTCTGTTACATCAGTTTCGCAGTAAAATATATTGTTGCAACAGTATAGGATTAGGGTGCTATTTTGACTCTACTTAGTATAAACACATCTGTGCAAAGTAGATACATGCCATCAGAAATGGAGGCCCATTCAAATGTTACAGCCTCTACCTGGAATAAAGCAGAATACATAGAAAATGATCATATTTGCAGACCAAGAAGTCCTACTGTTAAGCTGCAATAGATAATGCAACAGACTGTCTTAAGGCGTGATGGACTTTTCTTTAATGAAAAGACACAACAGGTGACTGTAGCCTTATCTTGTATTGAAGAACCTTAATTGAGAGGCATGGTAATTAGGTGATCTCCAAACTTTCCAGTTCCATGATTCTACCATGTGGAGCAGCCAAATCATATGAAATTTGGTTTCTACAGCAGTACCAATTGCCATAAAGAATGTGCAGCATGGGACTGAACTGCTTCATGCGATCATCATTACTCAAAGTGTTTTCAGGTTTTGCAGAAACACTCTGGAACCATTAAAAGTGGGAGTAACATTTGCAACTTTTTGTAGTCGTTTTACGTGAATTGCCCTGGAAAGGTATCCTTTGTAAATCCTGAGATTTCTATCAACTTGTGAATAAGTACAAAAACAATAGCAATCCATTTGTTAATAATTATTTTTGTTATTCATGCAGTTGTCTTCTGATATGGCTTTAAAGTACAATATCAGATATTCCATAAGTGGACCAGGTGTTGACAAACCACCACTGAATTACTTCTACATCGAGGCAGATACTGGAAATCTTTTTGTTACCTGCCCAATAGATCGGGAAGAGTACCCAGAATTTCAGGTATGGGTTACACTTGTCTCTCTATTGACTAACGTAATTAATAAATTTGCTTTCTTTATATTTTGCATTGAAAAAGAACTACAGCCATGCTCTCAGGCACACCTATCACCCCGGGCCATAGCCAGGGGGTGGCCAGGGTGGGCGTGGTCCACCCTGAGTTAGTAGTTTGCCCACCCTGCCAAAGCGCAGTTTCCCATAGGAATGCATTGAAAAGAAGCTTTGTTGCCCATCCTGAAAAAATATTTGCCCACCCACATCTAGAATCCTGGCTATGGCCCTCCTATCACCAATATTCTTCCATTTTCAATACAAATAAAAGAAGAGCTAAAAACAACAGCATGTATTTTAAAAATCAAGCAACATTTTGTCTTGTTGAAAGGAGCCAGTATATATATTGAGGTAAGAAACTGAAAGTGAATGAGTGGACACCATAATAAGCAGTCCTATCAGAAGATGATGAGAGATGCAGCCTAACTGACATATCTTGAGATGCCAAGTGGAAGATGGTTGGTATATGGCATAAGAGTGCTTTGCATGTTTGGCATTGGTCTGAATGATAGATATGTGATGCCACATCCATTTGCTAGTCAGAGTTGATAGTTCCTTTTTCATCAATGGTGGGCATCAGCAGGTGCGCACCAGTTCACCAGAGCCGGTAGCAGAAATTCTGGCTGGCCCCGCCCATCCAATCTTTGAAATAAAGTAGTCCTAATTCAGGTGCAAAGCAGGACTCCCCCCTGGCCACGCCCACCACACCATGCCTACAATGTGGTAGTAAAAAAATTTGTAGTCCACCATAGCTTTTCATGTATATGGCTGTTACTGGCTGGTGATGGCACAAAGAAGTGTAATCTGCATATGTCAGCTATACACAGGAAAGCACTGGGAAGGCATTCTTTAAGATGGAAGATTACAACTAAGTTTTCCTTCAAAATTTCTATGTACTTTTCAGGCTTCTGCCAACATATCTTCCATTCATAGCAAAACAAGCATGATGATCACTGGACTGTAACAGCCATGTTATAGTGGTCAGAGTGATAGATTAGGACTTTGGGAATCTATGTTTTGATCCCCATTGAACCTTACAAAGTGACATTGGGCTGACTCTTTCACCTTACCTGAAAATAGCATTGTGTTTCTATATATACATTGGGTTTCTATTTCATGCGAAGAACCGAACTTGCAGGAAAAAACATGCAGTATCTCTGTCAAGTTGAGCAGGAAAATGCAAAATTGAGGCTTATGGTGAAGAGGAATGCTGGAAGATCCCTTAGAACTGCCCTTTCCCTTTTCATTCCTTGCCTAGTTACCTAATTTTCTACTCGCATGGAATAACATCTTGGAAAGTAGGGGAGTTTTAAGCCTCTCTAGTCACGCCTGCCACATGTTCACAGAAAAATTTGCGGACCCAGACAGCCCTGGCTCTTTGGCTGTAAATGGTGATGAACACTGAATCTTAGAGTTGCATATGACTGACTTTCGAACAAGGACAACCTTTTTACTTTTTGGCACACAAGAATAGATTCCCCATCCCAGTGGTGGGCTCCAAAAAAATGTACCACACTGTAGGCATGGTATGGTGGGCATGGGCAGGGGGAAAGCCCTGCGTTGCACCTAATTTAAAGGTAAAGGTTTCCCTTGCTCAAAAGCCAGTTGTATCTGACACTAGGGTTTAATCTTCATCTCTGTTTCAAAGCCAAAGAGTCAGTGCTGTCTGCTTCTGTAGACGTTTCCATGGTCATGTGGCAGGCATTACTAGATACCGGAGTGCGCGGAACGCTGGTACCTTCCCACCAAAGTGGTCCCTATTTATCTACTTGCAATTTCTTGCTTTCAAACTGCTAGGTTGGCAGGAACCGGGACAAAGACGGGAGCTCATTCCGTCCTGCAGCACTCGGGAATCGAACTGCTGACCTTCCGTCTCACAGTCAGCATCTTAGCCTCTTGAGCCACTGCAGATTAGGACTACTTTATTTCAAAACTTGGGTGGGCGGGGCTAGCCAGAATTTCTGATATCAGTACTGGCGAACTGGTGCGCACCTGCTGATGACCACCACTGCCCCCTCCCAACTTTTAGGCAGTGTGACTTGGCTATATTATACTGCATGTGCATGTATATGAACCTTCCTTTTCTATTGTTTCTCATTTTTATTGCAAAAAATGTTCAAAGTCAAGATCTCAGTAGTCCTTTTTACTTTACTACTACATCTACTCATTCATTGGGAGAAATAAGAAATTGTGAGGAAAAAGAACAATTGGATGCTTTTTCACTTTGTTTGCCACAAAATAATGGCAATCCTAAATAATTTAAATGACAGGTTACCAGAGTAGATGATAACAAATTTCCATTTCAGAAGTAACATCAAATGTCAAAAACTTAATAAATTATCATCCAGAAGGGCTTCTGATTTGTCAAAAAGAACACTATTTGTCCCAGAGCAACCAAATAGAAGTATTTCTTCTACTGTCTTTTATACAGCTGATTTGCTACGCAATGACGTCTGATGGATACACACCTGAAATACCACTTCTGCATACAATCAAAATAGAGGATGATAATGATAACGCCCCAATCTTTGACCATGATATTTATAGTTTTCACATTCCTGAAAACAGTAAAATTGGTAATTTTCAATCTTTTACACAATGTATGCTGCTGTTTAGTGATAATTTACAATTTGGAATAAATCACATCATTGCAATATCTATATCAAAGCAGTTTTGTTGGTTTCTATAGAGCCTGAGCTAGGTTTTTATGACAAGGAATCTATATTCTAAATTCTTCTAATTAAAACATACTTAAAAATTAGAGTAGGGGAAGATTGTATAGTCTAATTGCATGAACATATTTTGTATGTAAGCATAGTCAGAAATGTAGGGTCCTCTGAATGTAAATCTTGTAGCTGTTGAGAGATACACTCTTCAGAAAACACTCTTTTCAGTTTCTTCCCAATAGCTGCATTTTTAGGCACTGCAGACTGATCTTAAACTCTGCTACACTTATGAAAAAAAAATCTGGAAATGCACTGTAAGAGCTGTATAGAGGGAAACAGTTTCTTTTTTTTATTTTAAACTTCATAGATTTGCATCAAACCCCAAACTGATTTTTAAATTGAATAACTTAATCAGATACTTTGTATTTGTTCTTAGGTTTACCAATCACTAATAGATTTTCCATTTCTAAGTGATTTCAAGCCTGACTTTGTATCTTTAATGGTCAGCATTAAATTCAATGGTGCTTTTGGGCTGAGCTCATATTTAACTTTAGAAAACATTTCCATATCTATATCTCCATCTACCTACCTACCTAGAAACACATAAGCATCTGTGGGCCCTCATATGTGTTTGCATATCCCTTTCATATTCTTGCTCTTTGAATATTGTGCAAAACCCTGTCATCTAAAGTTATGCTGGTATAAACCAGATCCAGTATTGGAAATATTTAATTAAGATAAACTGAATGTTTCCATGCATCACTTTTAAGTTCTCAGGATTTTCTTTTGACTTGGGGAAGCCTTTTGGAGCCCTGAGATAGGGAGGCCCTTTGATAGTGGCAATCATCCTGAAACTGATGAAGGCTCCCCTTGGGAACTCAGAACCTAAGGAAAAAAAGGAGTAGAAAGTTTTCAATTAATGTAAGTTAATTATAAACTTTATACCCCTTTTCTCTTTAGGACTGAAGCTCCCAAGGGAAACCTTTGTCTGTTTAAGGATGATTGCCACTGGTAAAAATCCAGTAGTAATTTATGATTATTAAAGGGTCTCTCCATTTCAGGACTTTAAATTAATTATACTGTACTTGGTACTGGATTACAGTGGCATAACTTGACATGACAGGATTTTGCTCATTATCATTCAATTTCAAATCTGGCTGACAACAGGGATCTAACTCCAGCCTGATTCAGATATCTATAAATATATGGAGCCTTCGCTGTTGATTACAAACTGCAACCTCCTCCATGTGGCTTTTCCAATAATTTTAAAGCCAGTATATAATGGTCAAAAGCCTGTTGCTTAGCTACTCCTACAAAAAGCAAACCATGTAACTGTGGCTTCTTACTGCTACTCAAGAAGTCACCATTTAGATTTTTGGGCACATAGCACCACATCCAAGAAGCCATTGTCAGTTATGCGGCTTGTCTTCTGAAAGTATGACAACTTAACAGGATTTGGGTAAAGAGAAGTTGTAGAAGAAAATTTGCATTTTCCATAGGGAAGTAGAATTCTCTACTATGCATTTGCACATCCAAGAAACCTCACCAATCTGGACTGGCATGCTTTTATGGTGAAAGACACTATTATTGGTCTAAGTAATATGTAGTATGTGTTGAATTTGTAACTAGTGTTCTGTACAGAGAAAGCGATCGAGCTTTGTCCAACTTTCAAGATCATAAATCCTACACTTCCATTATCTCATGTCATATTGCGAAGGAAACCCAACCTCCCCCTACTCTATTGTTTCCATCCTCCTAGATAATGGACAACATGAAGTCCATACTGATTTTGGGTGCAACAGTTTGGAAAAATGAAGTCCTTTGTGTCCAATTTTATTTATCTACTTACCATCTTATAAGTAAGAAAACACTGTTCCATGGGAATATATTCTGATACGTCTATTTCATTGTTCAAACCCTTTACCCATCTCCATACATTTCTCTGTAAATTTGTAATAGTTTGGTAGTACCACTTCCTGATGTATATACCAGGAAACATATATTTAAGCAAAAATTGGCTAGATTAGAATAGCATTTTGAAATTTGTCTTACTAAAGAAAGATGGAGATTTAAAGTTTATTCCTTGTACATGCAGGGACAGTAGTTGGACAAGTGACAGCAACCGACAAAGATGAACCACTTACTTTACATAGCAAAATCAAATACAAGATTGTGAATCGGAATCTTCAGATTTATCAGAATTTCCACACATTTGTGATACACCCAGAGACAGGCTGTATTACATTAGCATCATCACATCTGGACAGAGAGGTAATTCTTGCATGCATCTAATATTTATTGACATTCAAAACCCTGTGAAGTGATATAATAGGAACATGTTAAACATGGAAGATATGTTAATGAAGTGATCTAATATATCAGCAATATATTTAAATCCACTTATTGGTGATTAACATAGACACTAAGAAAATAACATTGAAATTATTGTTAAGTCATCAGTCTTTCTGGATGAGCTACTGCCTCCCAGTCTAACTTTCCTCACAATGTGTTATGATGACAACATGGATGGATTAAGTAGAATCATGCACTCCAAATTTGAAGGAAATGAATTTTACAAATATAATAAATAAAAATAATGTAGAAATAATATACACCTATCCTATGTATCTTGCAAGAAAAAAGAAGGTACATTTGTGTTCAGGATCAAAATACAAGCTCATTTTTCCCCTCAGAGAAGGAGATATTAGATATGTCTAATATTACACACAGATAGCATAAAATCTCCCTCAGTGTCCTCTAGATTGGCTTAAACAATGGGAA
This sequence comes from Bradypodion pumilum, assembly GCA_035047305.1. Taxonomy (NCBI): domain Eukaryota; kingdom Metazoa; phylum Chordata; class Lepidosauria; order Squamata; family Chamaeleonidae; genus Bradypodion; species Bradypodion pumilum. The sequence goes on along the minus strand of JAWDJD010000004.1, from coordinate 278,936,172 downwards.
TGGTCTCCACTAATATTATGAAGTAGTCTTTTGCCAATACTATATTATTACTACATAATTTAGTAGTCCCTTTAAATACATTTTTAAAGTATTTAAAGAAAATAGGACATGTGCACTGTTTTTAATATTCTTCCTCAGACAACAGCAGAATATGAGCTACAAATAGAAGCAAGAGACATGGGAGGCCAGCGATTTGGTCTCTGTTCTACAGCAGTAGTACTAATTGAGATTGGAGATGTAAATGACAATGTACCACAAATAGGACAAATTATGGTAAGCATCTTTTTGTTAAAATTTACAAAGCTTGTTGCCTTCTGAACAGGCATGACTGAATTTTCTGCACTGTCAATACTATTATAGTAAATGTTAAATTAATAAACTCATACGTTGCAGTTTTAACTACACTGGCAACATCGCATTCTGTTGATTTGAATGGAACAAGTTTTAATATCATTAATTAATTATCCATTTATTTATTTCCAGCATATATTATATCCATGCATAAACCAAGAATCCTCTAGTCTCCATAACTATGCTCTCTTTTAGATAGTATAAGACCTCATTGATCTTTTTTGTTAGTTTCTTGGAAAAAGAAGAAGAAAGGTCCCTGGCATATCAGAATAACAAATAAATTGCAGTAAAAGCATTTATGGGTCCAGGAGCGATCAGGACAGAAGCTAAGCACAGCTGTACACAAGAACTCAAGAAGTAAAATGAGATACCAAGATTTGGCATGGTTTATCCCCCAAAGTAATACTTAGGCAAAGTAAGATACATTATTTACACAACATCAGAAGAAGAATTCTTTCATGTAGCAGCTGATCATTTGCAAATGATACTCACGCCAGGTGTGTAGCTCTCAGATCTGCATATTAGACTCAACCTTTGTTCTTTTTGCCTTGGGAAGATGTTCCTTCTTAAAGACATTTTAAGTTATGTTGAGAATTTCCATAACAGTAACACTCAGAAACTCTTGTTTATTTCAGTATGAAGTGTCTGTATCTGAAAATACAGGACGTTCAGAACTGTTGTGCATCCCTGTGAGTGATAATGATGAACCTGGAACACCTTCATGGTTGGCTACATTCACTATTATAAGAGGAAATGAAGATCACAGTTTTTATATTACTGTTGATCAAGACACAAATGTTGGATGTGTATCTCTTTCAAAGGTAATTGTAGCTTAAGAAGACTGTAGCAAAAAGACCTGTTGGGTAAATAAAGCAATAATTTTGCCAATTGTGTAATGAACAAGGTAATACAGAAGTTAATACTATTCTACATTTTAAGCTGTTATTTCTCTATGCCCTTTGTAATTTGGGGAGGAGAAAAGGGAGGCGCTAGAGAAGGAAAGAGATATCCAGGGAAATGTCAAAATATGTACTAATAAGTATTGCTGTTGTTTTTCCTCTGGTTGTCTTCAATATTTTAAATCTGTAATAGCAACGTATTATTAGGTCTTATGTTGATTTTAACATAAATGCATTTATTTCCAGGAACTGGACTATGAGAAAAGCAAGGAGAGAAGGTTGGAAATTGTTGTAAACAATGAAGCAGCTTATGTTCTACCACCCAATACAAGGACTGTGTCAACAAGCCCGATCACTGTTGTTATCAGTGTAAGGGATCAGGATGAGGGGCCAGTATTTGAGCCTCATGAATATACCCTAAACTTAAAGGAATGTTTGCCAATTGGAAAGGTGGTTGGTAAATACCAAGCAAGGGATCCTGAAACAGGAAATAGTGGAGGCTTAAGGTACCTCTTTATTTTATTGGACAATTTGTTTTACAGATTGAGGACAGTTTAGGAAAAAATGACAGTTGGAATATTATTTATTCTTTATAGTTACAGAATAATAAAAGATGCATGCCATTGGATCACCATTGATGATATAGGAGATCTGAGAACCACTAAAATTTTAGACAGAGATCTACCAGACATGGGATTTAGTCAATGCAATGTAACAGTCTCTGCAATCGATCAAAGTGAGTACTAAATAATGTGAAAAGTTCTACCTTCTCTCTAAAGTAATGCATGGTCCTCCACATCTCCGGTGTACCACCAAAGCTGATGGGAGGGTAGTGGGCAATATGCCCCTTCCCTGAGCCTTGTACTGAGCAGTGCTTTAGCAAGTCAGTATTTAGTGCAGCACTGTCCATTATTTATTTATTTATTATTTACACTTATATCCCGCCCCTCTAGGGAAAATGATCATCCCTACTCAGGGCAGCTAACATCACAAAACCAGTCATAAAGTTAAAAATTGCACACAATAGAACTCCCAATAAAATCGTCTAATGACCAGAAATAGGCAGCACATTTCCAAAGGCCTCCTCAAAGAGCAGTGTTTTTAGTTGTTTTTTAAAGGACTGCAGGGACTGTTGTGAGGGACCGGCTGACTAAGAAGGGTTTTGTTGTAACTGGAAAAAAGCAGCTTTACACACCACTTCAATCTGTGCCTCAATGTAGCAATGCAAAGACAATGTAGCAGTGCAAAGTCAATGCAAAGATTATCTTGTTTAATCTTAACCTATAAATCCAAGGGTTAACCGTTGGAACTGGCTATAGGTTGCTATGCCTCGCCCTACTTGCCTGCACTCACCCTTCGTGCACATGGCCGATCTGGGTTCGCAGGTCAACGAAGGATTGAAAAAACCAGCAGTGGGGCAACAGCCCCACAAACGCGAAGAAAGGGAAACAACTTCACTTCCCAACATTCCTTGCGCCGCGCCGCGCCAGAGCCAATCAGGCTGAGAGGCTCTCGCACGGGGCAGCGTTCGGAAACACGCCGCAGCCAATCAAAATAAAACCATTTTAAAAAAACGCAGCACAAACAGAAAGCACCAACCCATTACTACAAGCCCCAGCGTCCTGCGCGCCATGAGCACGCAGAACGCTGAGGAAAACGGCGCCCGAAAAATTAAAAAGAAAAACAACTCGCCGCGCCACAGCCAAACCCACACCAGCCGGCTTTCTATCCCTCACCCACGGCGCCTGAAGGACCCGACTGGAGTTTCCCCTTTAATATCAGTGGGTGGGGGTTGCGATCCCCCTCTCCGCTGGCTACCCTAGGGTTGGGAGGTTTGTGGGAACAAAAGGGGAATGTTTCCCAAACCCTTCTGGACTCAGGACGCCAGGGAGAGGGGATCGATTCCCACCCCCCTCCTTAAAAAAACTCCGTCTTTTCTACTCTTTAAAAACGGAGTTGTTTTAAGGAGGGGGGGAGGGAATCGATCCACTGTGCCTGGTCTACTGGGTCCAGAAGAGTTGGGGGACATACCTCTTTTGTCCCCACAAACCTCCCAACCCCAGGGGAGCAAGCGGAGAGGGGGGTCGCAAGCCCCACCCACTGATATTAAAGGGGAAACCCCGATCTACTTTAACAACTACACACAAAAAAGCACCATAAAACAATAAAGCCCCCCTCCCCACCACCTAACCCACCCTTACTAACCCCCAACGACCATGCCCCCCTCCCCACCACCTAGCCCACCCTTCCTAACCCCCAACGACCATGCCCCCCTCCCCACCACCTAGCCCACCCTTCCTAACCCCCAACGACCATGCCCCCCTCCCCACCACCTAGCCCACCCTTCCAAACCCCCAATGACCATGTACCTTCCCCACCACCAAATAAATAATTTTTTAAAAATTACTAAACACACTCAAACACAGCCAAAAATACACAAAAACAAAAACACCAAAAACAATACGATGTAAACAAAGACACAATCAAAAACAAAACAAACAGACAAAAAATACAAACTCCAAACCCCCCTCCCCCCCTGCCCACACACACACACAAAAGAAAGAAAACAAGCAAACTTACCAAAACAGGTGCTACCTCCACCAGGACTGGAAAAGAAATGAATACAGAAAGACCCTACTTACCAGAAGAAGCTCCACCCAGAGGCCAGGAGAGAAACAAAAGTCAAAATACAATAACCCCTACCAGCACCACCTGCTGGCCACAATAGTAAAAACAATTCAAAAACACACAACAGCCCCAAACAAAACACAAATTCACAATTTTACACAAAAGGTCACACCAAAAAAAAAAAACAAGTAAAAAAAATTACACTAAACACACTTTCACACAAATCACAAATATATGTCAATAAAATACAATAGAAACTTTAAAAAATCCTGTGCTGAGTTATTATATCATACTTTCTTCTTTTATTAATCCTCAAAAAAAAACCAAAAAAGCAGATCACAGTTAATAACAGCCAAGCCAAACAAATTTAACATAAATAAACATTTAAAAAATTAAAATTACAGACTAAGCAATTTTTTTAAAAAAACAACACAATTTAACCTTCCAACACAATGTAACACTATTGCAAAAAAAAAATTTGGCTCATTTTTAATTAAAAAACACGGGGGGAAAAGCCCGGCAACGCCGGGCAACCCTTGCTAGTATTATCTATTACAGTATCTGGTCAAAAGCTTCAACCTTATGCCACCAGTTGGTGTTAGGGTATTATGATTACATTATGATTATATTTTGTTGTATTGTTTGTATCTCTATTTATATATTGTCAACCATCCAGAGTTATGCATCCCTAAGCTGGCAGTATACAAAAGTTAATAAATAAATAATAAATATTAATATTAATAATAAACTTGATATAAAGTAAACTAGGAGCAGAAATAAGGCTCAAACATTTTGAGACATACTGAATATTCTCCTGTCCTACCAAATCACCTCAATATTTTTCCTCACACATTTTTTAAATGTTATTGGCGATTCAAAGAGCAATTTAACAGACTAGTGCTTTTACGTTGCTGTTTCAAAAGATTGATCTAGGTATATAGATCTGAATAGGAAAATAGTTTGGATGCTTAATTACTGCCATCAGTCAGTTAATGTGAACATTTGATACCATCTATCAAATGCCACTTTGTCTTATTGTATTTATTTTCTGGTTTTGTTCATGTGGTTGCATACTACAAATGCAATTTTAATTAGCCAAGAAGTCCAAGGGGCAGCTGATTCAAAAGTTACACTAGCTATAGTGGATTTGGAATAGGTAAAAGCCTCTTACATTATTATAACTTATTTATCACATGATGAACTTCAGTTATCTACATTAATGTTGATATACTGTACAGTAGAAAGTAAGCACAAATTGTCCCTCTCAAATTCCTTGCTAGAGTTCCACATCTAGGTTTGAAAGCCATTGAAGGGTTTCTTCTGTGGCACTATGCAAGTTCTCCAGTGTGCCTCCAAACACTTGTAAAGGGCACCTAAATATACTGTAATGTGCTCTATGGTTTGGAATTCTTCACAGTCAAATTGGGAAGAGGGGTTATTATAACTGGCCTTTATGCTGGTTGATCTCAGATCTGCTAGGTGAGCTGGATCCGTCAACATAACTGCTGTATTGGTGGAGATCAACCAACAAAAGTAAAGGTCGCCCTTGCTCGAAAGCCAGTTGTATCCTACTCTAGGGTTCAGTGCTCATCTGTGTATATAGCCGAAGAGCCAGCGTTGTCTGCGCTTGCAGACGTTTCTGTGGACATTTGGCAGGCATGCCTAGACACAGAAGTGCACAGAACGCTGTTTACCTTCCCACTGAACAAAAAGAAGAAGGTAAAGAGGAGTGGAGAAGACATTTGTATTCAGCATAACTTGTGCCTTTATGTCAGCTTAGCTCACCCTCAACCATTTTAGCTAGTTATGAATGCACACTAGGCTGGGGGAAATTTGGATCTGGCATAACTCACCTCCTACCTTGCTCTCTATTTCCCCCTCTTTTTAAAGGCTTCATCCACACCAGATCCCAGTAGAGAGACTAGTTCTGCTGGCAGATCCCTCTGCCAGCAGATCTTTATGATCAGCTAGCCTAGCAGAAGGTTGTTCTGTCTGCTGTTATGTTATGGCCAGCAGAAGAGGATCCTTCTGTCCACCCCACCCACCCCCGTCCCCGCCCCACAGCTAACTTTCTCAAGTCCCCCTAAATTATCATATAATTAGAAACAGAATAAAGGCACTTGATTGTCCTAAATAGTGTTCTTCACTCTCCATTATTCAAATTAATTTGCTTTTGATTTCTGATTGTTCACTGGGCAATAAACACAGGGATTGTATACAAGTCTAGTTGTGCTTTGAAAGACTTCTGTGCAGGAAAAGCAGGAAGTACATTGTTGTTCAATTTGCTTTGATCCAAAGTGTAATCAATGACAGACAGAGATGTTGATAGGATAAAATGTCTTAAATTTTATATGTTATTGGCACCAAAAAGAATCCCATTGGTATCTACAGGTTTTCCCCATAAATACATTAAAACAGACAGTTTTTGAAATATGTTATTTACTTGCAGTGTTAAGCCAAGACTTTTTTTAAAATTCCAGGTGGTAAAACAGGTACTGGGCAAATTGTGATCACATTAATGGATGAGAATGACAATTATCCCATCATTACTGGAAAAGATTACATCATGTGCAAGAACAGACAACCAATTTGCATTAGGGCCTTTGATGCTGATCTGCCTCCCAACACTACACCTTTCCACTTTGAAATAGAAATGCCAGCAGGCTCAGCATGGACGCTAACACAAGACAAAGGTATCAACTGAAATTTCCAATGCCTCACACTGATGAGTGTAGTTAAAGCAGCAAGAAAGTAAACAAGAAATGTTAATCATCGTATTTGTGTTGTTTTACAGATGAATCAGCTTTGATCTCACTCGTAGAAGACATAGACTATGGCAATTATACAATTATCCTAAGAATATATGATAATGGGGGCAATAGTGGAATAAGTCCAATCACCGTTCACTATTGTGACTGTGTAATTCCAAGTGAATGTTCTGAATTCAACAAAAACGTTGTGGTGGATCGTTTGGACACCCTTGCAGATCGCAGTCCATTTGAAGTACTGTCTAATACAGCTTTTGTTCCCTGGGGAGTTGTAGCAACCATGATGGGATCACTCTTATTGATGTGTAAGTATAGGCATGAAGGCCACTAAGGTTCCAACTATATCTGGTTCATGCCTCAAAAGGAATAGACCTAATATGTGTCTGAAGGAGGGGTTTTTAATCCCCTTTTCCAGTTGCTGTCCCAGTACCAGGGGCTCTTACATTTGCAGCTGGTGTCACCCAAGGATAGAGTATAGGGCAACAATGATCATCTTTTGGCATTCCAAAGCCTGCTATCTGTGTGTGGTGGGTGGCTCATTCAAAAGTATATGTTAGCAGCAGAGTATATGAATGAATGCTATCCTGAAGAAACTTGCTATCTAAACGGTGGAGACTTGAACATGGAGTACAAAGAGTTATTAGATTTATTAGAATGCGTTTTGGCAATGAAAATGACTACTGCCAATGGAAGCATGTTTTGGGGGCAAGTAGGCACCAAGAAATATGAGAGAAGCCATGGCAGTTGTTACATACCAATCTACATTTTTTAAACTGGCCTTCTGCTGAGAAAATGGCTGCTTGTAGCAAAAGCCATTGGCAGTCTTCTCTTCTTCAAAGGTTGGGGGAAGAATACATGTGCACTCTGCCTTCCATAAGAATTTGTTGGTACAACTCCAATAACCAATATGGATTTTTTCATTTCTCTGAATAATAGGTCTGGTTCAACACTCCCCCCCCCCAACATTTAGTTGGCTTACAAATGTCATTGCCATTATATAGATTTCTGATTAAATATGCTTTTATTTCAAAGCCATATAAATACTAATTTATTTCTCCATCTGGTAAATCTAGATTCCTTTACACACACCTTTAAAACTCATAAAATCTAAATTTCAGGTTTTGTGTATTTCCTTTTGCAGTAAGCATGGGTGTACCTTTTGGTTACTGGCTCCGTAGGAAAGCTTCCACAACTCCAGAAGTGTCTGATAATGCAGCTTCCCATAATTTAATTATCTCAAACACTGAGGCACCAGGTGAAGAACTGAGAGTAAGTAGCATTTTTATTCTGATGGACTAGTTTACCTAAATAAATAAACGACTAACTACTGCATTTTGGTTCATGAAAAGAGGAAAGTTATAACTTGATATTCAAATTATGATACATGGTAGTAAAGATAGTAATACTAGCTCATTATTATGGGAGAGGAAATAATCTTTACTGTTTTTTAAAATCGTTATAAGAGGGGGTTTGGTATAAATATGCTAAACATTATTTGCTACTTTTATTTAATGTGCCTGTTTGCACATAGCAGAATTTGTGCTAGGGAGACTTTTCAGCACCTTCAAATGCTACTACATTACAAATGGGTCAATTTCCCCCTCTGCCATTTTAGTGATCCAGTATCCTGAAGGGAGGACAGGATCCAGGGGGGGGGGGCGAAAGTGGGATCTCTCTTTGAGATGGGTGGTGGAGTTTAAGCTGATGCAGAACAGCTTGTTCAAAGAAGGTGGAGTTGTTAATACTGTGTTAGCTGCAGCATTGTTTGATAGAGATAAGGGCAATCAAGAGGTACTATCTGACCTGGTAGTTTAAAATGTACCTTCAACCTGACCTGGATGGACGGAATGGTGAACCAGCAAGAAAATAATGCAGATAACAAGGAAAGAGATGAGTTCTTGGCTTGAGGTAGATTAGATATGAACAAAGTTTAGGGGAATTTATTTTTTGTTCCCATTCTCCCAGAAGAAGGCCAAAATGGCTGGCATGTTTAAGCTGGCTGTTGTACCAAAAAACAACAACAACAAACCTTTGTTAAGTACTCTTAGTAAATCATTTGGTTTGACTTCAAAAGGTCTCAGTCCTAATATATGTACAGTAAAACCTCGCATAAAGAGCACCTCGCTTAGAGACTAACTCGCTTAAAGAGCAGAATTTTCTCTGAATGGTCACCTTGCTTAACTCGCTTAACAACAAAATTGGAGTTTGCAATCCCCCCTGCCAGAAGTCACAATTGGTCACTGTTGTGTATTCAAGCATATTGCAAGTTGCTCCTGCAATGCGTTGCAAAGACAAAGTGGTGATTTCCCATTAAGAGCAAGATTTGGTGCATAATTTTCCTTTCTGGGCATGCTCCTTATGTTAATTAGAGTGCTACGATTGGGTGCAACTTTGGATCCTGTTCCTGATTGGTTAAAATTAGGGTATCAAGTTATGATTGATTATTTAAGGTTATCCGGTGGGTTGCTACAGTGTATCATAGAGTGACCACCGCCGGGACATTATATAATCACCATGGGTGAACAAGGGTGTGGCTGGGCCGAATCTATACTTCCCTATTCTCTGCATGTTAGACCTAAGTAGGATAAGCCTTGGGTCCTCTCCATACGCTCACACACAGGTGTAGCTTAGTAGCCATGACGGCAGAATTCGGAGAGACCGATTACATGGGACTTGTGTAGCCATCTGTTGTCCAGATATCTTTGTAATTGTTGCCTGCAAGACTTTACAATAAACCGTTGTTCGTTGTTCTGTTCATCGTTGCTGGACTGTTCTTTACAAAGGTCCAGACATGAGTCACTTACAATGGTGTTTTGCTTAAAGAGCAAACTCGCTTAAAGAGCAATCCTGTGGAACACATTATTCTCTTTAAGTGAGGTACCACTGAATATGACTGCTAAGCACTCTTGAAGATGTTGTTTCATTTATCAGCAAATGTGGCTCTTATCTCTTTATTCCACAGAACCTGAACATTCTTCCACTGAAAACAATGAATGCATCTATGAGCATGAGCACAGTGGGAGAAACCAATACAAAGGGGACAAGTTTAGAAACTGTGAAAGGAGGAGTACAATGCACAGCAGAATTGGTTAAGAAGGAAGGATGTTACATGACAAGATCTTTACGGGACCTTGACCTACATCTACGGAGCTCACACAGGGATATCTGTTCTCAATGGCAGAATTTCACCAATCCTCATTTAGCGGAAGTAAGTGTTGTAACATTCATTTCCCTTTCATCTTTGCATTAATCTTAACCCTAGTCATGACATGAAACATTTAATGTAGATAGCTAATGTCAACTTCACTTACATTAGAGATAAACCCACAATTAAACAAATATTATATTGCACTATTGAAGTTTTTTTTTTGTTCTGATGTTTTAGAGATTTACTTGTTTTGCAAGATAATGACATGTTTTCTGTTAGTCTAGAGTAGACAAGGATTTTCACAGGCCAATACTTTTGTGTCAGATTGCAAAATTACTTTGATTCAGAAAATTATGCCCACTATGCAAATTATACACATTGTGTAGCTAAATTGTGAGGACTATTGCTCTTCTACATGGTTTCAAAACTAAGAAGCATTATCTGAATTGTTTGCAACCAATCAGCCAGTTCTTCTCTTCTTATTTGTGTATTAATGTATTCTCTTTTTATAGTAAAAAGATGCTAGTTTTGTATAGAGACTTTTTGTACAAATGGTAGAAAACGCAACTAGGCAAAAAAGAATTCTCACTCCATTTTCAAAATGGAAGTGAAAAATATCATGCATTTAAATGAACTCCTGATATTCTGCTTAAAGGTATCTTGTCCAGACCAAATATAGTGAGATTTCTTCACCTGTAACCTACCAAACAAGATGTTGTCAGCTATCTTTCCAGAAAGAAGTGACTTGGATAACTATTGGGAAAAATGCTTGGGGGAGCAGAGGCCTTCCTTTAGAATAGTGTTTTCCAACCTTTGTTTTTTGGGACTTCAATTCCCAGAAGCCTAAGTCAATTCCCCAAAGTACTGATCAGCCAATGTACTGACTGAGGCTTCTGGGAATTGAAGTTCCCCTGTGGGGCCTTGGTCCCACATTGGGAAATACTGCTTTAGAAGGAATTGCCAGAGCCTTCATGTAACTACTAAGGATGCCCTAAACTCTTAAAAATGCTCCTTTATGCTTAATAGTGGTACTCAAGACAATTTATTGAGTGCAAAACAAGTTAGGGAAAGAAGTACAGTACACTATATTATGTTCAAAGGAAACCACCACTTACTTTCAGTAAGTAATAGGCAAATTGCATTTTTATTCCATACAAAAAGTTAGCTTATTCTTCAATTAGCATTTTAAAAAACTATTAATAATAGGGGGAATTTATTTACATATTTTGGAAAAATAAAGGCATCTAGAATGAGAGAGCAAGAGAATGGATAAACAGTTTTTGCTAATTTAAAGAAGTAATCTCTGAATCATCATCATAATTATCACTGCATATTTGGAAGGGATCCTATGGATCATTGAGTTTAGATTTGGAAGGGATCCTATGGATCACTGAGTCTAGCATAGCCCTTGTCAAGGAGGTACAGTGGGGAAACAAACCCCCATTGTTATTTAAATCCCTGACCTACCTAGCAGTTTTTCTGTTATTCTTTATGGTCCCACAGCATCTTGTAATATGCTTTCTCTCTCTCTCTCTCTTTTGATCTACCCTCCATTTAATTTTGCTGATGTTCTGAAACATGGCTACTTCTTTGGAAAAAAATTAAAATGCAAAAATCTGTAAGCATACTTTTAATGTTATCTTTATGTTTATCTCATTCATATGTATTTTCTTTATATGCAGAAGGTGTTTCTGTGTGGAGAGGACGATGAACATAAACATGTTGGAGAATATATAGTATCATATAAGTATGAAGGAAAAGGATCACCTGTTGGTTCCCTAAGCTCTTGTACTGGTGAATCAGAAGAAGAAGAACTTGATTTTTTAAAACATCCAGAACCTCCATTTAGGACACTAGTTGAAGCCTTTGTAAAGGAATAAGTGTGCTTATACTGTTCTTAAAAGCAATTCATTTGGAAGACTCCCTGTGAAAACTGCATAGAAATGAGTTCTTGAGCAGCTTTAATCTATCTTAATAGGACTTGGGCAGGAAAACTTTCGTGTATTTTTTGCTCATTGTCCATTTTTGAGGTTTTTCCCCTATATCTTATCCCACTAAGTAGGGTGGCCTATTAAAAAATGACTTTAATGTGAGATTTTAAAAAATCACTGAGGCTGTGAAATCTGTTAAGAGAATCCAAAATTATATAATTTTAAAATTATTTGCTTATGTTTACATTTGAAATGAAAGTTTATTAAGTTCAATGTGTGTTATTTAAAATAGTAATAATTAACCTGCTGACATGGTGACCATTTCTAAGATTTTCTAGAAAGCACAGATGAGTTACTCCTTTAAAATCATTTTCTGTCTGAAATCCTGTTGATTAGCATAGTAAGTCATATATGTTGCCTGGCGGTAATTTTATTTTATAATTATATAAAACCTTTTAGGAAGACTCCACTCAAGGATCCTAGCAATTGCCTTAACTTATTACAGCAGTGCATTTAGTAGTACCTCAAGGTGGCTGCTGTGGCTCAGTGGTTAAGAATCTCGCCTTGTTAGCTGGAAGGCTGGCAAGTTGGCAGTTCGAGGCCTGGGTACTGCATGACAGACTGAGCATCCGTCTTTGTCCCAGCTCCTGGGGACATTTAAGGAGCCTTATCCAGTGTCTCATGAGCAGAGGTTCTTCAGCAAAAGTCCTTTCAACCCAGAATAATTTCTGGCACAAAATTATTATATGCCTCAAGTTAAAAATTCTCATATTACCCACTTTTTGATTTTGCCTAGATTCTAGCCTCACCACCCTGTGCCTGCCTGCAGTACTGTATGTGTGTCCAGATTTGTAAATTTTTTTAATTAAATAAGTCTCTAGCATTTGTAGAACCAGAGACAGAAGTGAGGGACGATCTACATATTATTCTGCCCAATATTTGTAAGCATAGACCCTTCTTAGTCTTAACTGGATGGGTTTGACCATTGACAGTTTGATTGACATATGTATTTTAGGCTCATAACGTAACACAAATGTACCACACCGTGTTCTTTCTTTACAGATACATGGTTCCTCGGAGCCTTCTTTGTCTCTTTTTCTGTGTTAGTAGTTTAAGCTCCTATGAAGAAGTTGGCTGCCATCCCTAATCCAGTTATGACACAGCATAACTGCTTAAGCATCTTCTCCACACCACATTTACCTCAATAACAGGTTATTAACTTGTATTTTAAAATGAAAATGAAAATGACGGAGAGCACAACAGAATTGCCAAAGTTGTGAACTGTATTGTAACTATTTTGGGTCAACTTTTCCATATATATAAATACTGAATATAAGTTTCCTTACATTATGAGAAGAAAAGAATGTACAGTATTATAAAATTAGTGTGCTGAGTTTCATGAACTAAAGGGTTTAGACTGTATATACTGTAATTAATCTGATAGACAAGCTGTGTGTCATTCAGTGTGTTGGGATAATGATCAGAAAAGGGAGAAATAAAAGTGTTGCTAGTCCATCAGCTGGGATTATAAATTAATGCATTCGTCAGTTTGAATGATTCTGCACATATTTAGAATATAAAAGACATAGATGATAAACAAATACTAACTCAAAAGTTTTAAATTTATGTTTTAAATGCCAGAAAGATAAAAATACAGAAAATAATTATTTCAGTGCTTTCAGTGAATAATCTCTATCCTGATTAATTACTACATGCTCTTAAAAGTGAAATTATAAATGTTTGCCATATTTTGGTTACAAGAATAATATAATCAAAGTATCAGATTTAATATAAGATGTTTTTAATAAGACTGTGTCTCAGTCTTGCTTGATTTCAGTAAGAATCAATAGAAGAACGTTGATCTGTAATGCCCTTTTCAGAATCTTTTATAACATACTATTTCATTCATTAGCATATATAACTAGCAGGGGTGCCTGGCTTCACCTGGGTGGTCCCACCGGGTGGTCCCAACCTGGCTAGCTGAGTGTTGTCCGGGAAACCCACTGGCCAGAGTGGGCCTGTGATGTGAGCTCGGCGATAACATCACAATCCCCCCCTGGTTGGGCTAGGACTGGGGCAGACACAAACCCTGTTGTTGAATATACCCCCCTTTGCAGATCAATTTAGGGGGCAGACCCCCCCTCCATGAGTTTCAGGACCCCGACAGTGACCTGCTCACATGCACCAGGTATGTGTGTGCTGAATCTCACGGGGTTTGGTCAAGGGATGTGGCAGCCCATTCCGGACACCAAACCCACACCTTTACCGATTGCCCAGCTTTGCTTGGGGTCTTGGGGGAGGTGTTGACTCTCCAACACAAGGTCTCTCTCTCTCTCACACACACCACATCTCCCACTTAGTCTCTCTCACACACACCATCTACATATCCTTCCACCCAGTGTCTTATTCTCCCACTATCTCTCTCATACACTCAGGCGCTCACTCTCCCACCCATTCTCTCTGTCTTGCTTTCTCTCTCACACACACCATCTACACACCCTGTGACCCAGCATCTCTTACTAGCACACACACACATACATTCACCCACTCTCTCACATACAGCCACCGATGCACTCTCCCACACTTTGTCTCTCTCATACACACATCCACCGACTCTCCAACCTAGCGTCTCTCTCTCTCTCACACACACACAACCACCCACTGTCCCACCCAGCCTCTTTCTCTCTCTCTCACTCACACACACACACCATCTCCCCCATCCAGTGTCTCTTACTCTCTCTTTCTCACACACACACGCACCCATTCTCCCACCCTGCCCCCTCTCTCTCACACTCATTCACCCACACTCCCTCCCAGTCTCTTGTCCTGGAGTGGGTTTTGCGGGGTTTGCCCCATGTTTTGCCGGGATTTGTGAGGCTGCGGTTTTGGGCCCCTGTGCACTGGAGTGTTGGGTGTGGTTGCGCCAGACACAGAGTCTCTGGTGGGGGCATTGCCTGGCTTTGGTGGGTGTTTGTCAAGGCCATGGCTGTTCCGGATTCGCTGGCCTAATCCTTGGTTCTCCGGCCTCTTCCGTGTCTTGTCCCCCCGGCTCAGACCCTGTCCCCCATGCACCTCATCGTCCCAGGGACGTTGGGTCTCCTCCGCCTCCCAGGCTCCTGCGCTGGCTCGTCTGTGAGCCGCTAAATGTCTTCCGGTGCTGGGGTGGGCACGGCGGATGCCTGCAGTGGCCCTGCCACAGCTGGACCTCGTATCCCAGCCATGTGCGTTGTTTTTACCATTGGCCATGTAATGTATGGGCAGTGGCCATTGCTTTGCATGCCACGCGGCGGTTGGCCCACCTCTCCCTCTCTTGGCCTGGTCTTCCTGATTGGTTGTGGCTTGGCGCAGTGCATGCTGGGAGGTGTAGTCATTTTTTCATTTTCTTTTTGTGGGGCGCAGGGTCCACCTTGGGTCCAGGCACCCAGACGCCCGGGCACCCCTGCTAGTTACCTAACTGTGATTACTTTAGAACATAAGAACAGCCTTGCTGGAACAGGCCACAGCCCATCCAGTCCAGCATTCTGTCTCAAACAGTGGCTCACCATTTCCTTCAGGGTATTCCCAAGGAGATGTCTTCACCTGCTTAGGATTCCCTGGAAATGGCATTGAGAGATATCCTGTCTATCTCTCCAACACGGAGGTTGTCCTTAAGTATCCATAATTATAGCCATTGATACCCTTGGTGCACCGTTATTCCCTCTAGGGTTTGTTGTTGGTGCATGAGCCACTTCCCATCTTGAGCATTGGCCCCTCCCTGTCCCGCTTCCCCTCTCCAAAGGTGCATGGACCTGCACATGCTAGAGCCGCAGCACAATGGTTCTGTGCATGGCCATTCTTCACCTGGACCTGCGCACATGTGTAGTTATTTCTTCTATGTTTTGTGGGGCTTGCACCCCACCCCAGGGCCCAGATAGGGCATGTCTGGCAAAGTAAAGGTACGTGTGTACCACGTTTCAGGTGGCTAAGTCCAGCGGTGCGGAAGCCTTTCCCAGACACAGAACCCACACCTCTGTTTTAGGTATATAATAATAATAGATAGATAGATAGATAGATAGATAGATAGATAGATAGATAGATAGATAGATAAGATACTTTCTATGCTCAATTCTCAGTGGTTGAAGATATGAAATTTCCGTGGACATTACATTTTGCATATTGATCCATGTAACTTGGTGTGCAACAGTTGATGACTAAAGTGACTTCTTAACCAATTTGTGTCCAAAAGTGATGTTATTTGTGTAATTGCACAACAGTATTTCAGTCAATAGGAACTACAGTGGTTTAGTGGTTAAGACGCTGAACGTGATTGGAAGGTCAGCAGTTCATGACCCGAGTGCTGCATGATGGAGTGAGCTGCCATCTCTGTCCCAGTTCTTCCAACCACTTCAGTGCAAAGGTAACAGACCTCCATGACCATTGAAACGTCTGCAGAAGCATTGACTGTAAACAGAGATGAATCAGACTCAAGCAAGGGAGACCTTTACCTTTACACTTAATAACTGGTGCATTGCAGTTCATAAGATCACACTGCTTTAACCAGACGAACCAAATTGATCCACATTAAGTTATTTCTTGTTTAGACACACTTGTTTGCTAGCTGTTTGTCTTCTGGAGACTTCTCAATGGCTGGATCCAAACTGTAAACCACCTTTCCTATGAAAAATGTGACCCCCATGTTGCTTGACTTAATAAGTTGCATTAGAGTAGGCCCACTGAAATAAAGAGAATTTGGTGAACCTGATCTTCCATAAACGTCATTGATTTAAATGCTCCTACTCTAACTATGACTTACATTAGCATCGTCTTTTAATTTAGTGGGCCTATTCTAATGCAATTTACTAAGCTAACCAACAAGAGTTTGATCCTTATACTTTTAATGAATGGTTGTGCTTATATTATAGTTTATTTTAAGTTCCTGTGACCTGCTTCACATGGTTGACCAGCATTATGAGGATGATGTACAGACACCTATAAATGATTTTAATAAATTATTTTAATAAAGCCACTATATGCAGATACAACTACTCCCCAAGTTACTACATAATACTGAGTTCTTAACAATGCAGTGATGTCAGCAAGTTTGCCCACTCATGTGTCAACAAAACAATGTAGCAGGAGGTGTAACATAAAAGGATTAACACCAATTAACTTGTTCATAAAAGTTCAGAAACATGTTCTGGGACTCCAATTATATCTAATTAAATAAACTCCTAAGCCACTGCTGCTCTTTTACTAATGCCCTTTTCATTTCCTTTTCAATGTACCATATTGTTACTGCCTTCTCATCAAGCTCCAGCAGGTGTTCTTCCACATACCTGTAGGTGCCTTGTCAACCAATAGCGTTGTTGTGGGAAGCAATGCTGGTTTAAAAGTCTTCAGCATATAAGCACTGAACTCATTTACCTGTTTCATAAAAAACTAATGAGGTATTATTCTTTTTTATTCCAGTCATTGGATATTCTATAAAAATCTGATGTCTTTGAGTGGTATTGAACGTTAGTAGATATTCATGGCTTGTCACATATGATTTGCAGATAAATAAGTCTATATTTTATTTTGTTGACACACCAGTTTTATTTAAAAAAAGATTAAATTCAGTTGATGGTCCCTCCTAAAGTAAACTCACTAAATAAATTCGAATTTTAAAGTTAATAGTGACACAAGCTCTAGTTCATTTAACTATTCTAGTTTGGAATTGACAAATGAATATAGACCATAGATGTAAACAAATGTTTGGGTATAAAACACATATAATGCAGCTTCTCAAAAGTAAGTACTTTTTTAAATGCTAGGATGTTTGTGTTATTAGCAAGTTTTGTGAGTGGTCAAGGTTAGTAATGTAATTGTCCTGGGAACAATATAAAGCAATGGCCTTCCATTTGCCTTCTGCATTGCAGTGTGTGACACCTGTACCAATGATCCAGTTCTATGAGTCACTTTCTGGTCTTGAGTCCTTTTGGAACAGAGTCCTCCTCGGCCCCAGGCCAGTAATGATGAAGCTGCTGTCCTCCATCAAGATGGATTCAAGTGGGATTTTATCCACTTGGGGACCAACACCCTTCCCTGTGCACTTCACCACCTAAGACTGTTAGTTCAGGGTTGTCAGGTTAGTTAACCATTGCCTGATGATCTACGTTGAATCGCTGGCAGTATGGTATAGCATTTCATAGGTAAACCTTCGCTGGTACCTTCTCCTGAAATTATTGGTCTTCATTTCTTTCGATGAAAAACCTATTTTTATGCAGAGAAAGATTTTCTTTAAATTGCATATGGCTTCCTATTTCTACAGTGTATGGTCCTCGGCAAGCTGCACATTCCCAGGATGCCTTCAGAAGAGGAGAATGGTAAACCAAGTTTGAGTCTCCTCTAAAGTCCCTAGAAAATGTCATCTCAAATCATAACTGATTTGACAGCATGCCATTATTATTAATGCCTATTGTTGTTGTTCAGTTGCACAGTCAAGTCCAACCCTTTGCAACCCCATAGACCACCACACACCAGCAGGCTCCTGTCTTCTGCCATCCTCCGCAGCCCAGCCAGATCAATGCCCATCACATCAACGATTCCATTTTTCCACCTCATCCTCTGCCGTCCCTTTCTCTTTTTGCCTTCGAATCTTTCCTAGCATCAAGGCCTTCTCAAGTGAGTCCTCTCTTCTCATTTGGTGGCCAAAGTACTTGAGCTTCATCTTCAGTGTTTGTCCAGTCAGGGTTGATTTCCTTCAGGATTGACTGATTTGATCTCTTTGCCGCCCAGGTAACTCTCAGGTGTCTCCTCCAGCACCACATTTCAAAGGCATCTATTCTCCAGTTCTCACAGCCATACATTACTACTGGGAAGACCATTGCACTTTTGAATCCTTTTCCAATATGAGCTATCCATATTTATAATTTGGATTAGTGATATCTTAAGTTATGCTAGACACAGAGTACGCTTAATAAAGGGGCTGTGGCGACTTAGTGGTTGACAGGTCTGTAGTTGTAGACCTAAGTACTGTGCGACGAAGTGAGCTCCCGTCGTCTGCTTTAGCTTCTGCCCTAACCAAGAAATTGCAAGTAGAAAAACAGGTATCACTTAAGTTGGAAAGGCAGCCGTGTGCTCTGGCATCTAGTCATGCCTGCCACATGACCACAGAAACATCCAGAGGCAGCTTAATGGTTAAGACACTGAGTTGGAGACTGGAAGGTCGGGTTTTGATACTCAAGAGCTGCACTTGGGGACACGAAAGGAGCCTCATTCAGGCATCCCCTAAAAATCCTTTCAACCCAGAGTGATCTCTGACATGAAATTATAACAGAAACGAGTGCTGCTCTCTAGTCAGACAAGACTGGCTTTGGAGTATGGGAGATCTTTACCTTTACACTTAATAGCGTGCCACAACGTTTTTGTTTTGTTTACTCTCTGATATGCTTGAAGCACAGACTAACAAGGCTACTGTCCCCCCCCCCCCAAAATCAGCTTCATAACCCGGGGTGCCCAAACTTTTCGGGCTATGGGCCGGTCACATGGTTCAGGGAGCCGGTCACTTTGGCCTGGGGGCCAACAAATCCAGCCCCTGCTGCTCTCCCTGCTGCGGTACACCGGTGATGACAGGGGTTCCCGAATCCAGCCCCTGACGCCAATTCATCTGGCCCGGGAAGCCCTCATCGCTCCTGGAAGTGGAAGTAAAATGCGCCTGTATGGGCCGCTTCCAGGAGCGATGAGGGTTTTGCAGGCCGGATGAATTGGCGTCAGGGGCTGGATTCGGGAACCCCTGTCATCACCGGTGTACCGCAGCAGGGAGGGCAGAAAAGACCGTCGTCTGCGTGTGGGAAAGGAGAGATGGGAAAGGAGAAAAAAATGGTTTAAAAACTTTCCTCCCGAGGAAAAGAAACCGGACCACGCGAGGTCTGATCTCTTCCCCTGTCCTGTAACAATAGGAACGTGGGGAGCCTCTGCAATAAGCCAGGGCTCGCTCGCTCGCTCGCCTTGACTGGCCAGCTGGGCTCGTCCCGAAGGCCACCCAAAGCCAGCCTCGCCTCGGCTCGTGCGAGGGTTTACCTGGGCAGGAAAGAGGCGAGGCGAGGCGAGGCAGGTGGGAAAAGGGCGTGCCACCCCCAGCGCCTCCGCCACACGGAGGTGCGCTGAGAGGGCTCGTGCAACTTCCGGTCTTTCTCCGGAGTCAAATATAAAGTGGAGGACAGGAGGAGGAGGACGAGACAGGAGCCTTAATATTGCCTTGGCAAATGGTGGCTGAGAAGCGCCGGCGCCGGGCGCCGCCTCGTCCCTCCTCTTGTCCCGCCCTATTCTAACCACCTGAGACAAATCCGCCCCCTGGACGGGAGGAGAAACCGGGGCGGGGAACCTGAGTTTGCAAAGCAAGGGAAAGGAAGAAAAGTTATTAAGAAAAGGAGGGAGGTCAGGTTGGAGAAGCCGCCGCCGCCGCCGCCGCCCTCCTCCTCTTTGTTGCTTCACTCCTACCGCCGGGCGGGAAAAAGCCTCAGACTCACCTGGGACACCCTCGCCGCCCCGCGCGCGCCCGGAGAGCCCCACGCAAAAAGCGCCCCCCCCCGCCCAGCCCACCCACCCACCCACCCACCCAGCCGCCGGAGGAAAACATGGCCCCGCTGCTGCCCAGAGCCAGGCGCCAAGGCGGCCTCCAGCTCCTGGTCGGCCTCCTGGTGAGTAACGGAGCGGGGGTGGTGTCTCCCTGAGAGAAAAGAGTGAAGAGGGCAGGAAGGATATGGAGGTGGCGGCGGGGAGAGGAGCGCCGCGCGCAAAGCCACACGTCGGGTCGGGACGGAGTCCCCCAGTGCGGAAAGGCTGCAGCCTGGGCAGGGCTGGAAAGGGGGCTGGAAAGGGTTTGGCGGGAGCGAAGTTCACCGGCTGCCAGCGTCGGTTGTGTGTGCAGTGTGTGCGTGCACATGACTTGTTAGTGTGCCCCTGAAAATGAAGTGCGCAGCGCGCGCCTTGTTGTGCGTAAAAATGTGCGTGCGTAAAGATGCATGTTTTCCTGAGAGTAAACAAAACAGAGCAGCAAGACCAAAAAAATAAATAAAAAATGTTGTGGCCCCTTAAAGACTAACTCCTGTGTTTGAATGTGAGCTTTCGTGGGCCAAGTCCCACGTCCACTAGAGCGAGAGAGAGCTCACATTTAAACAGGAGTTGGTCTTTAAGGGGCCACAACATTTTTTTGTCGTTTTTTGCTGCTCTGTTTTGTTTACTCTCAGATATTGCTTGCACAGGCTAACACGGTTAAGTTTTCCGTGAGTCCAGAGTCCTAGGTTGGAAGGACTGCGGCATCGTTTTGGAGCAGCCCCACTTTATTCTCTCCTCCCTTCCTTGTAAATACTTCTCGCAGTTTCGACACCATTTACAGTGAGTAAGATTGAGGCGCTGGGCTGAGGGAAAAAAGGAGGCTTTCACAATAGGCAGGATGCCCTCGTTTGCTTTACGCGCTGGCCAGGATGATGATGATGATTATGCTTATGAATAATAATAATAATAATAATAATAATAATAATAATAATAATAATAATAATAATAATAATAATAATAATAATAATATTTATATCCCACCTTACTCAGCACTAAGTGGGACTCAAGGAAGCTTACAGCAAAAAATATACACTACAATTATAAAATATCAATGTCCGAGAAAAGAATGTAGAAAAGGATGTAGACCATCGCGTGTTTACTTGGAAGAAAATATCAAGCTATACTTTGCTTTATGTACCTCATTTCTTCCGTGTCTAGGTCAGACGTGAAACTGACCTAATAAAGATACCTTTTGGGGAGAGTTCATTCTGCAGTTCCGTTCACCTGAGCGAGTGTGAGAAAGATTAGCCGGCACCACAAGGTTGCCGTTACTTGGTTCAAAAATGCCACAATCTTCGAGGAGGCTCTTTCAAAAAACCCTACTTGGGGGTATCTGCCACATTTCTGCCCAAACAAAGGTGCTGCCTGGGCAGCGATCGAGCCTTTGCTGGACTCTTGTCCCTTCCTTGTTGTGACCTGAGTCCCAGGGTTGCACCTCCTCCAGAAAGGTCTCTGGGATCCTCCCACCTGGACCGAAGTTGGGGTCCTGGGAAGTAAGATGCGAGCAAAGGGAAGGCAGGAGTGAAGTTAGGAAGAGAGTCTGAAAAGGAGAAGATCGGAGCCTTTTGGTGCTTTTAGGGAGCCAGGAAGTTGTAAGGGTGAACACTTGATATACAAGCCGCTCCTGTAATTGGCAACATTTGGAGTTTTTCCCGTACTCCAATCAAGTTATTTTACGCTTTCCTCTTTTTTAAAGAACAAGCCTGTGTTGTCCCAGTTGTTGACTTATGGGCATATACTTCACTGATAAGAAACAGCAGAATATATGCCTGAATTAAAGGAAACGGGGCAATGCCTAATTAGCTGAGGTGGGGTGAATCCAAACTCTGAGAATTGCCTTTGTTCTTGTTAACATTCATTTGCTTTGCTGAGGACTCTTACTCTGCCATTTGCTGTCAGTAAATGATCACCAATCTTGGATCCTAGTCTGTACAGGTAAAACTCAGAAAATTAGAATATTGTGCAAATGTTCATTCAGTTCAATAATGCAACTTAAAAGGTGAAACAAATATATGACTCATTACATGCAAAGCGAGATAGAAAAAGCCTAACTTTGTTATAATATTGATGCTTCTGGCTTACGTTTATGAAAACCCCAATCTCATTTACCCCATAATCATCACATAATCTCATGTATGCTGTATGCCATGATCATCACAATTATAATGAATGAAGGCATGACATCTCTTGCTTTGCATGTAGTGAGTCTATCTCATATATTGTTTCACCTTTTAAGTGAAATGAATGAACATTTGCACTATACTCTAATTTTCCGAGTTTCACCTGTATATTTCAAGAAACATATTGTTGAACTCTTAAAATTTGAAAGTACATTTTATGTAGTGTTGGGAAACATTTGCTGTAATATTTAGATGGCAATTTCATGGCCATTACAATAGAAAACAAGAAACATACATGACAATCTGGATCAATCAAATTGTATTTTCATGTTACGAATAAACATGTCATTAGACATACAAAAGTTAAATACTTTTGTCAAATAAGTATCACATTTTAAAAATCTATTAAGGGGTGTGTCAGAAAATAATCTTTAGAATAATAAATCATAATAAACCTCAGAGCTTTAGTTATTTACCAGGGAGAAATTTATGTAAGATGTGATCACAAATAGTTCAATGCCCCTCACATTCAGTCTGGCCAAAGGTCGCATTTGCCCAAAATCAAAGGTGCTATCACAGCTCTAGTCAGAACATATTCCAAAGGCAGACATTATTTTGCTTACACATTACCTATTATAACTTGAGGCTTTCCTATTTAGAATACAACACGTTTTAAACCATATATTTTGGAGTTTGGTGTTTAAAATCAAATTCTCAATTTCTAACATTTGTCACAGGTACCTCATTTTTGTTCTTCCAGCAAGGATATAGCTTTATATTGTCTAATAGCATATAGCTCAGAAGTGGTCCCCCTGGTCATCACCTGAGACCTGTTATTTAATATTAACACATTGCTATTTTATTTTAATAATTAGTATGATTAATAAAATTATTTTCTGACAGGTGTTTATGCAAACTGTACATGTTGGTTGAAATTTGAACTATTAATCCTTTATGAGCAATATTCTGCCTTTCTATATAAACAAATATTTTTACAGTAGGGATTTATAGATCCCTCATTTTTTGAAGAGATTATCTAATTTTGAAGAAGAATAAGAAAAACCAACGGCCTTTCATTCAAGTTCATCCCATCCTTTTTAAAGAGACTTTCTCAGTTAACTATACTTTCTCTGGCAATGATGAATTTGAGCAGATCCTTCAGAGTCAAGCCACAATGTTGTTGTTATAATGACACTTGTGGTGACCCTAAAAGGATTTTTGGGATGTTCGAGGTTGTTTTACCATTACATTTTTTCCTGTTTTTTGGGTGCCCCCCCTGACAATAAACATGCAATTATATGTCAGTTTTAGTTCTTGTCAGACACACAAGTTGATCAGATGGTGCATCCAAGTGCACTATGGTTTTGTAGCTCCTTGATCAGATGAATTTTTAATATAATAAAAACAAATTAATTGCACTTCTCGTTGTAGCAACAAATAATTGACTTGCATGTAACACCCCTATGCTTACACACCAGCACTACTACTTCATGTGTTAAAAAAGATAATATCTTTTCAAGTCTGTTAAAGTGGCTAGGGTGGATTTTATATGTGTCCTAACTGGAACTATTGAAATATGTCCACTCTTGAGAACTGAAAAATGTTTATTTGAATGCTTTGATTAATGTATATAATAACATAATAGTGTAGGCTGGCTTTCAATGAACTTTTTTGATTACTGTAATTTGGCATGTAAAAATAAATATTATTTTAGTTAAGAAATAATTTTTAATGATACAATTCTTTATACAGCTTGGAAATTAGCATCTTTTTATACATCTTCTTAGAAATAAGCATCCTTGGAGTTCCATGGGATATATTTTGAAGCAAGTTATTATGGTTTGCAGCCTTATCAGTAGTAATGAAGTATGGTGGATATGTTCTGCCAAGTTTTGGCAAAATGCCATTTACTTTGATTACATGGGTACAAAGCTTGATACATTTCTTGTCAACATATGATCCTTTAGATCAGGAGTGGCCAACCTTTTTATGCCACAGGCCTGACCACGTCCCCAGGCAGCTGAGTGGGCCAGAACATGCCCCCAGGAAGCGGAAGTGAGTGCATTTACAAAAGCCTTAAATGTGCCCGCTTCCACTTCTAGGTGTAGTGGAGGCAGCAACTGGCTTGCTTGAATGGCGGCAACAGGCCAGATTGAATGGTGGCATGGCCCGTCCCATGGGCCGTAGGCTGGGAACCCCTGCTTTAGGTGGAATGCTTTCTAATGAGAAACATGCTGATACATGTGGATAGTGTTGCTTAGTTTTGTAGTAGGTAATAGCAAGTTATTTAATCACCTGCATGATGACTGTTTTTCCCCCCTTAACTCTTGTGGATGTGCTGACTGGACTTTTCTGCTTTTACCTTTTGAGGTGCTATGTAACAATATGTTACATATTGTAGGCTTATAGTAGCAATATATATGTAATTTTGGGGCTATTTACTGTATTTGCCAGCATATAAGATGCATCAGAGTATAAGACGCATCCCATTATTACCAAAATAGCCCACTATAGCACACTATATACAGAACAAGATGCATTCCATTTTTCCAATGAATTTTAAGGGGAAAAAAGTGGGTCTTAGAAGCCAGCAAATATGGTAATTACTGCATTTGTTTTTTAAAATTTTTGCATGCATTATTTAACATATGTTCCATTTCAACCTGCTTGTTCTGATTCATAGTGTGGTTCATAGCACCTATAGAAATTTCACAACAAAAGCTAAAGCATTTAGGCAACAAAACATTCGGTACATCGAAACTCTGATGTCCTATCTCTGCCATTGATTCTTCAGTACGTGTGGAAGACATTGACTGCTTCCATGTGCTGAACAACCTTGAATATGAAAAACATTTGCAAGTGATAAAGATTGACACTAGATGTTAATGTAATATAAAATGCTAATAAAAATCTGTGGTGTGATTCTCATGTAGTAATCTATACATATAGTACCATTGAAGTCATTGGGAACCAGTGAGACTTACATCTGAGTAGGCTTTTATCAGTTTAATATCATAAGTTTAACGTTTTCTGGAATTGGAAATATGACAAGAATTGTGTTAATGCCTGATGCTTTTATCCTTTAGTTCATTACAGTTTAATATCATAAGTTTAATGTTTTCTATAATTGGAAATATGACAAGAATTGTGTTATATGCCTGATGCTTTTATCCTTAAGTTCATTTGAATTGATTAAAATAAGACTATCCTTTACTAGATTTAATTCGTAATTGCTTTATCTGAGAGTTCCTCTCTGACGTACCCATGCTTGCAACCCTAAAATCATTTTAAAAGTAATTAATAACTTAATGCAATACTGGTGAACCCATCATTCTCTTGTAGCTGTTTATTTCTATGAAACCCTTTCCTAACTGTACAAGAGTGTAACACACTATTTCCTACATGGAAGTCAGTGGTGTTCTGCTCTTGGTTCCCACCGGATCCTGGGAACCGGTAGTGGAAATCCCCCCAGGCCACACCCACTTGGTTGGCCATGCCCACCTCCATAGCCCATAATGCAGGATGTTTGGCCATGCCCACAGATTTGGCCCCACCCACAGAGTAGGTAGTAATTTTTTTTTGCAGTGCATCACTGATGGAAGTGCACTGTTTATGAGGGTCCTGTGCCCAGAAGCATTTCTTTTTTGCTTTAGAATTGTAACCCGTCTTCACTCTTTTCACTAACTGTGTGTTGCAGTCACTGGCAAGTATGATGGCCTCTCTGATATACAGTACTCACTGTTTCTTCTGTTGATATTCATCCAAGTGAACATGTTGAAAGAACTTCATTAGAAAATCTGTTTGAGCAGTTAACAATAGCTGGTTTGCTATTGAGATGCTTGTCCTTGATCATCTTTGCTCAAAAGAAGCATACTATAGATCACACGTTATCTGAAATTTCTCGTGCTACTAGCCTCAGAGCACTTTGGACTACATTTTTAATTTCTGGGTGCCATACATTTCTTTAGAAATAATATAGTGACCAAAATCCTGTTGAGTAGCGTAGTAAATTGCACTAGGTAAAGGTTGCCCTTGTGTATCTAACTCTAGGGTGCAGGGCTCATCCCCATTTAAAGCCAAAGACCCAACACTGTTTCATTGGCATGCATGATGCTGTTACCTTCCCTCTGAAGCAGTACTTATTTATCTACTTGTAATTTCTTGCTTTTGAACTGCTAGGTTGGCAGGAGTTGGGGCAGAGACGGAAGCTCACTCCCATCATGCAGCACTCAGGTCTTGAACTGGTGGCCTGATGACCTTTCTGTCATCAAAATCAGTATCTTAACCACTAAACCACCTCAGTCCCTGCAATTGCACCAGAGTAGGCCAACTGAATGAATGGGGATTAGCCTATGGTGGTGAACCTATGGTACGTGTGCCAGAGGTGGCACTTGGAGCCCTCTCTGTGGGCACCTGTGCAGTCACCCCAGTACAGAGTTTGCCCCGCCTCTCTGCTCTGCTCTGCAGCCAATGGGAGCGCTTCCTCCTTCCCCTCCACACAGAGTTTGCTCTGCCCAGCTGCTCAATAGGAGTGTTTCCTTTATCTCCTGTTGTGGTGTTGGCACTTTGAGATAAATAAGTGGATTCTGGGTTGTAGTTTGGGCACTCTGTCTCTAAAAGGTTTGTCATCACAGGTCTATTCTAACTGCAACTTTAGAATAGTGACTTGCAGTTATAGTGGCCAGTGAATCAATGGAACGTATGGTGAAATTGACCCATTAAATCTTCATGAATTCAGTGGGCCTACTCTAGTGATATTTACTATGTTAAGCAATAGAATTTTGGCCAATATATAATTATGGAAAGAGTTTTATAGATATAGATCGTATTGTCTCACAGTTAACTTCCAAGCTGAAATATTGTCTGTTGAACTTAGGAAAGATGTTTTCCCAAATTTGTATCTCTTTTCTTGACAAGAGCTTAGCTGTCCTGCTAGTGTTTGCATTAAGCACAGTTATGTATACTTTATTTTAATGACATGGCTATAAGATCTTATTCAACCTAAAAAAACATGAGAAGGAAATCTGGATATTGTTCTCTATCACCACAACAAAATCTTGTGTGTTGCTGGAAGGGTTTACAGTGAAATCTTAACCTCCTCCACCTGAATGCACTTGATTGTATGAAACACTGCATAAACAAACAAACAAACAAACAAACAAACAAACAAACAAACTGTTTTACACTGATAGAGACCCTTGGTCCATCTAACCTGGTATTGTTAGCAGTAGTTCTTTAAGAGTTCTTTCCTAATCCTAGCTGGAAATGTTGGATGGTAAACCTAGAATCTTCTGCACATGAAGAATAAGATTTGCTGTGGAAGGACACTTCCTATTCCAGTTGTTTTTGAAGAGGGGAAGAGCATTCAGTATAATAGTTCTTGTGTGATCCTTTTCTTGGCAAACGTCAACAATATTCTTTCATCATGACCTTCTCAAGAACGTAGCTGTCTACATCTAGAGGACTTTCAGATTACTTTTATGTGGCTTCAGCTATAGCAAGTCACTTATACATGTACACACATCCATGTGCCAAGCATGTGCATATACATAAATACATAAAACTATATTTCATGACTATATTGCATGATTATAAATGTTTTGAAACCAAAGTTGTTTTTGTTTAGTTTTACTAAGGGTGTGGATGGCAGACCTCCAGGCAGACTTCATGGTAGTTGGAAGTACTAATTTCTTAGAGTTCTTGCTGAACAAAAACCTGTATTTCTACCTAATGCTGGCCACCTCAAGATGGTCATATAACGATAGGCTATTTGCCTTATTTAAAGTTTCGCACATGTAAACATTCTTAAAATATAATTAACCCCCTTTCTCTTCCAGATACTGTCTTTTCTTTCTGAAGCTTGCAAGAAAGTAACCTTCAATGTGCTTCCTAAACTAGAGCCAATGACATTGATTGGTAGAGGTGAGAAATTGTTAGAATGCCTTTGAAAATAATCACTAGAACTTCCTTTCTGTTGTTAACAATAATGTTACTCATTTTACTTTTATTTATTTTCGTTGCTATCTTTACATTGCAGTCCAGTGCATCTTACATTGAAGCTTAGAAACCTAGTGCTATAATTCTAAACACGCTTGCTGTGGAGAAAGCCACATTGAACATAACAGGCTTTTTGTTAATAAATATACACAAGATTGCACTATGGGGATGTAATTTTATTTAATTCCTGTCTCTATACAAAACACACTAATGAACAGGTCAACGATAACCAATGAAAATGCAGGAATGCTTTCTAGATTCTGGACCTTATACTTTTCAGTAGTCAGATCTATTATTTTTGTTTTGTTTGTTTTTAGTTAAATTAGTGACCTGCCCTGCATGAGTACTTTAGATGGATTTTGGTACTGAAATATATATTTTAAATAAATAAGATTTTAGCCACTCATAAGACACGTGTGATTTAAAAAGTAGGTTCATGAAATAGAAAAAAAATCCCTTTAGTTTGAAGCTGCAGTGGGTACTGCAGATCAAACTAATGTTCTTCATTTAAAACATGGGCACATTTATTTTATACCTCAGGGTTTCTCAACTTTGGCCCCACCAGATGTTCTTGGACTTCAATTACCAGAAACCCAGGTCAGTATACTTGCTAATTGAGGCTTCTGGTAATTGAAGTCCAAGAACATCTGGGGCCCCAAGGTTGAGAAACCCTGTACCTTAAACATCAATGAAAACAATAGGTCAGCCCCACCGTTTGATTCTCTAGATCAGGGTTTCCCAACCTTGGGCCCCAGATGTTCTTGGACTTTAATTCCTAGTAGCCTTGATCAGCTGGTGTGCTGACTTGAGCTTCTGGTAATTGAAGTCCAATAACATCTTTTTTTTGGGGGGGGGGGAGGTTGGGGAAACCCTGCTCTAGAGAGAGAAATAGTCCTTTGCTCTGGATAATTTGAAATGGAATAGTAAATATAATATATAACTGGAAGGGTGTGTGTAACATATGCTGCTTGTAGATTTTGTTTATGGCACTATCATAGCTTCTGTTTCACTTTAGCTCTTGCACAGTATGTCCATGCTGTGAGTAATGATAATTTCATGTCAGAAATTATTCTGGGTTGAAAGGGTTTTTTCCGGAGAAACTCTGCTCAGGGGACGCCTGAATGAGGCTCCTTTCATGTCCCCAAGATCTTTTCCCACCGAAGTGGTTCCTATTGATCTGCTTGCAATTTCTTGCTTTTGAACTGCTATGTTGGCAGGAGCTGGGACAGAGACAGGTGCTCAATCCGTCATGCAGGACCCAGGTCTAGAACTGCCAACTTGCCAGCCTTTCAACCCAGAATAATTTCTGACACAAAATATTATTATTACTCACAGCATGGACAAGAGAAGACTGTGGTCTGAATTTTCTTGTTTTGGGGAGCATCACTTCATCTGTAACTTTGCTTTTGGGAGTATAGTTTCTAACAATATTTGCTTAGAGCTGAAGCTCTCTTCTCTCGGGAGTTTCCTTGCTTTTTGAAGGAAACCACACCCACTCACAAAGGAGAGAAATTTAGGTGTGTTTTAGAAAGAGGCAGGTCTTCAGGATCAGCTTCATTGTACCAAATCCTAGTCATACCTTGGTGGGGATATTTAAAAAATTGGGAAAATATAACAAATCATACTCTTTGGGAATGCATCCAAAAATGTTTAGGGTAGGAATATGTGTTAGGATCCTGACAAGTGAAATAAGGAATTATTCTTTGCTATTCTGTTTCTTACTATAGATTTTAATTTTTTACAGTAAATCTGAAACAGTGTCTTAGAACTCCTGATGTAATTGCTTCAAGTGATCCTGATTTCATGGTTCTAGAAGATGGCTCTGTATACACAAAAAATGCAGTTTCTTTTTCTTCTGAGAAGAAAACGTTTGCTGTACTGCTCAAGGACTTGCAAGAACATCAACAAAAGAAAATAGATATCAACCTGCTGCCTCATCCCAAAAAGGTAACATTCATGTAAAACATCCATCTAGCAATCCATTAAGGTAATGCAGGGGTTCTCAATGTTTTCCCGCCACAGGCTGGACCACGCTCCCTCAGACAGCTGTGTGGGCGAGACACGTGGTTCCCCCACTGTAAAGGCTGCCTTGAAATGTATCCGCGGCTGTCGTAAATGCGGGCGCATTTACAGCACGTTTTCAGCTGTTCTCACTGCTTTCGGCGGCAGCGATGGGAGCAAGGATGGCACATTTTAGGCTGTTTTTGGCATTTCCGGCAGTGGTGGTGGGAGTAGGAGCAACAGGCTACATGAAATGGCACTCTGGGCCAGGGCTATGAACCCCTGATGTAATGTCTTGGACCCTACAGTAGAACCCAGTATAAGGAAAAACTCAGTTCCACAGAGCTCTGCGCTATTCCCCCCCTCCCCTTATATGGATCCCTATGAGAGAAGGGTATGGTATAGTTTGGGAGCCATTCAGGAGAACGCCTTCTCATGCATTGCTTTGTGCAGGTGCTGATATTATCAGCATGGAATATCCCTAAAATCAGAATACCCAGGCAGGTTTATAATCTTTTGCATATTCTGTATTCTGGTAATAGGAATCAGAACCATTGCAATATAGCATCCACGGTTCCCTTCCCAGTCAAGTGGTGTGACAATATAATGTGGCCAATGGTATCAAGAAACCAAGATTATTCTCCCTCTATCCAGTCCCAATTGCAGGTCTTCTACCAATGCAATCAAAGTAGTCTCAGTCCAATACTCCATTTAAAAGCCTGATTGAAAAGGGTGTAGATAACCAGTGTCATCCAGTGTGTTTGGAGTTGTAGATCTATCACCACCTCAGCTTCCTTAGGAAAAAAGGGGTGATTCTGAGACTCCCTTATAATTTGTTAGAATGTTGGGGTTATGGCTAGTTTTCTTTAACAGATTAGTCCTTTTCTGTAAAGAAGCATTTATTATTTCTCTCAGTCAATTCTCACCAGGGCAGATTTGATTAGCCTTGAAGGACAAGGATTATATAAATAAATGGAGGCCCTCACCATTCCAAACATACTGTTCATATCTTCATGATCTATAAGGTGAAAAGAATTTTAGCTAACAAGACAAGTGCCTTTCTTATTCAGACATTCACTGAAAAGGTTAACATTTACATATGAGGAGGACAGTGTGCTAGCTAACTCTCTCATTGCTCTTCATTTGTGGTGAGTGACAGTTTGAACATAATACTGTCCTCTGTGTGCAGATGTATCATGTTAGTGGGAATTATTATTTCTCTGGCTCCCAGTTTTGCAGAGCTTTGTGTAGCAAAGATACACTAAAAACTTCCAGTTGTCTTCACAGCAGAGGAATTTGGCTGGCAACAATATCACATGAATAACTGTTTCTGCCTTTATGCTTCCCATAGAAATGTTTAGTGTTTAATCTTGTTAATCACACTGTTTGGAGGGGATTGGAGTTTGATTGAAGTGGTTGGCTAAATTCTGTGTGAAAGCCCTACAGGGAGAGTTGGTTATATGAGAGGATAGAAACTTGGGACATACTCAGCTAAACATATATGCTACTTGAATTCATTATTGAGATTTGTTTTGCTTTTGTTTTGTAAACCCAGGTGCACAAGTCAAAAGAGACTGTTTTGAGGCGAAGTAAACGAAGATGGGCTCCTGTCCCCACTACTATAATGGAAAACTCACTAGGACCCTTCCCTATGCAAATTCAGCAGGTATGTTTTGTTCAAACAGAGAAAGCAGTTAGAAGCTTCCAGAAGCAGGGGGCAGAGCCACACCAGGCCCTTCCCTGAACTGTGACTCATAGCCACACTAGCCTTTAAAAGCTCTGAGCTCTTTCAGGGTCAGCCCTTTTGACTCTGCATGTGCTCTTAAGCAGAGCTGCTGCTGAGGAGAGCCAAACAAAGGAAGTGAGCACTGGTAAGTTTTGCAGTTGGAGTAGAGCTGCTTTAGAGGCCCGAGATTCCAAACTAGTAACAAAGGAAGAATATAGTCTTACTAGGTAGAAAGGTAGTAAACGTGTACATTTTTGAGGCCCAGAATACTGCACTAGTTAAAATGGATTCTGAGGGAACAGTTGTAGTTACCTGCAACACTTGTGCCATGTTTGTGTTCTTGCCAAAGCATATGGAGAACTACACTTGCAGCAAGTGCAAGCTGGTTGCACTACTAGAAGAGAAGGTCCAGCAGCTAGAGGCCCGCATATCTAACCATCAACAAATTAAGGAGCTTGAGCTGTTCTTGGACAGAGCGGAGCAGACTATGCTGGACAAAGAAGAGACAGGGCACAGTTCTGAGGGAGAAGGCCCTTCACTAACTCAGGAGGGAGATGGTTGGAGGAATGTGACTCAAAGGAGGAGAAGAGTAGGGGATCACTCTGAGAGTCTGAAATTACAGAATAAATTTGAGGCTCTTTCCCTCATCACACCTGATGAGGAACACACAGAGGAACAACTGGTTCCACCTGATGATCTCTCCTTCATCACACTTGATGAGATCCAGGAAGATAAACAACAGGAACAAACTGAGGTTCTCTCCCTTAATATGGTTAATGAGGTGCATGTAGATGAACAGATTGCAGGAGAGAGGCTCCTTGTACTAGGCGATTCAATAATTAGAAATACAGAGAAATGGATTTGTGATGCACATGATAACCGTATGGTGACTTGCCTGCCAGGTGCAAAAGTTGCAGACATCAGAAGAAATCTAGATAGATTGTTAGAGAGAACTGGGAATGAGCCAGTTGTCATGGTACACGTTGGTACCAATGATGTTGGGAAGGCCAAGCGGTCTGTCCTGGAAGCCAAATTCAGGTTGTTAGGAAGAAGATTGAAGTCCCGGACTTCCAAGGTAGCATTTTCAGAAGTGCTGCCTGTCCCTCGCGCAGGACCTACCAGGCAGGCAGAGCTCAGAAGCCTCAATGCATGGATGAGGCGGTGGTGTCGAGAGGAGGGTTTCAGATTTGTCAGGAACTGGAGAACATTTTGGGACAAGCCAAATCTGTTCAGGAGGGATGGGTTGCATTTGAACCATGATGGGACCAGATTGCTGGCACTCAACATCAAAAAGGCTGCAGAGCAGCTTTTAAACTGATAACTGGGGGAAAGCCGACAGGAGCTGGGCAGCATCCGGTTCGGGAAAGTGTGTATTTGAGTAGTGAGGAGGATGCAAAAATTACTGAGCAGAGCGAGGCGCTAGTCACTAGCATTCTAGCAGTAGGATGCAAGAGGCAGTCTAACAATGCAACTGGACACAAAAGACTGTGTCAGAAAAGCATATATAAATGCTTGTATACAAATGCCAGAAGCCTCCGGAACAAAATAGGGGAGCTGGAATACTTAGCAATAGATAAGAATATTGATATTATTGGTATCACTGAAACCTGGTGGACGGATGATAACCAATGGGATACAGTTATCCCAGGCTACAAACTGTACAGGAAGGATAGGAAGGGGCAAATGGGAGGTGGTGTGGCCTTGTATGTCAAAGAAGTGATAAAATCGTATGAATTAGAATATCTAGGTGATTTGGAGTCACCATTAGAAGCTCTGTGGGTAAGAGTACCAGGCCACAAGGATGGTCTAACAGTAGGCATATACTATCGGCCTCCGAACCAAACTCTTGAGGGAGACTGGCAGTTGGAGAATGTTGTAAAGGAGGCATCCAAGAAGGGAGGCCTGGTTATAATGGGGGACTTCAATTACCCTCACATAGACTGGGTGAACTGTTGTTCAGCACATGATAAAGAGATAAAGTTCCTAGATATGCTAAATGATTGTTCCCTGGGACAGATGGTTGAAG
Organism: Bradypodion pumilum; assembly: GCA_035047305.1. Classification (NCBI taxonomy): domain Eukaryota; kingdom Metazoa; phylum Chordata; class Lepidosauria; order Squamata; family Chamaeleonidae; genus Bradypodion; species Bradypodion pumilum. The sequence continues at coordinate 278,902,000 of JAWDJD010000004.1, read as the reverse complement.
ACCCAACTAGAGGTACAAGAATCCTTGACTTGATCCTGAGTAATACTCAGAATCTGGTGCAAGATGTTAATGTGACCGATCCAATAGGGAACAGTGACCACAACTCAATTATGTTTAACTTGATCATAGACCGCAAGTCACTGATAAAATCTAACACAGAGACCTTAAATTTTCAAAAAGGAAATTTCCCGAAGTTGAGGAAACTAGTAAAAAAGAAGCTGAAAGGGAAAATTGAGAGAGTCCAAACACTCCAAGAGGCATGGAGGCTGTTTACAAAAACAATAACAGGGGCTCAATTGGAATGCATACCCAAAAGGAAAAAGGGCACTGCCAGGTCCAAGAGGACTCCAATGTGGCTTACAGGAGCTGTTCGGGAAGTGATAAGGAGCAAGAAAAGGTCATTTAGAAGATGGAAGGCTTGTCCGAATGAGGACAGCAGGCAGAAACATAAATTCTGGCAGAACAAATGCAAGGCAACAATCAGGAAAGCAAAGCAAGACTTTGAGGAGCGTATAGCTAAAAATACTCAGAGAAATAACAAAGACTTCTTTAAGTACATTAGAAGTAAGAACCCAACTAGGAAGGCCATTGGACCATTAGATGACAATGGAAGGCAAGGGGTTATTAAAGAGGAAACAGAGATTGCAGAGAGACTCAATGAATTCTTTGCTTCAGTATTCACTGAAGAAGACAGAGGCCACATGCCCAAAACAGAGCCTATCTTCGTATGGAGGGAAACCGAAGAATTAAGCCAGATAGAAATAACCAGGGAGGAGGTCCTTGCATGTCTTGTTAAACTAAACACTAACAAATCACCAGGACCAGATGGCATCCATCCACGAGTTCTCAGGGAACTTAAAGATGAAATTGCTGATCTCCTAGCCAAAATATATAATCTTTCCCTCAAATCAGGCTTTGTGCCTGATGACTGGAAGGTAGCGAATGTAACACCAATTTTCAAAAAAGGATCCAGGGGTGATCCAGGAAATTACCGACCTGTCAGTTTGACATGTGTCCCAGGTAAAGTGATGGAAACCATCCTAAAAGATAGAATTAATAGGCACATAGAAGAGAAGGCGCTGCTAAAGGAGAGCCAACATGGCTTTTGCAAGGGCAAATCATGCCTCACTAATCTGTTGGAATTTTTTGAGAGTGTCAACAAGCATGTGGATAAGGGGGATCCAGTTGACATTGTTTATCTGGACTTTCAGAAGGCTTTTGACAAGGTCCCACACCAAAGGCTCTTGAATAAACTTACCAGTCATGGAATAAAGGGACAGGTCTTGTCCTGGATCAGCAACTGGCTAAGGGACAGGAAACAGAGGGTAGCACTAAATGGACACTTCTCCAAGTGGAGGGAAGTAAAGAGTGGGGTCCCCCAAGGTTCAGTACTGGGACCCCTGCTTTTCAACCTCTTCATAAATGATCTAGAGGTAGGAGTAAATAGCAAGGTAGCCAAATTTGCTGATGACACTAAATTATACAGGATAGTGAAAACTGTGAGAGATTGTGAGGAGCTCCAGAGGGATCTCTTGACACTGGGGGAGTGGGCAAAACAGTGGCAAATGAGTTTCAACATTAGTAAGTGCAGAGTGATGCATGTTGGGGCAAAGAACCCCAATTACATTTATAAACTGATGGGGTCTGAACTCTCTGCGACAAACCAGGAAAGGGACCTTGGTGTCCTGGTGGACAGCTCAATGAAGGTGTCAACCCAGTGTGCCTCAGCAGTGAAAAAAGCAAACTCAATGCTAGGGATCATTAGGAAGGGTATAGAAAATAAGTCAGCAAGTGTCATTTTGCCTCTTTATAAATCTATGGTGAGGCCCCATCTGGAATACTGTGTACAGTTCTGGTCGCCATACCTCCAGAAGGATATTATGGAGCTGGAAAAAGTGCAGAGGAGGGCAACCAGAATGATTAGGGGACTGGAACACCTTCCTTACCATCTGAGGCTGCAACGGTTGGGCCTCTTCACTCTTGAACGACGACGTCTAAGAGGTGACCTGATTGAAGTTTATAAAATCATGCACTGTGTGGACAAAGTAGATAAGGAAAAACTGTTTTCCCTATCGCATAACAGTAGAACTAGGGGACACTCCATGAAACTTTTGGGTACTAGTTCTCAAACAAATAAGAGAAAGTACTTTTTCACCCAGAGGATTACTGGCCTATGGAACTCCCTGCCAGAAGAAGTGGTGACAGCTGTCAGTCTTGACAGCTTTAAGAAAGGATTAGACAAGTTCATGGAGGACAAGAGTATCAATGGCTATAATAATGGATACTTAAGGACAACCTCCGGGTTGGAGAGATAGGCAGGATATCTCTCAATATCATTTCCAGGGAATCCTAAGCAGGTGAAGGCATCTGCTTGGGAATACCCTGAAGGAAATGGTGAGCCACTGTGTGAGACAGAATGCTGGACTGGATGGGCTGTGGCCTGTTCCAGCAAGGCTGTTCTTATGTTCTTATGAGATCAGGCAAATGACACTGAAGAGTTCTTTCCTTATTTTATCTGTAGAACATACATTTTGTAAACAAGATAAGTAACATAAGTATGTGTAACCTACTAGCCTTGAGAGAATGACTTGTAGTATAATAGCAATGGGAACGTGCTAAACAATAATACAAGTATTAAAGAATAATCAGCAAGTTCAATCTTCTGCAACCTGATGCCCACCAACATGTACAGGAATACAGATCTTACCATCCCTAGCCGCCATGTCCAGGGGCCAGGCTGATTATAGATGGGACTGCCATCCAGGAAATGAGGGTGCCAGTATAGGAAATACTGGACTAGATAGTCACTTTCATCACTTGCACTGAGATTATTATTATTATTATTATTATTATTATTATTATTATTATTATTATTATTATTATTATTATTATTATTATTATTATTATTATTATTATTATTATTATTATTATTATTATGCTAATAACAATAATATAAGCATGCTAATTGCCACCCAGGTTTTTAGGTTTTATTTGTCTTTGCTGAAAATATTTTATAATAGATTTTATAATTTATGTAAGGTATTTAATGGTATGTGGTTTTTTTAATGCAAAATGGTGTACATTTGGATTGTGAGCTACCCGGAGTCGCTTCGGTGAGTGGGCGGCTGTACAAGTCTAAATAATAAATAAATATTATTTTTGCTTTTATTACAGTTGTTTTCTGATACAGCTCAAAAGTACAACATTACCTATTCTATAAGTGGCCCTGGCGTTGATGAGCCACCACAAGGTTATTTTTACATTGAGGCAGAGACTGGAAATCTCTTTGTTACCTGCCCAATAGATCGTGAGGCATATGCAGAATTCAAGGTATGTTCTATTTTTTCAGAATTCAAAAATAAAAGTGTAATACAAACTTGAATTCACTATTTTTATAATTTATCATTGCTCATTATGTATTCTGAACAATGGCTTAACCATGTTTAATGCTGTATTGCTTAATATAAATATATGGAATAAATAGGTAGGATCTTCTGCCTTTTGTCTATTCAGATAATGCTTACCAGTGTAATTTTTGAGTAAGGGAGTTGAATTTTATTTGTAGGATGAAATTGAAGCAGAACAAATATACGTAAGGTTAAAAAAAATGATTTTAGACTGATAAGCTCTTAAAACTTTTTTGTATTTTAAGTACAAAAATGTACTTAAGTTTTAAAAGCCATTGGAAACTACTAACACACCCAAGAAGAAGCAAACAAACAAACAAAAAAAAACAACCAAAATCAATCCCACAAACCCTAAGTGAACTGATCTCTTTTTGATATCAACTAAGCTTAAATCCAGATGTATTCTGTTTTCAGTGAAATTAATTGTTTGCAATGGCTCATTGGTGCATTACCAAAGGAGATCAATTATTGTAGCACAGCTAGCATCCCAAAACATTTTTATTTTATTTTTTGGTACAGATAATTTGTTATGCAAAGACAGCCGACGGCTATACTCCAGAGATACCACTTGTACATGTAATCCGAATAGAGGATGATAATGACAATCCTCCAATTTTTGAGCCAAATACTGTTATATTTTCAGTTCCTGAAAACTGCAGAATGGGTAAGTAGACAGCACATTTTAAATCTTTCAGTTTGGTTTTATACGATGTTATGAAATTTAAACCTCTTTTTTAGACTGATGTTTGCTAGAGGTGTAACATTAACATATTTTAGGTACATAGAGGTAGTTTTTTAAAAAAAAAAAGATATTGGCTGCTGTGCTCCTTGGAGTTGAGAAGGCTAGCAGTAATTGCAACAGCCAATTTTGTGTATATCTATGGATTTGCCCTTGTGGTCTCAAGTATGTGGGAAAATGCTCACGCAAATTAAAAATCAGGCTGGCGGAACATCGATTCAGGATAAGGGGGCAGGTGGAAAATGCACCATTGGTAAATCATTACATGGAAAAAAAAACATGACACAGATTTTAAATTTGTAGTGTTAGAAAAACTCACGGTCACGACAGGTAGAGGTGTCAACATTGAACAATTGCTATTACAAAAGGAGGCATACTATATTCATAGACTAGAAACCATGCATCCTAAGGGTTTAAACTATGAAACTGATTTAACCTGCTTTTTGTAAGTACACAGGAATCAGAACCATGGTGCTCCTTGTAAGTAAAACAGTCAGCACACAGGTGGCAATGTGAGCTTGCAGATTCAGTCAGGAGCAGGCAGCAAGTTGTATTTAAGAGATAGGAAAGGAGGCATACTATATTCATATTCATAGACTAGGAACCATGCATCCTAAGGGTTTAAACTATTAAACTGATTTAACCTGCTTTTTGTAAGTACACAGGAATCAGAACAATGGTGCTCCTTGTAAGTAAAACAGTCAGTACACAGGTGGCAATGTGAGCTTGCAGATTCAGTCAGGAGCAGGCAGCAAGTTGTATTTAAGAGATAGGACTCTAATGGTATGCAACGTCCTTAGCAACCATAGAGAAATTACAGAAGAGACAGAGAGGACGCGAAATACAAGAGTGGTAAGCTTGGACTGGATAATGAGCATGGAGGCTTGCAGCTGGTTTGAACATATAATATTGTAACAGACATGTGTTTTGTAACCTTTCAGATATTGCAAAAACTCCCCTGATGAAATTTATTGAATGAAATGTCTAATTAACCGGATAGACATCGGGAGTTTGGGGCCAATTTATATGGGAGTTTGACTTCCCAACCGAATACGAGTTTATGAGCTGTTTTGGATGAGAGATAGAAAGTGTAATAGAGGAATGAATCATTGTTTCATATTGTTACAAAGGACATAGTGAAGAAGTTGAAGAGAACATATTTGAATTTGGTTACTATTGTCAAGATTACAAAAGGAACTTGAAGACTTTACGTGCAGAGAAGTATCTGAGTTTGGTTTCTGTTTGATGACATTACAAGTTAATATACATCAGTTTTGCAAAAAATAAAAAAAATAAAAATAACATTAAGAATACAAAGACCTTATAAGAAGATTCGTTTATCATTATCTTCATCATTTTTGGGCATACACAAACGGTATATTGTGTTTGTAGCCATTGGAATTTGGCATACGCTCCGCACCCTGGTCCCGGTACGGGACCACTATCCCGTACCGAGCCTCCTGCACTTGCCCGAACCCAGCCCGCAGAGTACTGCATGGTTGCCGAAGCCGGCAGTAGGGCAACAGCCCCACAAACGTGAACAAAGGGAAACAACTTCAATTCCCAACATCCTCTGCGCCGCACCTCAGCCAATTAGGCTGACAGGTGCGAGCAAAAAGAACGTTGGGAAACGCAACACGCCCAATTGAAATCGAGCCGCAGGAAAAACCCGCCGCATGAACACAAACAAAACAAACAAAACTCCAAGTCCCAGCGTCCTACGTGCTGTGAGCACTTCAGCCAATCAGGCTGAAGGGCGTGAGCGCGCAGAACACTGAAAAAGCCAGCATACAAAAAATAAAATGAAAAAACGCTGGCATCCCGCAACAGTAGCTCAAGTCCACCACAGTCGGACACAGCGCCTCATAGCCTTGCAAAACAAAACCCCCAAAAAGCTAAGACACCCGCTGGCCTTCTTTCCCAGAGCAACGGGGAGAAGAGGGACTCCCTCTCCTCCATGCTACCCTGCCAAAGACACGGCGAGACCACTGCCGGCCTCAAGGTAAGTTGAGCCGGGGTGAAAAAAAAAAACACCAGCAGGCAGCAGTTCATCAGGGGAAGTACGCTCCCTGGCGAATGACTGGCTGCTGCCTTTGTACTTCTGACACTACTGTTTCGAGAACTAGTATAAAACAGCGTTGGAGGTAATAAAAAAGCAGCAGGCAGCAATCCACAAGGAAGAGCACCACCCCTTACGGATCGCTGCCTGCCGATCTCTGGTTAGGTAAGCCAGGAGAAAAAGGAGACAGAGAGGAGAGAACCATCATCAGGCAGCTAGCTCTTCTATGCCTCCTCCTCCCCCAACCTACCTAGCGAACCTTACCAGATGAAGAGCGAGCTTACTGCCAGCTCCTCCTTTTCCCCATTGCTGCATCGAAACCAAAATTCAAAGCAGCAATGGGGAAAAGAGGAATTGACAGGCAGGCCATTCTTGACACAAAAATACACAACAACAACAAAACCAAACATTTACCAAAAACGCCAAACACCAAAATTAATAAAACACAAATAAATAAATAATTTTAAAAACACATTAATAAACAAAAACATCCACAATATCAGAAAAGCACAGAAAAACACCTAACTACAACACAAAAATACTTAACTCTAACAACACATCTACCACAAATTACACACATACCACAAATTACACACATAAACACCAACGAAATCACAAAAATAAAAAACCCAGAAATAAACAAACCAATTAAACACATCTAAACCGCAACAAAACCACAAAAACAAAACAAAGAAAAACCCCAGAAGAAAGAATACCAGAGAACTCACCAGCACGTCCTCCCTCCACGAGACCTGAAGAAACAGACTACTCACCGGAAGAAGCCCCACCTAGAGGCCAGGAGAGAAAAAACAAGCCAAACAAAAAAAAATTCAACACTATTACTAACAGCCCCACCTGCAGGCGAGAAGATTAAAAACAAGTCAAAAAAATTCAAAGCAGCCCTCTTGCTAACAGCCCCACCTAGAGGCCACAAGAGTAAAAACAACTCAAAAAATAATAAATCTAAAGTTTACAGAATAAAAAATATATGTTAAATAAAAAAACATTTGCAGCATCCTCTGTTTATTTTTCTCAAAAACAAAACAAAAAAACCCAAAACAGCAAAACACAGTTTATAACAGCCCGGCAACCCCGGGCAGCCTATTGTAGTTCTATATAAAATATCAGAAAAATACTATTCTAGCTTACTGTATATGAGACTGATTTTTGTGGCTGTATTATAACTGAAAACTGGGAATTTTTAGAGAGTGCAAAGAGTGCAGGGTAGTGTCATGTGATGCATAATTTCTGTTCAGTCCAATAGAGATTGTGATACATTCACTAGCACCAGTTCTAATGAAAACAGCAGACATTGCATATCAGTAATATTATGTGATTGTGACCATAGCTATATTAATGAAAAAGTAAAAAATTGTGTGCATTTTTACTGTTCCCTATTTTGAATATTACAGATGTATTAGCTCAAGTTGTATATATGGGGTATTTATGGATATAATAGTATTATTTCACAGTGCATTATAGTGCTATATTTCAAAAAATTATACCTTGATATTTTGTATACACAGGCACTGAAATTGGACAAATGTTGGCAACAGACAGAGATGAACCTGATACACTGCATACTAAACTGAAATACAGAATTGTGGGTCAAAATCCTGCACCTCTTCGAGGTGGCAATACATTTAGTATAAATGCAGATTCGGGTGTTATTACTTTGTCAACTCCCATCCTGGATAGAGAGGTAATTTTAATTGGAAGCCTGATGTTGTCAATAGCTGTTTGCTATTTTCCTCGCTGTTGAATCTAACACCAAGTTAGATTGAAGGTGTTGGGGAAATTATACATGGATATCTTTTTTTAAAAAAGAAGAGTGGCATCTGTTTTTTTTTAAATTCAATTTTGTGCCACCCACTCAGGTAAAAACCCGACTCAGGACGGCGCGTACAACCATAAAAAATACATAAAAACAAGTTAGAAACTCCAATCACCCATTATCCACCCACCCTCCTTCCACTCCCCCTATAAAAAGCTAAAAAGGGGCAAGGGGAAATATATAAATACAAAAAGAGGGGCATTGACTGAACTCAATTTAGCTAGAGATGAGCCAGCAGGCTGGGGCCACATTCCCATCAGGGCCCCACACCTGCCCTTCCAGCCAGGGCTTCAAACCTTTCCTAAAAGGCAGCAGCTCCGTCTGAAGCCTAAGCTCTATTGACAGGAGGTTCCAGAGGGCTGGTGCAGTCATGGAGAAGGCCCTTTTCCGCATGACAGAGAGGTGAGCCCCTCTGGCTGATGGCACAACTAGGGGAGCCCTTTCGGTCCGCTCTGGTCGGATGGGCAGACACTCTTGGGATGATGCGATCTCTCAGGTATCCTGGATCAAATTAAAAGGGATCTTTTGATAAAATGAGCACAACATCTGTGCATTGTGTGTGTAAACTCAGTATGCTATCTGTTTGTGCTGCTGTTCTCCCTGTAGAGTCAGTTTTTATACAGAGCTATACAGTTTGGACTGTAGAATACCCTGTTTGGACTGGGCCAGAATGGTGTAAACTGGACTACTAAGTGTGAGTGGTTACAAGGAGCATGGGACTTTTGTTGAACAATTTCAGTGGTGATTTGTGTCTTTCCAGCTACAATCTGAAGTTTGAAAGATTTTGTTCTTCCATATGTGTTTGGCCAAGTTTTAAAATCCTCAGGGATCCTTGTTTCTGTCTTTATCACAATAGGAGATACGCTGTGAGAAGGCCTTCTTAGCGACTTCTCTTGGGCACTGAACATCCTTTCTAGAGCCTAGAAAAGTGAGCTTTCTCCAGACTGTCCTTCTCCAGACTGTCATTCTGGCCCAGCTGTCCTTCAGAAACATCACCAAGTCAGTCCAGGGCTAGAGCTCCATGTTCACCCTTTCAAATTAAACTTTTTTAAATGCCTGAATTGGGTTAACTTTAAAGTTTTGGTCAGCCTAAAGCACTGGTTCTCAACCTTGGGTCCCAGATGTTCTTGAACTAAAGCCTTCACCATTGGGTATGCTGGGAGCTGTAGTCCAAGAAAGCAGAAGGCACACATCATGGTCCGCCTAGCTGTCAGGTGATGTGATATCCTGATGGCTAAATAACCGCATACAAGTGACTTGATTTCTCAGGTCCATTTGCATGTCTGCTAATGCGCGGACTCCTCACTGAATAATAACTCCAAGGTATCCAAGGTAGTCCAAGAACATCTGGGGACCCAAGATTGAGAATCACTGGTCTAAAGCTTTGATGTATATGTAAACTCCAGAGGAAAATTGGTTCAAAAAAGCAAATGATACCTGCTTCTGTAGTTTTTAAGTGCACTGCCAGTGCACTGAAATGACGTGAAGAGTTTGGTGAAACAGCCTTGTATATAGATAGTAAGGGAAGATAAGTTGCTAATCAGAAATTCATAACTAATGAATCTTTGCTAGCTTTACAAGAGATGTAAATTCAGCTAAATGAGTTTTAAGAAAGTAGAAGTTTATGCTTTAATTCGATCAAGTGTTGCATGGTATTGGGCCAAAATCATGATCCATAATTGTTACCAAGTATCCCTTTACTGAATGACTAAGTTTCTAAGAGAAACTTAGAGAAATATTGTGATTTAGGGCTGGTACCCAGATTCCAGCAGAGGTTTAATAGAGCAATGCTAAAGAGGACAAGGTTGCCATTAGTGTAAAAATTCTTCATTTTAGGCAAGGATGATGTGCTCACCAGTCACGGAAGTGGCCAGGTGTTCTCTGGTGGGTAGGTAAAATGAATGTAAAGAAAATGTTGTAAATAATGTGATCTATCTAGTTAAGCACTTCCCGCACTTGTGCACAGGTACTTACAGAAATAGATAGGTTTCTAATGTGAAAAAATTCAGTAGCTTCACAATTTGTGAACTTGCCTTTGCTTCAAATTAGAAAAAGCTCATTGCGGCATCAGGCAGACAATGTGTTCACAGCCCTTTACTTAGTTTTTGCATTAAGTTATGTATTATCAGAGTGCTTAAGATAGTCCATCACAGTTAATTCCTCACCATGCTACAAGTTACGTCAGTTTTACTGCTCTGGTACTGCAGATGGATGTTGTGCTTCACCAGTCATGGAGGTGGCCAGGTATTCTCTGGTAAACATGCTCATGCATTTTGCACACTGTGTAAGTGGCTTTAGAAACATTTGAGCTTCTACAAAAAGGAGATTTTCTTTCATTGACTCTTCTTTGTTATTCCATTCATTAGAATCACTAATCTGTGTGCTCATTGTTTGTTGTTGTCTTTTAGAATGTGGAGAGATTTGTAATACTGATTGAAGCAAGAGATATGGGAGGTCAGCGCTTTGGTTTGTGCAGTACTGGAACAGCTGTCATTCAAGTTGAAGATACAAATGATCATGCACCCATGTGTGAACATGGTGTGGTATGTATGCTATTTTCAAATAGTACAACATATATATTATTACCGTATCACCCGTTTTCAGTGTTTTGTAGCGTAGTCCTACAGCTACTGTATGTGTCTAAACTTATACCTAGTAATTCCACTCTTGCTGCATATCTTTGGTAAGGAAGGTTTGTGTAATTTGTGCTTGCGATGGATAGCATTTCTGTCCAGCCTGTCACAATCTTCAGAATTCTGGGAAGAGGGGCTTAAGAAGAACATAGGCATAAAGGGTCAGTTAGAATACAGTGGACCCTCGAATAACGATGTTACTTGGTTCCCCAAGTAGTGTCGCTATTTGAATCACGTTATTCGAATAACAACAAAAAAGTCATTTGAATAACAACGGTAAAAATACCGTCGTTAATTGAATAACGTTATTCGAACAATCACATTGGGAGCAATCGTAGCGTCGTTAATCAGAAATGACGCTATTCGAATGCGTCGTTAATCGAGGGTCCACTGTATTTGAGTTTGGGAGGGAGTATGGGATTAGGGAGAGGATATTTACCTTTGAAAAGGAAGGGAGTGTGGTGTGATATAATGCAGAGGAAACCTCTTGATACAGAGTTGAAATGCTGAAGAACATACAGTTGTAAGTGATGAATACTTAATATGCATTGTTATTAGTCTGAGCCAGTCTTGTAAATGCAGTGTTCTGCTTTCCTCTTTAACCATAATCTGAGTATATGTAGGTTCAGCTAGGTCTAGAAAGCCAAGAAGATATAGAATCCTGTGCTTTGAGAGGGGAAGAAAGGTTCTGAGAGGAGCAAAATGTGGGCCATAGAAGCCCCCCCAAAAAATATATAATATATAAGAAAACATTTACATTTATCTTATATATATATATATATATATATATATATATATATATATATATATATATATATATATATATATATATATATATATATATATATATATATATATATATATATATATATATATATATATATATATATATATATATATATATATATATATATATATATATATATGAGATAAATGTAAATGTTTTCTTATCACTTTTGGCATCTTTGCAAGATATAATGATGCACACTCCAAAGTCCAGGAACTAAAATAGAAATGTGGTGTTTGAATTACAGCTTAGTGCATAGTCATTTTAAGCCATAGTTTGTAAGTTCAGAATGATCTATACCTATAAAAAGAGGCCTTAACTGTTGGGTTTGTTCAAAGGCTCCCGCACCAGGCCCAACCATCCCTGACCTAGCCTTCCGCACTCACCGTAACCTCTGTCTTCCCACCGCCGTGGGGTTTTGGTGGTCGTCAGTGGGGCAGCAGCCCCACAAATGCAAACAAAGCAAATAAACTTCAAGTCCCAATATCCTCCACGCCGTGCCGCCTCTCAGCCAATCAGGCTGAGGGATGCGAGCGCAGAGGAGGCCGGGAACATGCTGCGCATGCTGACTTTTTAAAAAACCGCCAACACACCGACAATTTCCCTCCCGGACTCCGGAGACACTTTGTCTCCTGAAGGGAAGCTAAGTGGGGCAAGGGAGTGGAATGGGCCAGGCCGCAGGAAGGAAACCACCCCTTTGCTGCTGCCTGAAGCGCCACTGGGGTTCCCGCAACCCAGCCTCGCTGGCCAGGCCGCGGGAAGGAAAGCCCCCCCCAATGCCGCCTGAAGCGCCGCTGGGGTTCCTGCAACCCGGCCAATGAGGCCAGGCCGCGGGAAGGAAAGCCCCCCCCCCCGTACGCAAAAGATAAGTTGGATGAGGGAGAGGGACTGAGGGGGGGAAGGGCCCAGGAACCATGCCACCCATCAGCCCCCCTTGCCCCCCCACAGTTCCTGTCCCTCACCCCACTTACCTGATGCCTGCTGGCCCTTCCGTTGCCTGGTCTCCCAGCAACGCCTTCCCTTCTGCTCCTGTGAGTCCTCGGCTCCTCACCGAGGCTGTGCGGGGGAGAGAGGGAAAGCCCCTCACATCTTTGGCAAGTGTGTGTGTGTGTGTGTGTGATGTCAAGGCTTCGGGGAGGAGGGGGAGGCCCTCCTCTCCCCGCAGAGCTACGGCATGTGGGTGTGATTGTGTTGTATGGGTGTGTAATGAGTGTGTGTTGTGTGTTTGTGTTGTGGGTGTAGTTGTGTTGTATATGTGTGTGTGTGTTGAGTGTGTTTGGTTGTGTTGTGTGCAGTGTGTGTTGTGTGCGCGCATGGTTTTGTGTGTGTTTGTGTGTGTGTTCATTGCGTGTGAGTGGGGTTGTGTGTGTGATTGTGCTCTGTGTGTGATTGTGCATGTGTGTGGGGTTGTGTGTGTGTTTGCATTGTGTACCCCCAAAATCACCCCCCAAACGAAAAAAATAAAATAAAAACTGCCTGGCTTGCCGGGCAAAAAAAATGCTAGTTTGTAATAAAAATATGACAGCATATTTTGAGATTGTGGCAATTTCCAGTCTTGAAGTATTCATAATCAAATTTAACATCTGAACCTCTTGTTTATTTCAGTATGAAGCCTATGTTTCTGAAAATACAGTTGGTGTGAAAGTAATGGACATTGGTGTTGTAGATAAAGATGCACATGGCACACCAGCCTGGCATGCTACCTTTGAAATCATAAAGGGAAATGAAGACGGAGCCTTCAAAATTGAGAAAAATCCAAATTCAAACATTGGTACCTTATGTATTGAAAAGGTAAATGAAGTCAGAAAGCACACATATTTTATCATAAACATTTTAGTGTTTTTAAGCAGATCATATTTAACCAGTAGGTAAGTTCGTTTTTACTCAGACATCTGACACTGCCACTGAACTGTTCTGGAACTTTGTAGTAAATGGCAACTTCTCCATAGTAGATTTTTCCAGCTACTCTGTGCTTTCCTTTGTGCATGGATTATGTATTTTTGTTCACATATTTTTATTTTAAAGCAAATTTAGGGTGGGTATTATTTTTGTTTATTTTTGTTATTGACTTGGTAACTAGGGACAGAGAATGGAAGGGAGTGGTTGGGTACTGAACTAGAGCATTCCATGCTGCTGCAGTGTGTTGAAGGTCCCACCTGTCCTCTAGATTGATGGGGATCCAACTCCAGAAAAATAGTTCTGGCAGTTTCTGGCGTGGCTTGATTTTTTTTGGAATCACATTTATAGCAAAACAGCTTTGGGCATGCTTCGTTGGCTGCTGTTGCAATGAATGTTAGAACCTTATAATTAAATATCAGTAAGTATTGAAATTAACCCTGTGTGTGTTTTCCAGGGGTTAGATTATGAAAAAACCAAAGAGAGGAGACTGGAAATTTCTGTCAATAATGAAGTACCATATGTTCTGGGACCAAATGCAAAAGCAATTTCTCCAAGCACTTGTGTTGTCGTTGTTAAAGTTCGGGATGTGGATGAAGGGCCTGTGTTTGATCCTTGTATATTAATATTAAATGTCAAAGAATGTTTGGAAGCTGGAACCTTGGTTGGCCAGTACCATGCACGGGACCCAGAAACTGGAAATAGTGAAGGCATAAGGTATTGTATTTTGTTGCCTAATTTACTTTATAGTGGCTAGTATCCTTTTCATTATCAATTCATGTGTGTCTGCACCTATAGAAGCTGCATGTAGATTTGATGAGGTACAATCCTTGTAACAAGGTACTTGACTGGCCCCTTGTTAGATCACTGTGTCAGTTTCTATAGCTGGAATTTTGCACGTAAAAATAATAAATAGTATACTGAGAAGTGTTTTTATTGAGAACATTGCAATATATCTAGATAGGAAAAGTCTGGAAGGATAAAAATGGAGGTTAGAGATGGATAATGTTCTTCATACTACTATATTGGCGGGTTACTTATATGTTACATAAATAATCCCTGTTCTGTATTTCAATTGGATTCTTTTGTGGAACATATGGGGAAACGTGTGGGTTTGTTGTGATGGCGAACCTTTTAGAGGCCGAGTGCCCAAACTGCAACCCAAAACCCACTTATTTGTCACAAAGTGCCACACACAACAATAGGGGAGGAATGAAACGCTCCCATTGGACTGCTGGGCAGAGGGGTGGGGTGAACTCTGTGCCTGGGGAAGGGGGGAAGTACTCCCATTGGGCTGCTGGGCAGAGGGGTGGAGCAAAAAGGGGGGCAAACTGTGATGGGGTGACTGCATGGGTGCCCACAGAGAGAGCTCAAGTCCACCTTTGGCACACATGTCATAGGTTCACCACCACTGTTCTAGGAGACAGCAACACAGTGACAGGGGAGAAAGTAAACACTCCCATTGGGCTGCTAGGCAGAGGGTTGGGGCAAACTGCTGGCAGAGGGAGGAAGCACTCCCATTGGGCTGCTGGGCAGAGGGGTGGGGTGAACTCTGTGCTGGGGTGACTGCACCGGTGCCCACAGAGAGGGCTCAGAGTTCCATGTCTGAAATGTGTGTCATAGGTTCGCCACCACTGCCCTAAACATTTCTGACATTTCTACCATTGCAAAAGCGGTATAGAAATAAAACTATCTATTGCAGCTAACATTTTTTGGGTGTCACACTTGTCTAGCTTCAGCTGTGTTCTTAAAAACATTCCCATTTCTGTTCTGAAGTTTAATGCAGGTTGAATGATCTCTGCTTCTTAATAGATTGCTACCAAAAATGTCTGAGTAAGTAGTTTGTACCTGAATTTTGTAGCCTAAATTCTTAAATAGCTTGACATCAGAATAATTTGCTAAAGGATTTGAGGAAAAGGCTGTAGTCTTGAGATAGAGAAGAATATTCTGTAGGCTGGTTCTGTAATATAAAGCCTATTCAGAATCAACTGCTGTGAGATCCTAGTGAGAATTTATGTTAGCTTCCTTAATAATGCTCTGCTTGAAGGTTTTTCATAAAGTATTATACTTTTTGGTAGTGTTTTTAAACAACTGCATTTGTTCCTTGCAGGTATACAATAGTAAATGATCCGTGTAATTGGATCCTTATGGATGATTCAGGTCAGATCCGAACTGCTAGATTTTTAGACAGGGATGCACCAGATTTGAAAATCTACCAGTGCAATGTAACAGTTACTGCAACAGATCGAAGTGAGTATCAAATGCTAGGAGTAATTATCATATTATGTACTACTAAATCTCTGCAGGCACAAAATGGCTAAAATCCGGTTGTTTGGCATAGTATGTTCCAACAAGAGTAGACCTACTGAATCAGGGGAACTTATGGAGAAGTTGGCTAACAAAATCCCCATTGATAGTTAGGGAATGAAGGCTACCGATTAAAAACTAAGTATAACTTGAATCTGACTAAAACACATCAGATCCAAGATCATGAGGGGAAGAAAATAGCATGTCTTGGAAAGGCATATAGTCTTCGCAAAGGTAAATCATGTCATTAATTCTTTTGTTGCTAAGGGTGTGGGAAGAGAACACACACCCTCATGCATTTCCCTAATGTCTGTATTTATTTTTGTGCCACACCATACTTACTCCATGTGCACGATATAGCCATGTGTCCTGCCTTGGCATGTACATGATTTAGAAGAAGCAAGGTTATTTTCTGCTAATCTCAGACATTTTGCCTTGATTAAGTCATGCTGCCTCTTTACGTGGTAAAATGACAAATCAACTTGCAATATATTGTAATTGTCATGAACATTTATGAAACAGGGCCATCCTGGCTTCTTCCATTGCAGTGGTTTCTAGATACAGTGGAAACCTTGGTTAACAAATGGCTCGGTTGACATAAAAATCGCATAACAAAAGGAAATCCATAGAAAATAGTGGCTTAGTTTACGGATTTTTCCCTGGAAAGGATTAATTGGTTTTCAGTGCATTCCTATGGGAAATTGTATTCAGTGCATTCCTATGGGAAATTCAGTTAAAGTAATTTTCACTGTAAGAAATGTCCTGGAGAACGCATTAATTATGTTAACTGAGGCTCCATTGTATTTGGAATTTTTGCTCCCAGATCATTAGCGGTGATTCTGTGAGTTGAAGTCCAAAATAGATGGGCTAATGTCAAGAAACTCTGGTCCTATTCAACCATGATTATATTCCACTGTCTAGAATCTTGGTAGTTGTATCTGCTGGCATAATGCCACCAGCATAAATTTCAGTTCCAAATTGTCTGCCATTTAAGAAGTCATTGTAGGCATTTACTGTCATCCACCAGTTGTATGATTAACAGCCAAAATCTATGTCAGTTTGTTAACTTGCAGTTGCTTTTTTTGCTGAAATTTCTTCAAATGGAGTTAATGGCTGGCATAAATATGCAATAGTAATTTTCATGCAGGCAACTATAACAAGGGACATCATTTGCACCAGTAATGGAAGCAGTATTTTGAATTTCTGAATTGCAAGGCATCTTGTAATTTATTAGTCCTGGCATCTTCTGATGCAAATAACACTGAACTGTAAGTTCTTCTTCATGGTTCCTATGAATACACACAAATGGGTTCATCCTGCACTTCCACTTACCCTCCTTAGTGAACCTGATTCTCACCCAGCAGTTCCCCAGTTCCTTTTTTACCACTGCAGGGTTAAGGCTTCTCTGATTCCAGAGCACTTTCATAAATGTTCTATATAGCAAGTAGTTTGTTGTGTTTTTCTTCATAGTTAGTCAGTTTTCCATAGTTCTTGTTAATAAAATAAAACATTAGTAATAGAATAGTTTTTGTACAGTTTTAGTTTTAGGGCCTTCTTGGTGCCAGGATTACAGCAACAAAATCCCCCATAAGGACAGCCATACTAAGCGCTTGTACTACCTTGGGGAAGGTCATCAGGTGCAGGTTTGTGTGATTTGTAAGAGCTTTACATGAGTCACACTTTGGAATAGGGAATTGTGGCTGAAGCATTATCTTTGGCAAAAGTCCCTGCAAGCCGTTGAGACCCTTTCTCTGACCAGGAGACCACTACCAACCATCTCTAAGTCTAAAATGAAACTTACAATAATGGAAGAATTCCAGGCTGAACCTGAGCCTAAGCCAGGGATTCTCAATGTTTTTCAGCTGTGGACCAGACCACGCCTCCTCAGACAGCTGAGGAGACCGGACTGGTGGTTCCCCTGCCATAAATGCTGCTGTAAAATGTATCCGCAGCTGTCGTAAATGCGTTTACAATGGCTGTGGACTCATTTACAGCTGTAAACATGTTTATGACAACTATAAATGAGTTCATGACCAATTCCGGCAGCAGTGGTGCCGGTGGCTGGAGCGAGGTCAAGGGCCAGCTTATTTGGTGCCGCAAGCCGGATCCAGTCCACAAGCCGTAAGTTGAAAACCCCTGGAAATCGTCTAAGGGTTCTCTAAAGAAAAAGAAGTCTTCATCAGACTTGAGTAAGCAGAAGCTAAAACTGAAATCAAAGCAAACCCTGAGACCTTCATCTTCTCACCTTCATTTCCTCTACTGGAAGGAGATTGGGAGCAGCAAGAACTGGTCTACTTGGGATCAGCATTGGAAGCTGCACCTGAAAAAGCAAGCAAAGCGTTCGTGAATAGATCCTTCCTATTTGCAATGCTTGGGCTCGAGAAAGCAGCAGTATACACACAACTGACATTAAGACACTGTTTTCGAAATCATCAGACTCTGAACCATCAACCTCTGCCTGGAAGGATCAAAGTCAGAGGCACTGGAGAGCTGTGTTCCTAGGTTCAGAACTGAGATGGTGGGCGAAGTCAAGACTATTGGAATCTTGAAATTTGCAACAGTTTTTTGTTTTTGTCACAGCCTGCTTTTTCACCTTGGAGGCTTTTTTTGACTTTGAGGTCTAGCTGTCTCAAAAGCAGTTCTGATGCAGAGCCCGATTAAAATATTTTGTTTACCTATTCTATCATGGTAGTTGACGAGTGACATAATGGCATGATAGAGTAGAGGCTAGATTCTCCCATTCATCTCTGTTGGGTTTTGGTTCTCTGTCTCCCTCACCTTGCTGAAGTCATTGTCTTAGTCACAAGATGACTTCCTCCCATAACAGGAGAAAGGTCTCTAAGGCGCATCAAACCTATGGACTATGCAAAATGCCTCATCTGGAACATTTCAGCATTCTGTGGACACCCTTCTATCGCCACCATCCGAATCGAATGTGGCTTCTTTGTCTCATTCCCCATCTTTGCTTGCTTCCACTCCACCCTGCCAGACAGCGACCTGCCTTCACCATCTGAAAGCTATAAGTTCTGTTCAGACCTCATGCTGCAGATGGCAAAATCTTTGGACTTGGAGGTTGAGAAACCGGAACTGAAAACACCTGAGAAACTCTACAGTGCCATTACTAAAAAGTAATTCATTCCAATTCACATCTCTGCATTTCCTTCATTGCTAGTCCACCTCAAACAGCCATGGGAGAAGCCTTCATTGATACAACTTCGATCTTGTCTCATTTACAATATGTATAAAATCACCGATGGGGACACAAAGTTCCTTTGTAGACATCCACAGGTCAACTCAATTATTATAGAGGCAGCTCAGGTGAAGGCTAAAGGACGTGCTTCTATGTCTGTCAGCAAGGATAGGAAGAAGATGGTGCCTATGGCATGCCGTATATATTCCATGTTGACTCTGGGGATAAGGATCATGTATTATCAGAGAGCTATGGGTGTATCACAGATTTTTATGGGACATGATACTCCCCCGATCAACAGCCTCCATGATTATAAATGAGTCCTAGCACTGACTTTTCATTAGGAAGTGATGTCTCTGGTCTCGTAGCAGATGCTCTCAGTGCGTTATCCTTTGGACTGTTTTGCCAGGAACCTCACAACATTTATATTGTTGCACCACTACACATGGTTGAGGTCCACTGAGATTCCTGATAAGTCAAAGGTCCAAATAGAGGCAATGCCATTTTATGGAGAAAGTCTCTTCAATTAAAAAAAATGATCTCATGGAGAACCTCTTCAAGAAGCATGCTGCAGCACACAAGATGGCCACGTCCCACCTCTCTACCTAATTTCAAATGTCAGCCATATTTCCAACAAGGCAAACCTTCATTCCAAAAGTACTCTCAACCAACAAGACAGAGTCAGTTCTCCATCCAGACCAAGCAAAAGCATCTTGAAAATGTCTGAATGCAAACTAAAAGTATAATTTTGATGTGCACAGGATTAAGCTGTTTGTGTGAATTCACAGGTGACTTGTCAAATAACTACAATTACAACTAAGCAACCTGTCCATTGGCACTAATGTTTTTTTTAAAAATTTTATAGGTGGTAAAACAGGCACTGGAACAATTGTGGTTAATCTACAAGATGAGAATGATAATTTCCCAGTCATTGTTAAGAATGAGTATATTATGTGCAGAGACAGAAAACCTATTTGTCTTACTGCTGTGGATGCTGATATGGATCCTTATGGAGCCCCTTTCCATTTTTCAATTCCTGAGCGGCTAACCTCACGGTGGAGAATTGTACAACATGATGGTATGTATCTCATTCTTAAGATTGTACTTGTGGAGTAAAAGTTAAAATTTGAAGTCACGTTCTTACTGCATCACATTAATAAGCGAGGGTCTGAAATAATGTTTGCATTAATGATTTTGCAGCAAAATCTGCATACCTGGAATCTGTGGTTCCCATGGATTATGGCAATTACACCATTCCTATCAGAGTAACTGATAATGGAAATCATGGTGGAGTCACTGAAATATCAGTTCTAGTATGTGATTGTACGACACCTAGCGATTGCTCTCACTCCGTAAGAGATATAGGACCTGCAATACAACAGTCGCCAAATGTCACCCTTGGTGTTTGGGCTATACTTGCAATGATCTTGGGATCACTATTACTGTTGTGTAAGTATATTTATCCTTCTTTTATGTGAAATGCAACATCTGTGATGAATGTCAGGTTGAAGAATGGCAAAATTCAGATTGCCTCTACTAGTTATCTTATTTATTTAATTCATTGTTTTAATATTACCTGAAAATGATTCATTACGGAACCAAGCAAACACTGAAAATACTGAAGTGTACTTCATTTTTAAAAGAGGAATCCAGGATATTGTCCTTAAAAGTACAGTACAGTGATAAAATAGTGTAGAGTTCCATGTACTCAGGTTTCTAGGCGTGCCTGCCACATGTCCATGGAAATGTCTGCAGAAGCAGACAGTGCTGGATCTTTGGCTGTAAATAGAGATGAGCACTGAACCACAAAGTTATATATGACAGGCTTTTGAGCAAGGGTGACCTTTACCTTTACCTATAGTGGTCAAGCAAGAACTCTACATGTCAGAGACGGAGAAGGAATGAATGTGTGTAAATGTGTGGTGTGATAAGACAGAGACAGGTACTCTTGGCAGACAGTAGAATGTGGCCAAGGAGGCACTATTGGCCAACATGGTTCCTGAATCCTGCCCTGGTTAATTCAGCATCATATTATGGTTTTGACATTTGGTACATCACCTCTAACAGAGAAAAGAAGCAGGCAGTATAAAATGTTCCTGAACACACATAAAGATTACTAATGTTGGTAGTGACTGTAGTGCATAACTTAGAATGAAGACCCCCTAATTTCAAGTTCTACTCATCTTCAAAACTTAGTTGGTGACTTTGGGCCAGTCACTTGCCTTCCCATTAAAACCTTTCTCTGTACAAAGTGAGGAAAATTGGTCAGTTGTTTAGATAAGCTCAGTGGTTTAGGAATCTGGCTGCTGAGCCAGATGTTTGGAGATTGATTCCCCACCACCTCCTGGGAGAAAAGCTAACCTGTGTGGCCATGGGCACAATCTCAGGATTCCCTAAGAAGAAGGGACTGGCAAACCACTTGTGTGTGTTCTGTACCTAGAAAACCCTGGAAAGGGTTGCTATAGATGAGAACTCACTTGATGGCAGACAATTATTATTATGTGAACATAATCCTATTCTCCTTGGAAGTAGGGTGTGATAATCACTGGTAGTGTGTGGGCCATACAATTGGACACCTTGCCTCACTGTTCCAGTGTGAGATACTCCACCTCATTGACCCAAGGGTTGCATCTTATTAGTTATTTTAATATTAGTAACAAATAACATATGTGTATGTAAGTGTCTCACTGTGTTTGTTCCTTTTCCTGTTTGCTAGTAATCTTGATAACACTCTGTTGCTGCTGCGGTTCTGCACCTGTGAGTGGTGGTAAAGGTGTGTGTGATGATCTAGCTAATCAGAACTTAATCATATCCAACACAGAAGCACCTGGCGAGGAAGTAATGGTAAGTTGTAATTTTTTATTCTCTGCTTCTAAGACATCATGAAATATTTGATTTTTCAGTTTTTTTAAAAATGGACATACCCATATCATCTTCTAGTTTGCCTTGATTTGGGTAGATGTACAGGGAGTAGAGAAAAGAGTATGATTGAAATAGAGATGTTTGTATTGATTATATAAACCTAAGTCTATTGTGTCTTAAGTGTTTGTGTGTGTGCTTCTGCAAGTGGGCTGACAGCTGGCCATTGTTAACATTCTTTGCTGTGCCCCAGACAACCTCCTTCAAGGACAAAAGGGAGGAGTAGAAATGGCATTTGGCACAAAAGAATGCTGGAGGATTTTAAAGAAAATTTTGCAAAGAGGTGTTTATCCCTCAAGACCTGGGGGAAAAACAATCAGAAAAAGTTATTTTGTCAAGATGTGGCCCCTCAGCATTAGTTTAATTTAAATATATGAACAGAAGGAGCTAAAATGGAGATAGATCAGAGATCTGAGACATTCCAGTCAAAGAGTGTAGCAAATGATTAAAATGTGAAACTGCACATTAAATTGTGTATACCTTTGTTTAAGTAAACATTCTTAATGTTGTCAACTGGGTGGGGACCAGATTCAAAGTTTTACCAAAAGTACTTCTAGCTCTTGGGGGATTTTTTTATTTATAAAACCCAATGTCATAGAAGTTGTCTTTGAATTGAAGGGAAGTACATTATTAAACAAACTAAAGCACATCAAGGGCTATTTGACTGGATTGGTCTCCATTGTGATGTCTTTTGTAGTACAACCAGATACCTGCTGAAGAGAGAAAAAAGAAAAAGCTCACTAGAAGTTATAGAAGCATTGCTTTTTTAATGCTGCTTTCCAAATCATTTCTGAAATTTCATCCAAAGAAGCCCCTGTTTCTCTCAGAGCACTTTAGTTTGTGTTATCTTTGCTTTCTTTTAGGATCCCAATATACTTCCCATAAAAGCAGGAAATGTAGTTACTACTGATCAAGGAGTTGGCATGGCTGCTGGTGCAGTGAAAACTGGGGGACAGGAAAGCTTTGAATTGGTCAAGGGCGGAGGACACCAGACACTGGAGTCGGTCAAGGGAGGAGGACATCACACTCTTGAATCTATCAAAGGAGTGGGCCATCATACATTAGAATCTGGAAGAGGCTATGGACAGTCCATGATGGATACATACAGATACAATTATTCCGAATGGCAGAATTTCACACACCCTCGCCTAATTGAGGTAGGAATTCTAACATTCTTTTCCCTAGCTCACATTTTTAGAGGCAGCATGAATAATTTGCAGCAATGGTGATTTATTCTGAAGAAACATTTGAGATTTACTACCAATCCACCCTATGCTTTGGAACATCCCTTCTCATTAAAAGCTGCCCTTTTAACGCTTGGATTTATCTGCCTTTTATGCTTGGATTTAGAGAAATACATTTTCTGTTTGGAATAGTTGTATTGTTTTTAAAGGGGGATTACAATTCTATCTAACCACATACATGCAGCTTCTGTTTTCTTTGTTCTGACTTTTCTCTTTGTAGTGTCTTTCCCCCCTATAACATAATCTCGTCTTCTTCTTACAGTGTTGGCCACCACTGTTGATATTTGAGGCTGTTTAGCTAGTTCCGTCTCAAAAAAGTATATTTGTGATATAAATTGGAACCCTGAAACTAAACCTATAATATATAATTATACTTTTGCATTTTTTGAAAAAAACTCATAGAGAAGATGATTATTACGTATGTGATCAGTAGCATGAATGAACTAGACCAATCATGTGCATTTTTTATATATATAGGAATCCATTAGAGGACACACTCTGATTAAAAATTAAACATTGAAAGGTAAATCAACGAAATTATTTTTATGCCATATGTTTAGGTTAGCTTAAGAAAAAGTAAATAATATAACTTTTTTTCTCCTGCACAGAAAGTGTACCTGTGTGGACAGGATGATGAGCATAAGCATTCTGATGACTATATCCTTTCATATAACTATGAAGGAAGAGGTTCTCCGGCTGGCTCTGTTGGCTGCTGCACAGATCAGCAAGAAGAAGACACGCTTGACTTTTTAGATCAGCTGGAACCCAAGTTTAGGACATTGGCAGAAACATGTGTAAAGAGATAAGTGTACTGACAATGCTGGAGAAAACCATCACCTTTTCAATGGGGTTTCTGTTTCAGAATTTGAACAGCAATATTCCTTCTTTTTATATTCTTCATGGGAGTGGCTAGTCAGAATTCTAACATTAGACTGTACCTAAGCTTCAGGGTGTCACATATAATTTGATCTTCACCTTAGATTTACATTGAAAAATATCTCTTAGAACACAACACAACACAACCAAAATGTAAAGTCATTTTTAGTTGAATTATATCTTAAGCCTTCCCCTCCAAATCCCACAAAATCAGAAAAACATTAACTTGTTTGTGCCTGGATGGCAGTAAGCTTTTATTACATCTGAGTTCATTCATTAAAAAAAAAATTGGCAGAGGGCTAAGCTAGAACTCTATTGCAGAATGTTGGAACAATTATTTCTTTATTCAAGGGATGCTTAGAAAGATTCAAGTAACTGAGGTAAATCAACAAATTCTTAGCCAACCCATCAGCCATGCCCTTTCTGTGGCTCATCCCCTCCACTTCTCCCTTTGCTTTTCTGTCTCTTTGTCCCCCATCCCTCAACGCCTTTCTTCAGTGGTCTTAGTGTGTTGTGGCTACCAAGCAGAATTGGGTATATTTAGTCTTGTTCTGTTTTTTTCTTAAAAGTTTACTTTTAAGTATACTTTTGCAAACCTTGAGATTTTCCCAAGGTCTCCTTCCTTTAGTGGGGATATGTATCATCGTTGAAGCAAAAGGAACAGCACATGGGGAATCTGCTTGCTTTTAACAACCTTTTAAAAAAAATAAGAGGGAAATATTTTAATCTGTATATTTAGCATGTCTCATTATATTTTTGTACTCCAAATCTTCTAGAATAAAGGGATGTGTGTCATGCCATGGCATTGAAAAATAATAATGAAGGCCACAGTTTCAACCCAAGATTTTAAATTGACCCTACTGTTTGCAGTGTTGTTTGTTGCATTGTGAACACTGCTGAGTATTATAAAACTTTGCCTAGAATTATGATTTGATTAATACAATCTCCATATCATTTGACTGATACTTTGCAGTTGATATGAGGGCACATGCCAGATGTGTACTGATCTGACAGAGCATGTGTTGATTGATACCATTCATTCAATTTATTTGTCCCTCAGTTTGTTGCTGGCTAGATAGATGAGTGAACACGGTATCTGATTGGGACTTTGATTACCTACGGTGCTTCCTGGAAGAAAAGCCAGTCTGTACAGTTGTGGGCAAGGTGAAACATCCCAGTGTTCCCTCCAGAAGTGTGTATTTCCTACCTTGAAAACTCTAGAAAGGGTCACCATGTCAGAACTAATTTGATGACACTCAATTATAGTTTGCAATGAAATATGTGAAACTATTTAAATTGTTATACTATAAAATATTTAGTGAGGTGGCCTTAAAAGGAAGGTTATTGGATTGGATTGAATTGTAGTCATGCTAAAAGTAAATCCATATAAATCAGTGGAAATCAAGTTAGCCATTACTACTACATCCCATTGGATTTGTCAGGTCTGATTATTTCTACAGCCAATTCATCTAGAGTTTTACAACTAAAATGTTATGTCTGATGCCTTTCTTTACTATGGAAATTAATGGAGTTGTAATGAAATAAATTTTTAGCTTAAACTTGTTGATAGGTTTCAATGTGAGGTTTCAATGTGAGCTATGCTACTGTGTTTTGCTAGGTGCTTTTATGTGTCACTGTTGAGAGACTGAGAGAATATGGAACTAAGGTATATTCATGAATAGTGTTGTTTCTAGAGTATTAAAGATCTTGAATACAGAGGGAAAAGGTGCATGATTGAAATAAGATCAGTAACTAGGATTTTTAAAGGAAATTTTCAGTCAAGTTAGTGGAATGCAATAATTGCCATAAAGTGGAATTTGTCTTTAAAAACCATTTGCACTAATCTGCAAGTATCATATTTTGGTATGACTGGACTGTGGATGAATCCATTTCAACTTTGTTTCTCCATTTTTTTAGTCTTAGTTTTGTACTGTTTAAGACTATATAGATATTATTTCCCTGTATCTCCAGAAATAAGAAAAGACATTGACACAGACTTAAAACCTTTGAATGATCAATAATGTAGCTTGTAGCTTTAGAGGTTTTCTATACACAAAACATGGATCCGGTGTTATAACCTCAACATATATCAGTACATAATAAACAGGATCTACCCTGGAGAATGTAGGAACTGCGGTGGCTCAAGTGTTGACTCGATGACTGGAAGGTCGAAGTTGGATTCCCGAGTGCTGCATGACAGAATGAGCTCCTGTCCCTGTCCCAGGTCCTGCCAACGTAGCAGTTCAAAAGCAAGAAATTGCAAGTAGACAAATAGGTACCACTTTGGTGGGAAGGTAAACAGTGTTCTGCGCACTCCAGTGTTGAGGCATGCCTGCCACATGTCCTCTTTAGCTGTAAATAGAAATGAGCACTGCACCCTAGAGTCAGATACAACTGGCTTTCGAGCAAGGGTGACCTTTGCTTTTATTTACCCTGGAGAACGGGTCAGGTTGTCTGAGTTAACAAGCTGAAGAAGAAACAAAAAGAATGTGCTAGATCAAAGAATCAACCCTTTTTGATTTCTAGACAGAAATATTTTTTTTAAGGGGAGGGAGTTTCCAGGTTTTCTGATCTGTCTAATACAGTTTTTCTTAAGGTTTACAAGCAGAAGAAATCAACACTGACTGCTCATTGGAAGGTCAAATAGTAAAGATGAGGCTAAAGTACTTTGGGCATCAAATGAGAAGGGAGGATTCACTTGAGAAGGCCGTGATGTTGGGAAAGGTGGAGGGCAAAAGAAGAAGGGGGAGGCCAAGGATGAGATGGATAGATAGTATTGTAGACACAATGGGCACAGAACTGGGAGGACTGGGGGATGGTGGAGGACAGAGGCGCCTGGAGAACGATGGTCCATAGGGTCGCAAAGGGTCGGAATCGACTGTGCGACTGAACAACAAACAAACAAGCAGTGCACAGAGTAAAACTGAAAAGCAAGAAAAAAGCAGTGTGTGTCATTCTTGAGCTAATTTGATGAATGAAAAGCCTAATATAAAGTAGCATTCTTAAAAAAATTACTAAAGTGTGTTGTGTGCCTAGGCTAGCCATCCTTTACTTCTAATTTATTAAAAGGCAGCATACTTATGGTACTGATGTTCCTTGAAATAGCTACAAATCTGATGTCAAACCATTTCTTACAACACACTATAAGAGTTATTAAGTGTCATGCATTGCTATAATAACTATCTTTAATTTATCTTAATAGTAACATTTAATTCTGAAGGAGCTATCCTAAACAGAATGACTGGGGAGAATGAAAGCTTGAAGGATAATAGCATTCCTCAAGAATAGTTGGGATTTTTAGTGGAAATCCCAGTTTTTGGTACGGTATTTGTTCCCTGAGATTTATGTCAGCATCTGATTTGCTAACAATTTAATATATTGAAACCAAAGTCATCATTCCAATCTACTCTGATTTGGTGGGGGAAGTTTACATTGTAAGAAGCAGTGTCAAAAATAGGAAGAAATTTAACGGACAGGGAAGAAGAGAAGTGCTACAAAACATAGTGCTTTGCAGTCCAATAAGATTTTTTTTTAAAAAAATGCCTCTTTACTTGTATTCTCAAATGAACATTTAAATCTTAGCTTTAGCCATACATTTATTAAGTGCTTTTGAGCAAATAGGTTGTAAGTTATAATATAGGTATGGTAATATTGTCCTCCTTAATGGTGCTGGAACACTATGTTGAAAGTGGTTTTAGCACTCTTGCAAAGCTCTGTAAATAAATGCAGATTCATATTAGTTTCTTGTTTTTATCAACTTGGACAGGGTCCTCCTCCCACAACCATTTTCTCCTGTTCTGTACTTGAGTACAGCTTGCAAGAATTACAGGATTTACAAATTCCATACATAACTACATAGAACAAACTGATCAATTTGCTATCGTATTAGTTTGCTGCCACTGTGCACAGTCTGCGTCTCAGCTCCTGCCAACCTAGCAGTTTGAATGCAAGAAATTGCAAGTAGATAAATAGGTACTATTTCAGTGGGAAGGTAAACAATGTTCTGTGCACTCCGGTGTCTAATTGTGCCTGCCACATGTCCACGGAAATGTCTGCAGACTCAGACATTGCTGGCTCTTTGGCTATAAACAGATGAGCACTGAACCCTAGAGTCGGATATGATTGGCATTCAAGCAAAGGTGACCTTTACCTTTACTCTGCACAGATTTCAAGCTGCACTGATATCAGGGAATCTCTTATGTCAATTATGGCACAGCAGCTTCTGTTCAAGACATTTTCTTGACTCATGTCTGTCAGTGCTCCATGTGATGAGTAGGTGTGAACTACCATGTCAAACATTCATTTCAGCAGGGTTCTATGGCAGTCTATGTAATATTGAAAAGATACTACCAAATTACTAAATTTGCCAGCCTGGGAAAAAAATTGAAAGTAGAAAATAATGTATAATAAAATCTTAATAATGTAATATTGAATGTTCTATATTAAAATATTTATAAAAACAAGTGGAAATCAATTTGTTCTTTCCTGCTCTGCTGTCTAATTATGTGAAATGCCTTTTTTGTTTCATGTTTAAATGCATTTTGTACATGACTGATAAAATGGTTTTTATTTGATAATAAAGGAACCTACTACTGAGCTTGGTATATGTTTACTGTTAAATATCTTTGCAAATATGGCAGAATGGCCGTGCTGTCTAAATAGTTCATCTGGATGCCCCTTTTAAGGGGTTTTCTTTCATGATGAGAATAAACATTGTCTCCAAGACTAGCTGACAAATAAGCTGACCTTTGTGGGTGAAATCCTGTCATTGGGCTCCAGAGCTAAGAATCTGTTGTGCCAGATAGGTTACACAACATACAATAACATGAGCACTTGGACATTCTCAGTGATCACATACTGAAGTATCTACATTCATTGCATAAGTGGAAATTGTACAGTTCAGGTAGAGATCCCTTACACAATGTCTACAGTGGGTAATCCTACAGCAAGTCTTTTACTTTGCTGGCCCTGAATGGAGCAGCACCATTTAATCATGGATCATTGAATTAGTTTCAACCAGTAATGCCTGAGGATGTTGACAAGGCACTTGTTTGATCAAAAGCTGCCATCTCTTACTAATCCTTGCCCATCTTGTCTTAAAATCTATCAAGGATGTGATGGTAGAACGGACCACCCATATTATTTATTGCCTAATTCCAGGCATACCTAAAAGAACCTGTTAGCCCATCTTTAAGAAATCCAGTTTCGGGATGGATAATTTAAGCAATTTATAGGCCCATCATAAATATCCTGTTCTGAAAATTGGAAATGGCTAAAATTTGGGGTTACTGTCAACTGTGGGATAGTAAACCGTGCCCTTGACCTAGGGAATTATGTTTGCATACATGCTGAGTCTAATGGGTTAAAATGTCAATTCTCTTTGCTTGAGTCCCACCCTTGGGCTTGCTTTAGCCTCTGTGTAATTAATCTCCACTTTGTATCAGAATTGTGTTTGCAACATATCAGGTAGATGCACATGTTAAGAATGTTGTCCTCTGGTTGCTTAGTTCTACAAAGTTATGTGTAGAACTGATCTGAAGATAATTAAATGTACATCTACCTCTGCTGTACACATCCACACTTTCTGGATGATACTACATGTATCTGGTAAAGTGAACTGGTGTCCATGAAAGCTCATCCTATAATAAATGGATACTGAACATCACATACATAATGGTGCAGCATTTATATATTCATTATACATATTTCTTATGTCAGATCTAAGGCGTGAACCATTGCATCTGGTGAATTATACATGTGGAATCATCATAGGTGAAATCAAAAAGCCATTTGGATCATTATCAGTTATTTAAACAAATGCTGACAAAGCTATTTTTAACAGTATGGCAGTGCATTCTAATAGGTGCATTCTAACAATGTGCAAAGCTGATAACTTGCAAGGAGTAAGAAGACACCTTGATGATTTCTGTTGATTGTATTGCTAGGTTTTCGTGATGGGATTTAAAAGGAAAAAAAAACTGGATCATTTTGATAAGTTCCATTTAATAAGATCTGGAATGGTACACGTAGGTGGGCATTTTATTAGATTAGTGTTTTAGAGGGGCCTAACCGTGCACATCCATATACAGTAATACCTCATACAAAGTCCGCTTCATACAACATCGGATTCATACAACATCGCCTAATTCCTTGAAAAAAGTTGCCTCATACAAAGTCGTGTGACGTATGAGGCATTGGGGTTTTCCCAGGTTGCATTGTGCCTGGGCAGTATAAAAGGACACATGCATGCATTGCTCTTGTGGGTTTTGCATGAGGCAAAGAGTGTTTAGGAGTGGTTTTGAGCACAATTTTGGATTTTTTTCATCAGAATTTTTAGAAGCATTCCTGGGATTTTTGCATCATTCTTCAGGTTCTTGGACAATCAGGGTTGTTTGGCAAGTTTTTGTAATGTTTTTAGCTTTTAGACAATGATTTCTTAAAGTTCTGTCAGTTTCCTGTCTGTTTCCTTGACTTTGCCCTAAAGTCTGTGCTGTTACAGTACAATATATCTCTATGGAAGCAACGTTGTATGAGGCATTGCGGCTAGGATTTTGCATGCCTCATACAAAGTCCAAATCTGTATAAAGTCCAAACTTGTGGAACCAAGTTTGGATGTTGTATGAGGTATCACTGTACATCCAGTTTTTCAAACAATAGTCTGAGTAGACGCAACCACATAACTATGTATAATTGTGTTAAAGGGTTGTTTGAACACAATACAAGATCTTGGTCTTAAGAGAGGTACAGTATTAGAAGAAGATACTGATTTGTATTGTATAGGAAGTCTTAAACTGGGTCCAAAACTTTTGGTTCCCATGAGTACAGGATATGCTTTTTTAACCACTTTTCAGTGCATTTTTGATTCTTCTTAGTTATAATGCTCCTTCATCAAGAACATTCTGATTAATGAACTTACCAAACACTGTTCCTTCTTTTTAGCCACCTGAAATATCTAAGTGTTTTCAAAAACACATGCAATTACAGTAATTGGGCAATAACTAGAGCAGGGTTGGAGAGCACATGGCTCTGCAACATTTACAATTGCAACATTTACAGTCCATCACCATTAACTACCTAGGGTAGTGATGGTGAACC
The DNA here is from genome assembly GCA_035047305.1 of Bradypodion pumilum. NCBI lineage: Eukaryota > Metazoa > Chordata > Lepidosauria > Squamata > Chamaeleonidae > Bradypodion > Bradypodion pumilum. The sequence continues at coordinate 278,871,014 of JAWDJD010000004.1, read as the reverse complement.
TTGGCACTCCATGTGTTCTTGGACTTCAATTACCAGAAGCCCAAATCAACACTTCTGCTGATCAGGGCTTCTGGGAATTGAAGTTCAAAAACATTTGAAGTGCTAAGGTTTGACCTAGGGCTTATAGAATATATCTTCTAGCAACATCTGGAGGCTAGTAGTTGCCCATCTCTAGACTACTTCATGCATTAATCTACTTTCTATTGGAAACAGTCAAATATTCCTGCCATGTGAGCATCGAGAAACCAAGACAGATTTGGCAGAATCTTTAAAATATGAACCTACTACTTGAGGGAAGACTGGGATGCAGCACCATCTGGAACAGGGTGTACTCTTCTTGCCTGTATCTTTCCATCAAAGGGAAACTGTTGTTATTCCTGTTCAACATAAAGTAAGTGAGTGCCTATCTATATCCATGCTTGAAATACTGCAGCTGGCACTAGACAAGTACTGGCAGAGTAAGGAGCATGGGAACGGATCAAGGGAGAAAAGTTAATTATGTACATTGCAGCTGAGCAAGCTAAGACAATGATCCTCTTCTAATTCTAGGCTACAAATGAAATTATACATATTAAGCAGGAAGGCTCCTCCTTGTTACTCTTGGCAAAATTGTACCAGTTTCTCTATCTCCTTTGCCTTCTGGGTTTTAGTGAAAGCAAGAGACTTTTTGGTTCTTGCCCATGTATTCCAGAAGCTAGGTTGATAGGAGGACACTTGATATTGAGCATTGAGACTGTTTTTGGGAGTAAGTAGGAAAGAATTAATCAAGTGCCAGTCCTTACCATTAGTTGCTCAACATTATAACTCTTATTTATTCCTTGGAGTCTGTCTTAATTTGTCGGTGAGTCATATTGAAATCTCTTTTGCAATGCCATTACTTATTGTAGTGTAGTCGTTTTGGTTGATAAAACATGTTTGAACAATCCGGTGTGGTTTTCCTGGGTTGAATCACAAGGAGCATGGGAAAAAAGATGTACCAATACCTCATCTTTAAACATGTCCTTCTCCGGAGTTGCATACCTTTGGAACACAGTAGATAGACAATTTGACAGACCCTGCTGCTCTGTGGAATTTCCATGTTTTCACTGTTTCTCTTAGCTGTTTTTATGTGTTGATCTTTCTGTTCTGCTGGTAACTGCTTGATACAGACACAAAAGAGTGAAAACAAACAGAAGATACAGTGGTACCTCGGATAAAGTCCGATTCGGATAAAGTCATGGTTTTCATGCACACATGATGCATCGCATAAAGTCTAAAACTGCTAAACAATTGACATTTTCCGAGGTATTTGGTATAGGAACCTCAGATAAAGTCCATTTTTGGATGTTATCCGATGCATCGCCCATTTGATTCGGATAAAGTCCAAACTTGTGGAACGGAATTTGGACTTTATCCGAGGTTCTACTGTAATTGCTTCTTTCCTTCTTTGTCTTGCAATTTTGTCTTGCAATTTTAGTGGTGACTGCTCCTTGGAAGGACAAATATTGAAGATGAAGCTAAAGTACTTTGGCCACCAAATGAGAAGAGAGGACTCATTCAAGAAGGCCTTGATGCTGGGAAAGACTGAAGGCAAAAGGAGAAGGGGGCGGCACAGGATGAGATGGCTCGATGGCATTGTTGACGCAATGAGCGTAGAGCTGAGCAGGCTGCGGAGGATGGTGAAGGATAGGGGGTGCAAAGGGTCGGACTCGACTATGCAGCTGGACAACAACAAAATACCTCACCCTAATGTCAAATTTAAGCTGCTGTAGTGCAAATGATGAGGAGTATTGCAGCTAAAGCTTTTGTAAACATTCAGATAGTTTTGGACTGTAGTTCTCATTATCGCTACCACTGGCTATATTGGTTAGCCCAATAATGATCTGTTGGGCCATATACTGACATTCCAGTTCTAAATAAATGTATATTTCCCCTTTGGAAATCACAGATCTTGTACCAGAGACAGAAACACACTCCTTAATACTTTACACAAGAAGAGATGACTAAACATCCACCCCTGCCCCCATCAACAGTGGAGAAATAGCCTTTGGTCTTTGTTTACCATAGCTAGCCCACTCAGAAGTATGACAACTGAGCCTAGTGGTAAGAGTCTCTCTGCCAGCTATGAACTTCAAATGTGCAAGCCAGGGTTTACTTTGGGTTCATTGTTGCTATTCATACCTTGCCTGCTAGAGGAAGCCAGAGGAGGCCAGATCCTTGGAATGGTGGGCCAGTTATTTTACTCTTTGGTGTGCTTTGACTTTCAAAAGAATGGGGTTTCTAGCATGTTTTTATTGGCTACTTATGTGCCTCCGGGTGCAATTCAAGGTGCTGGTCATTACCTTTAAAGCCCTACATGGTAATGGGCCAGGTTACTTAAGGGACCGCATCACCCCGAGGACATCAGCCCATCCCACGAGAGTGGACCGGAGAGGCTCTCTAAGGGTACCAACTGCTAGAGAGGCTCACCTCTCTAGCACTAGATGGAGGGCTTTTTCGGTGGCTGCCCCATACCCTTTGGAACCTATTGCCGACTGACCTCCGCCTACAATTAAATCTGCCAGCATTCAGGAAGGCCTGAAGACCTGGCTGGCCCTGAGTGTGTGGTGCCAAAACGGGAGCTGTCCCCGCCCCGCTGGCTTATATGGCCACCCTAAATAACCTGTTAGCTGGGGACTGTCTGGGGTCTGGTTAAAGATGTTTTTAATTAAGCTATATTTTATGTTGACTGTAAGCCGCCCTGAGTCGCTGTGGCAAGCAGGTGACGATATAAATAAATAAATACATAAATGTGTAATGTTTTAAAAATCAAGTTATAGTTACATGGCACTTGTGTCAAAGGTTTGCATGTCCTTGCCCAAACAGTTTTTTTTAACCCTACAGCCATAGCTGCCAAGCAGCCTCCCAATTCCCCCCCCCTCCAGTCCCTGTAAAGTTTTTCTCCCTTTTTTTACTTATTTCCACCACTGTCAGTCAGCTGTCGTGTGGCTGGCCTCTATTCTGCAAGGAGGGGGGGGGGGAGGAGAATCTGCTGCCATCACAACAACCTCTTTTAAAACAACCCAAATTTTGGCAGGTTAATGCAAGTCTCAGTTGAACCTGGCAAAACCAATACAAATGTACTACTTTTTGTTAATCAAGATGTACCCTTTTGTTCGGGAAACAGAAAGCTAAAGGGATCTTATAAAGACAATTCCCTCCTAGCTTGTTTGTCCAATTTCAGTTCTCAGTTATAAGACTCAATTGCACTGAATACTCTATACAATCGGCATTTGCATGGATGACTTTTATAAAATAACTTGCTGCCATGGAGCTGGGGGTGCAAGTGAGATTTGGGCCCTGGAAGTCCTAGGGCAGATTCACAACCTGTTGTTCCATTGGAAGAAAAACTGATAAAAACCCTTGCTTGCCATTGTAAATGTAAGCCATGTTGAGATATACTGGTCAACTTCTTGAGAGCAGCTTTGAATGATAAAACCTGACATCTGATAGAGAAATAGGATCTGCTTGTAAGGAAGCCAATTAATTGGCTGAAAGCCTGCATGAGTAAGCTGAGAACAGGCTGTATGCAGAAATTACATTGACTTCACACCCTGAAAGTGTTGCCTTCAGGCCAGGGATGGAGCACATAGACACAGGTGGCATGAGCAATCTTGCCCAACAGACAGAATTTATTCTAGAAATATTTTTCTTTTGCACATTTTCCCAGGGCTGCACCGTTCCAGAGAATGAAACTGCTTATAGGAGCAGAGTAACAGGTACTTAGGTACTATGCTACTTAGGTACTATGGGCCCTTCTTCATATTTCACTAGCTAAATATTCTACAAATTGCCTATGGGAGGTTTTAGGCACATTCCTTTTAGTCAATCACATATAATGGACATCCCACATACTGAAAATATGTGTAAAATTGAGCCAAACCAGATAAATCTACATGGCCCATTTGCACTACTAATGCAGTTTTCAGTGCAAAAGTTACTTCAATTCATAATTCAGCGCCGAGTGTTGGGTGGCAGTAAATAACCTGTCTCCCTAATGGGGCCAACGACTACAGGCAGATGAGCCCCTTTAGGTGGTGTGACGGTCCCCTCAGTGGAAGAAATGCCACTTGAAACCATCATATTGGGCCAAACAGAAAAATGAGCAGAGTAGGAACTTGGATTCCCAACAGTCAAGAAGGTGGAAGAGGCCATGCCAGATGGACTGGCTGTGAAGGTGCACCTTGTTAATCTTCTCAAGGCTGTGGCAGTCAATTGCAGTCCTGGTGTTAAATCCTGCATGTCTCATTTCATATGTGCCGCAGGAGATGGCTCCGAGATCATAGTGTGTTGGTCACTTCATGGCAAACTGGGATCCACCTTAAACAAATTCACGCCAGTGGCATTTTTCCTGATTGCCTTGGAGGGCAAAGGTGGCCCAGAACCAGCTGGCCTCCAAGTCCAGGCCTCCCTACACCCTGGGACAGGAAAATAATAATACTCGGATCAAGTTGTGGCCAACGATGACGATGACTACAAAATGGTTATCAACATTGCACTGGGAGCAGCCTCAAAAATAATGAAATAATTGCTGCTTTGCCCAAACATGCATCTATATCAACTGTTCTGCCTCTGCTCATACTTGTGAGAAGCTACTGACTGGCATCATGGAAAATAAGATAGAAGGCTCAATTCCCATGGCAGTCAGTGTGCTATTTGATTTGGGGTTATATCTCCATATACTGTCCTTTTGTTTAGAATATTGTTCAATCTTTTCAGTCACATCCAAACTTTCTGGCTGCTTCTTGACATGTCAAGACCTCTTATAGTATCTACGAATCAAGTTCTTTTGCTTTCTGCAAAGTCAAGATCAAACATCTTCCAGCTTTTATTGTACTTTCACTAAAGGGATCACCTTTGAAGTATGAAATCTAATCTGAATATTAGGCATGTGTTTCTGGAGTAAGATCTGAGATATAGTTGCTCTGGCTGCCTTTGAAATGGAGGGATGAGAACAGTCCAAAATGGAAGTTACAAATTGATCATATTTCTCTGGTTAAGGAGCAATCTGAAAGACAGATTGTAAACTTTTCCCAGTTGGCTTTTTTGACATTATACTGTACTTCCAAGGGATAGATTGAGTTTGGATGACCGAGTAGATCTAACAAAGAGTGTGATGAATATCTGTGATTGTATTTTAATACACAGTTGCGTTACAGGTTCAGTAACAAAAATTAGATCTGGACTGTAGCCTTCCTTCTATCTGTTACTGTTAAACCAATTTGGTAGTTTAGAGATGTTGGATTTGGGCCGCGAAGCGGCTGTTGGGTCCTGGAGGAGACTGGTCAAGTAGCGACACACGAGGCAAGACGGAGCGAAGACCAGTGATTTAATGAAGGCAAATCATCAGTATTTATCATGTTCAGGCTGCGTGTAAAAGTATTGCGATCTGGCAGAATTCACACACCATGTTTACACAAGTTAATTAGGGAAGTCTACAGGGGAAGTTAATTAACTAACTTAATTAACGGCAGGGGAAATACATTGTTCTGTGTTATCCGGGGTAAACAAGTGGCTGGTATTGGTTCTAGGGCTTAGAGTAATCCGCAGATGCGAGATTACCTATTGCGTGCCTAGTGCGTTAGTCATTAGCTCTCTATTGTCCAAGGTGTTTGTCAGATCAGCTATTAATGAATTAAACTCTATCTAATATTCCGCTCCCCCAATTTCTGTCCCATCAGGAATCCCTGGTAACGATGTGATCACCCATTACCGGGGTTCTGTCAGGGCCAGCATACCAATTGTGTGCTCAGATCCCACACGAATAATGTATAAAGTTTGTTGCATGGGATTCTGCCTATTTTATAAGAGCTTTGATATTTTCATCATCCTGTTCATAGCCCCAAATGTTGCTATGGTTGTTGAAACCTCCAACTAGAAATTGAGTGCTTTGTTTTTTCGTATTAGATGGCTCCTTAGAGCAGAATGGTATATTGTGAGATACAAATTGATTTGCTATACATGTAGCCAGTTCAATTGTCAAGATTTTTTTCAGTATACTCCACTGAGATGGCGACAATACCGGGTCTTACAAAAATGGCAACTAGACACATCCATGGAAACTTTGATCAACACTGATCAGTTCTTTTGTGAGTTTCTTCAACAGTAACAATGTCACATTTCTGGCCACAGCAAGGGAACCCAAGAGTTCCTCTTTGGATGAATTATTGTCACTTGTGGTCCTAAAAAGAACCACAGGGTAATTTTGTTCATCAGCATGTTTACAGTGCAACACTTCTAGATGGGAAGGATTGGCCTGCTCTATAGGTAAACCTTAGAAGAAATCAACCCTGATTGCTCCTTGGAAGGTCAAATAGTAAAGATGAAGCTCAAGTACTTTAGACATCAAATGAGAAGAGAGGATTCACTTGAGAAAGCCTTGATCCTGGGAAAGGTGGAGGGCAAAAGAAGAAGGGGGCAGCCAAAAATGAGATGGTATTGTAGACACAATGGGCATAGAGCTGGGCGGGTTAAGGAGGATGGTGGAGGACAGAGGTGCATGGAGGGTGATGCAAAGGGTTGGAATCGACTGTGCGACTGAACAACAACAAAATTGCCCAGGAGACACCCAAGTGCACTTGCAATGCTTCCCACTCTTTGGGGAAGTTCCTTCTATGCCTTTCCTCCCTACAATCATTGTATAAATTAATAATACCCTACAAGAATCTCATAAGTTGAATACCAAACAGTTTTCCAGTCTGTACCTCTTACAGTAGCAAAGATTAGCCACAAGATGTCAGTACACAATATGAAATGAAAACTCCTTTGTCCTTTCATGTATTAAAACTGGTATATCCTGGTATAGACAAATCATAGACAAATCATGCCTGTCCCATGTCCACGGAAACATCTGCAAACATGGCTATAAATAGAGATGAGCACTGAACCCTAGAGTCGGATACGACTGGTTTTCGAGCAAGGGTGACCTTTAGAGGTAAAGACCTATAGACAAATTAGCAAAACGTGAATCTGAATAATTTATGGGCAGAATTATGAAACCTTGCAGCCTTCTAGAAGCCTGCAACTGAGTACTGGGAAGATAGTTTTGGAAACTGTTGTGTTCTAATGGTTTTACCTTCCACATGGATTACAATGTATCTGAGCCAATGTAACCTTGCCTATAGCAACAATGTAACCTTCAGCTGTATCATATAAACCCTGTAATAGGACGCGAGCTAATGACCACCAGTTGGCAGCAGCGAGCGTCCAAGCTCTCTTGGTCCGAACTCATCAAAGGCAACAGCGCGGGAAGCTTTCCCGCCACCACCTACACCTGGACAAGAAGGGCGTGACCCACAATGACGTCACGCAGACAGTAGCCAATGGGCTACCATGGCACCACGTTCAAATGTATTCCTACTGTATATAAAGAGCTATCGATCCGCCATTACCTCATGTTCCCTCTGTCCACGATGCAATAAACCTGAGTTAACCCAGCCCGAGGCTGTGTCCTGTGTCTTAGTTTCATATACTAAATTGGCGACGAGGATGGGATAATGGATCCCCAAGGAGCAGCCAGGGCACAGAGCGGGTTCAACATCACCAAACCGCAAGACTGGGAGTTGTTGGAGATGGACTTCCATGCGGCGCTGGTGGAACTCAAAGTCAAGGAAGACGATGAGGAGAGGAAGAGGGCCATCCTCACCCGCATGCTTGGGATGGAAACCAAGCGGACGCTGGTGGGCATCATCGCTCCGAAGAAGGTGAGCGAATTTAAGGCGGACGACATCATGAAGCTGCTACGGGAGCGCTTCCAACCCTCGAGGGCGATGTTTCCCGCTCGGAGCGCGTTTTGGAGGCGAGTCCAAGCGCCGGACGAGTCGGTCGAGGCATTCGTGGCCGCCATGAGGGTAGCCGCCGCCCCCTGCAAATGGGGCAACATCCTAGAAATGGCCCTCAGGGACGGCGTGCTGTGTGGCCTGAAAGACAAGGAGGTGCAGCGCAGCTTGATGAATAAGGAGCCGCCACCCACGCTGGCAGAGGTCGTCGAGGCCGCAGAAGCCGCAGAGTCCACGAATGCTGGAGTGGACGAGATGCACCAGTGGCGTGAGTGGCGTCCCAGGGCCGGCAAGGCGGAAAAGTCGGTGCACGCAACTCAACGGGCCTCGAAGTCGTCCTCAGATGGCAGCGACGGCGAGGAGGTCCAGAAGGTCCGAAAAGGGGGGCGCCGCTGCGATGGTTGCGGAGCGGCCCATGAGCGTGCGAGGTGCCCATTTAGAAAGGCCGAATGCTACACCTGCGGCCGTCGGGGGCACATCGCCAAGGCATGCAGAAAGCGGAAGGAGGGCCGGAGGCAGTCACCGGACCGTTCGACCAGGCCGGACCGTTCAGCGAGGCCCAAAGATGGCGTCCAGACCACGCGGGAGCAGGACGGCGTGGGCCGCGTCTCGGACAGCAGCGAGGACGACGTCCCAGTGCTCAGCGTGTCCGCGGAACAGTCCCATTATTTCGTTGAGGTACTAGTACAAGGGGCCCCTATCAGGATGGAGATTGACTCGGGGTCCTCCTATTCCATAATTCCCCAGAAAGAGTTCTTGAAAATCGACCCCCACGTGCGGCCCAAACTTAAAACATTGAGGTCCACGCTACGAGATGTACAGGGAAACAGAATTCCGGTGTTGGGGGTCGGAAAATTTCGGGTTGAGTTTAAGAGACACTCGGCGGAACTGCCCCTAGTTGTCCTCAAGGGGGGGAGTTGTAGCCTCCTAGGGACACAGTGGTTCCAACCTTTAGGCCTGTTCATAGGGGGAGTACATGCAGTGGGGGTGGACCCAATACAAGCGGTGTGCGATGCGCATCCCGCCGTTTTTAAAAAAGGACTTGGAAAATTCAAGGGCCCCCCTGTAGCCTTCGACCTAGACCCGGAGGTCCGCCCGATAAGACTCAAACCGCGCAGGGTGCCCTTCGCACTAAAGGACAAAATAGAGGCGGAACTGGACAAATTGGTGGGCCAGGGGATTCTTATTCCTGTTGATTCCGCGGAGTGGGAAACTCCAATTGTAACAGCTCTGAAGGCTAACGGGGAGGTGCGCATTTGCGCTGATTATAAGTGTACAATTAACAAGGCAATCCGCCCTAATGCATACCCGGTGCCGGTGGTCAGCCACCTTTTGGCCAGGCTAAATGGGGGAAAGTGTTTCGCTAAGCTCGACCTGGCACAAGCCTATCAGCAGCTTCCCGTAACACCCGCCACGGCCGCGGCCCAAACGATAGTCACACATAAAGGAGCGTTCCAAGTGTCGCGTTTACAGTTCGGCGTGAACTCGGCACCCGGCCTTTTTCAGTCGCTTGTGGAACGCCTCCTGAAGGGGCTGGAGGGGGTGTTGCCTTATTTTGATGACGTGTTAATAACAGGGGGGAGTGAGGCCGAACTGGCACAGAGATTGGACAAAGTACTAACGGTGTTCGAGAAAGCGGGGCTGAGACTGAGGAAGGACAAATGTGTCTTTTTCGAAACCGAGGTCGAGTTCTTAGGGTTCCGGATCACACCCGAGGGTATCAAGCCATCCAAATCCAAAGTAGTAGCCATCAAAAAGGCCCCTCGCCCCACATCCAAAACCGAGCTGCAGTCATTCCTGGGGCTCCTCAATTTTTACCATACATTCCTTCCGCGGAAGGCGTCCGTGGCCGAACCGCTTCATCGGTTGCTTAAAAAAGAGGAGACTTGGATGTGGGGTGACGAGCACGAGAGGGCGTTCAAAGAACTAAAGCAACTCTTGACCTCTGACGCAATTCTAACGCATTTCGACCCCAAACGGCCGGTGGTCCTAGTCTGCGATGCATCACCGGTGGGGGTGGGGGCGGTGCTTTGCCACGTGTTGGATGACGGAAGGGAGGCCCCGGTCGCATTTTATTCAAGGTCCCTGTCCCAGGCAGAGCGAAATTACGCACAAACCGACAGGGAGGCATTAGCAATTGTAGCGGGGACCAAAAAGTTCCACGATTTTTTGTATGGCCGCCCGTTCAAAATCGTGACGGATCACAAGCCCCTGTTAGGGATTTTTACGGCAAGCAAGCCCACCCCGCAGATCCTATCCCCGAGAATGCTGCGATGGGCCATTTTCCTCAACGCATACCAACACGAGTTGGAGTACCGGCCCGGAAAAGAGATCAGCCATGCTGATGCACTTTCGAGATCCCCTTTGCCCTTGTCGGACGACCAAAAGGCTAGAGTAGGGAGAGACCGCCAGGTGTTGCTAATTGAGGTCTTAGATGCACCCCCAATAGTACCAGCCGATATTGCTAGGGCGACAGGCAAGGACAGGACGCTGGAGAAAGTCAGCTCATGGGTACAGAAGGGGTGGCCGGCATCGTCCCCAAGCTCGGAATTCGACCCATTCTTTCGAAAAAAACTAGAGTTGTCCCTAGAAAGGGGGTGCCTGTTGTGGGGCCAACGGGTGGTGGTTCCTACGTCCATGCGGCCGAGGGTGCTTAAACTGCTGCACGTCAGCCACCCGGGCATCGTCCGTTCGAAAGCGCTGGCTCGCAGTTACTTTTGGTGGCCACAGCTGGACGCGGACATTGAGCACATGGTCGGCACTTGTGAGGCATGCCAGGGATCCCGACCAGAGGCGGCCCGCCTCCCGCATAGGGAGTGGGACACAGCAAGGGGGCCGTGGTCCAGAGTACATGTAGATTTCGCTGGCCCATTCCGAGGAACCATGTTTCTCCTGGTGGTGGATGCGTTCTCCAAGTGGCTGGAGGTTATCCCAGTAAAGAGCACGTCCTCCGCCACGACAATTAGCCAGCTACGGAGAGTCTTTTCCACGTTCGGTTTACCCGACACTTTAGTCAGCGATAACGCGAGTTGCTTCACCTCCTCGGAGTTCGGGGCATTCATGGAGGCAAACGCCATTCGGCATGTCACATCCGCGCCGTTTCACCCGGCCACGAATGGCCAAGTGGAACGGTTGGTGCGTACAACAAAGGATGCGCTGCGGCGCATGGGCCCGGGGGACCTAAATCACCAAGTATGTCAGTTCTTGTTAGCGTATAGGGTGACCCCCTTAGCGTCCGGTTACTCGCCGGCAGAGCTCTTGATGCGGCGAAAACTGACCACGCTTCTGTCCAGGCTGGACCCGACGAGAGTCGAGGATAAAGGGAAAAACATAGGGTTGGCAGTCTCGAAAGGGTTCGCCGCCGGCGACCTTGTTCACTGCAGGAACTATGCAAGCGCAGGGCCAGCCTGGGTGCCAGGAACGATAATAGAACAGACGGGGCCAGTGTCATATCGGGTGGAAACAAGCACCGGCCTCCTTTGGAGGAGACACGCTGACCAACTGAGGCACCGAGTGAGTGAAGGGCCGGTCAGTGGGGCGCAGCAACAGGATTCAGCGATAGGGTTCTCCCCCACCCGTTTAGCCCAAGGGGGAGAAATTGAGGGACATCAGTCCGAAACCGGGGGGGAAAGCAGTGATCCCGACTCATATCCTTTTGATACCCCAGTTCTATCAGAGCCCGGGGGGAGGGGAAAGGAATGTGCGGCCGCCGCGTCCCCCGAATGTAATTTTGATTTTGATTTTGCGAGCCGGGGGGGTTTTCAGGAGTGTTCCCCCACCCTTCCAAGCGAGAAGAGGGGTTTTTCGTTAGCCCCCAGTGCCCCCGGTTCTTCCCCGAGAAAGAGCACACCTCCCGACAACGCCGCGGAGCCGCGGCAAGTCACTAACAAGTCTCCCTCTCCAATTACAGGGCAGGAAACCAGGGGACAAAGAGAAGGTAGCAAACCCGGGGAAAGGCAGCCCGCATTGAGACCCCAGCGTGTTCGAAATAAGCCATCTTGGCTAAGAGACTTTGTCTCCTAAGGGGGGGGAGTGTGTTGAAGTGTGGGCTCGAGACATTGTCTCGTCCTAGGGGGGAGGGGTGTTGTGTTCTAATGGTTTTACCTTCCACATGGATTACAATGTATCTGAGCCAATGTAACCTTGCCTATAGCAACAATGTAACCTTCAGCTGTATCATATAAACCCTGTAATAGGACGCGAGCTAATGACCACCAGTTGGCAGCAGCGAGCGTCCAAGCTCTCTTGGTCCGAACTCATCAAAGGCAACAGCGCGGGAAGCTTTCCCGCCACCACCTACACCTGGACAAGAAGGGCGTGACCCACAATGACGTCACGCAGACAGTAGCCAATGGGCTACCATGGCACCACGTTCAAATGTATTCCTACTGTATATAAAGAGCTATCGATCCGCCATTACCTCATGTTCCCTCTGTCCACGATGCAATAAACCTGAGTTAACCCAGCCCGAGGCTGTGTCCTGTGTCTTAGTTTCATATACTAAAGAAACTTTCAGTTTTTGAAAGTTAGACATGTAATGTAAACTTCCTGCCACATGGCATTATTTCTGCAGCACCATTTCTCAGGAGGAAATCTCTGCTCTCTTAATTTGTTGTCTCTATCATGTTCTGCTTTCCCCCTAGACCCTTTCCCCATCCCCTTAAATATTTCAGACAGCGCTGGCTCTTTGGTTGTAAACATGGATGAGCATCACCCTTTAGAGTCAGAAATGGCTGGCTTTCGAACAAGGGAGACCTTTACTTTTACTAACCTATTATTTTGCTATGATCCTTTAAGCCACTTTGCCTCTGGGATGTTTGGTTCTTCAAGAATTTCTGCTTCCTAGTTTCAATGCCCTTTAGAACCTTTACTCTATTTCTCTTGTCTGCCTTTGGCCAGCCCCACATAAATTCTCTCTATGGAAGGCATTAATCCCTGGTTAAAACAAACATGTCTTTTCTTCATGAAAAGAAGATGGCAATTATTCTGCTGCAGAATATATATTCTACCAGCAGATCTGATGTCAACATATTTTGTGCACTTTCTAATAGCTTAGCCAACAAGTGGGAGAGTTCCCATTGCCATAATAATTCCAAAGCCACACAGATTACTCTCCTGACAATATTTTTAGCTTAATTGTTTGGAAAATTTTGAGGAAAGGAGGACAGGAAGTTATTAAAATTCTTCTTCTTTTGTGTTCAGATCAAACTTTAAACTCCCAAAATGAAACTACCTCCTTGGCTTTGTCATTGGCCAAAATTAAATTAAATTAAATTAAATTAAATTTCTTAAAATGACAAAGAGTATTTGGACTATATTTTCAGAGGCATTGTTTAGGAGCTGGCTATATAGTTCAGTAGCTATATAGCTCAGTAGTTGGGGCTGCGGTGGCTCAGTGGTTAAGCAGCTTGTCTTGTTAGCTGGAAGGCCGGCAAGTCGGCAGTTCGAGACCCGGGTACTGCATGATGGATTGAGCGCCCATCTCTATTCCAGCTCTTGGAGATATGAAAGGAGCCTCATTTGGGCATCCCCTGAGTGGAGTGAAATGGTAGCTGTGTTAGTCTGTGCAATCATATCAGAGAGTAAACAAAACAAAAAGACAAAAAACATTGAGGCACCTTGAAGACTAACTGCTGTATTTTAATGTTAGCTTTTGTGGATCAAGTCCACTGCATGAAAGCTAATATTGAAATACAGTAAAACAGTTAGTCTTTAAGATGCCACAATGTTTTTTTGCCTTTTGTGCTGTTCTGTTTTATTTAATCTATGATATGGTTTGGTGTCTGGCTTCAGAGCTAGAGGGAGGGAATTTGGTTCCTCACTGTGCCTCCTGTAAGTAGAGACAGCCAGTGTGACCTTGGGTAAGCTGTATTAAGTTTGTTCCCAGAAAAAGGGAATTACAAACCACTTTGAGTATTCTCTACCTGGAGAACCCTATAAAGGGTTGCTGAAGTCAGAATTGACTTGACAGCATATGATTATGATTATTTATTAAAGATTTAAATTTTCATAGCTTCATTGTGATTCTTTAGTATGCAGTGTTTTCCAACAGTGATGTCAAAACACATTATACTTTCAATATAAAAAAGCAGGATAACCCACCATGCAATACAACACAGGTTTTAAAAGTTGAGTAAACTTTAGGTTCACATGTGCAAGAATAGCAAACCAATTTATGAGATTTACTGCCATCACGTGGCCACTTCTTGAATCTGCAAGATCCTGAAATGTTAGAAGAGTTCATTGCAGCCACTGTTGTTTGACTTTTGCTCTGAACGGGGTTGTAATACAATAGCTCTTTCCTCACAGTGTGCATTCCTAGTGTGCACTGAAAATGCATCTCAGTGGAATTGACTGTATATCTCCTATAACTTTTAGAGTTATCTTCTTTACTTAGAAATTGGTTCTGAAACTAATGTGTGAATACTTTACATGGGTGGATTTAGAGGACCCGTAGGGCAAATTGGACTCAAAAATGCCTAGTGTGGTTTCAGGGTGCATGTTGTCTACCCTCTTCAATGGATTTGGAAAACTATAATAGAAAATGCCTTCCTTGTAAGCTAGTAAACCTTTCTATAGTCTTCATTGAAATATATGATTTGCAAGGGCACAGAGAAAATTCCCTACTATATTTAATACTAGCAGAGTACCTGGCATTTCCTGGGTTGTTGCTTACCAACAGCATTATTTCCACTGCTCCCCCTGGCCGCCACCGCCCCTTCTCACTGCTGCCCGACATGCAAAGTGGCTCCCTTCTGCGGCGGCTCCAACACTGCTTTTCCTACTGCTGCCACCACTGCCTGCAGGGAGGGACGTCCTGCAATTCCCAGGGGAAGGCCTCGGTGGCAGGCCTTGCCAGCACCATAGTTATTGCTCAGGCCGCAGCCTGGCCCCAGTGTTTCCTTAGGCCTGTGCCATGGGGTGGCTTGTGCGGTTGCCGCTCATGCCGCCCTTAGATAGGGAAACGTGCACCTCGGAAATGGAGGTCCATGACTCCCAGCATGGCCGCTGCTCACTTGGCACCTTGGGTCATGCTGGGAGTCATAGTTCGAAGTAGCTTCATCCTGGGATGCTGACGCATGTGCACACTAATGCTGGTCCTGCCATTTTCTCCCATGGATGGGGGCTTTGCGACCCTTTTTGGGGGCATACACCCTCAAATGGGCATCTGGACCCCCACCGTGGCCATCTCAGAAGCCCAATGCAGGTATGTGGCTGGTTTGGACAGAATTGGTCCAGGGGTGGAGGAGCCCATCAAGGACATACAAGACGACATCTTTGTTTTATAGATATAGATTCACATTCACCCTAGGCTACTTCTGTTGTGTATGCTAGTGTCCTTGAGAAGAAGTCACTCTGCTGAGTAAAGAAACAAAGAGTGGTATTGACATCCAAGGTGAGAGAATGACTTTACTCCATTTTTCTTGTGCCATTCTGAACTGATTGATCTATTTGGAGGTCAGAGATCCCCACCCTAAACCACTGCTTTTTGGGGATACTGTCTTTCTTCTTCTGCCATCTCCTCATAGAAGGTTGGAGACCATCATGGAGTAGGTGTCTTTATTCTGCACTTTCATGTCAAAGTAGCCACTTCATGGATGTCAAGCCATTGCCGTAGGTTCTGTATCCAATAAAATTTCTCCATCTAGATCCAGGTTTCAGTTACAACTTTTCTTCAAAGATAAGTTGCATAAGGTTATACTTCTCATTGTGGAAGATGTGTCCATAATGCAATGCTTTCCTGGTTTCATGCTAGGGACTGGTCAGAACTTCACATATTTTCCCAGGATGGTGAAGCACATCTTCTTTAGGAATTGTAGCTTCTTGGAAACAAGGGGGCTGGTTTAGATTCACATCTTGAGGCCATATGCTAATTCATCTGGTCATTTTGTCATATAAATCCCATCAGGCAATGTGTTCTGTCCTTGATGGTGGAACCACAGAAAATATCTCTACACAATGCTCTTGCACAGTATCCTACAAAAAAATCAATCAATAAAACAAACACCCACCCACCCACCCACCCACCACCTCAGTCTCAGAGTAGGTGTTGATGTCTGATAACACAACAAAACAACAGAATTTCAGCCCCACATGTGAAACCAGCACACCCTGCTCATTAAGGAAATGAAAGAAACAATGGTGGTTAAAGCTATACCTAGCCATACTTGGCAGACTGTAGAATGGGGCATCTGGTGAGGAGGGCAGAGCCTTAACTGACCACTTCAGCCGTACCTTGCTGGCTTCCTGGTCTTGCCTGCTACACAAATGATCTCGGCAGAGTTGAAAAGCACTGAATATTCCAACTTTAGATCAATTAAGTCAGGTCAGCATTTTCATCCAGATTTCAGCGCCGGATAACTTGCTTTTCCTGGAGTTCAACAGCAACTATCAGCTGATGTGATGCTTAGATATAATTTATTTTTATTCCACTATCAAATTGCCTAGGACATAGTATGTAAGTTTACATGGTCCAACCTCTGTTCCCACAGAACTTTTCACTTTGCACCTGGTCACTTATGTCACCCTCACCTTTGTTCGTCCCTCATGATGTATCTTTTTGTCCACCTTTGCTCAATTACAACACCTGTATGATTTTCCAGACACAAACAAGTCTGGCTTTTGTAGCACAGTTGCTTCACATACTTTGAGTCATAATAACCTCACATCTACCCACCCTGTAGATAATTGAATATCATCTCCCATTTCATCTCTTGATTGCTCAATAAGGTTTGATATTAAGACCTTTAGATTTCTATAGGTTGTGGAACTGAAGAAGCAAGAATTACAGTCAAACTGAGTTTATAATATGAGACTGGATAGATACAGTCAGTGGAGCAAATTTGTGGAAAATTTTCAAGGATTAATGGTGCTTTATGGCAGAGAATCCTCACCCTGTGGCCCTTGGGCCACATGAGCCCCCTGAGCTCTTTCTGTGTTGCCCTTCAACCTGCTTGCTTACTGCTATCATTCTCACATCATTTCCCCTCATCATTTCTTGTCAAGATATAACCCTTAACTGATGTAAACTACTTTCCCCATAATGCAATAGTCTCCTAGCCACTCCCACTGTACAAAAGAATGCTTACCTCACAAGCCATTGGGATCCCAACTGTCACTTTCTGTAGGTGACTCTCAGCTGTGTGAAGTCACTGTAAGATAAAGAGAAAACGTTTATCATTAAAGAACTATGCAATAAAGAGTTATTAAGAATACAATGTTTATTGGAGTTATGGTCTTGGATCATCAAATCTAACAGTTCTTCCTGCCTTAAGTGGCATTTCTACAGCTGTTTTTCCTGTTCTGTTTAGGTACCAAGCAGGGACTGTGGTAGCTCAAGTGATTAAGACACTGAGCTTGCAGACTGGAAGGTCAGAGTTCGATTCCCAGGTACTGCATGGTGGAGTGAGCTCCCGTTTCTGTCCCAGCTCCTGCCAAACTAGCAGTTTGAAAGCAAGTAATTGCAAGTAGATAAATAGAAACCACTTTGGTGGGTTGGTAAACAGCGTTCCGTGCACTCCGGTGTTGAGGCATGCCTGCCATATGTCTACGGAAACGTCTGCAGATGCAGACAGCGCTGGCTCTTTGGCTATAAACAGAGAAGAGCATTGAACCCTAGAGTCGGATACGACTGGCTTTCGAGCAAGGGCGACCTTTACTTTAGGTACCAAGCACTCTAACAAGGCTCTTATTTCCCAGAAGGTTGTAGCCAAAGCAAGTTTTAGGGATTGGCTTTGTCCCACCGGTCAAAGACACAGGTGCTGTTTCAGTTGTGGAAATGCAAAACCCTATTGAAGCCCTTGTGCAGAAATACACACATTTCATCAATTATGGGCAATCATCATTTTAAACTGTGGCTAATCTTTTCCTGCAGGAGAACTATTACAATAGGCACTGCCAAATCAATGTGAAATTAAAGCACTAAGCAGCAGCTTAAAAATAAGTATCCAGACCCAGTTGCCCACCCTGGCTTCAATTATCCATGCACAAAGTAGACATTCTGAAATACAATTTAATACTTTTCCCAAATGAATTATTCAAGCCATTTTTCTTTCCATTAATGTTTTCTTGCAGAATGATTAAGGGCCATTAATGAGCCAAAAAAGGAAACCATTGGAATTTCATTCTATACTCTCAGCCTCACATGCTTAAGCTTAAATAGAACAAGTTTCCAGCATGTGATCCAATTTCAATCAGTCAAATAAATGACTTCCAAGTATTTATTTGGAAATGTTGCCCTTTGTACAGTTTCTTTTCCCAGAAGAGAGTTAGTAAAAGCCCAGAAAAATGTAAAACATTTAGACGTATTAAACTGTAAATTACAGATGTTTTCCTGCCTTTTATAGGGCAGCATAGAGTGGTGAAACTGGACTTGGAAATGACTCCAAAGATCATCTAGTCCACGGGTCAGCAAACTTGGCTCTCTAGGTGTTCCTGGTCTTCAATTACCAGAAGCCCAAGTCAGCACATCTGCTGATCAGGACTTTGGAAATTGCAGTCCAAGAACATCTGGAGAGCAAAGTTTGCTTACCCCTGAACTAGTCCAGGGTTCCTCAAACTTGGCTCTCCAGATGTTCTTGGACTTCAATTCATAGAAGCCCTGATCAGCAGGTGAGACAAATTTGAGGAACCCTGATCTAGTCCAACCACCTGCCATAGCAGAACATTTGTAGCTAAAGCATCCCTGATGGACAGAAAGGCAAAAGCTGTGTTCTGATTGAGCAAACAAACATGAGACCATCGCCTTCTCACATAGTTATTACCAAAGCATACATGGAGGAAAAAAATTGTACAAATTCGCCACCAGAAGTGCTATTGAGGACCCAAAAATAAATACTCCATAACAATAGAACAGAGATACATATAATACATATATGGAAGGATTCACAATACATAACATAATAGACATTGGCTGGAATCCTATTCAAAGCAAAGAGCACGTATGTGTGCGCTTAGTGCACTTTCTGGGCAGGTTCACAAGTTAATTAGCATTTTGCCCCCAACAGTTGATACTTCTTTAAGGAAATTGAAGAAATTAAATTAAACACCTAACAGTATTTAGATGCCAGTGCAGTAAATTTAACTTTTTGGAGCTGAAGTCTAAATTATCTATTATTTTATTTATTACTTTTTATTTTAGTCTTATACTTGGGGCTTTTGAGGCATAAGATGCAATGTTTATATAACATTTTGTCCATCCTCGGAAGGATGGAAGACTGAGGATTGAACTTCCAATCTTTTGGTTGCAGGGTAGCAGTTTACCCACTGTGCTACCAAGGCTACTCACTTTTATAATACCAGTAACATAATTTTCAGTGGTGAATTGCCACAAGTTAAGAAGTTAGAGTAGGCATTTCCTATTGCACATGAATCACATGACTTGGTGTCTGATAGGAAATGCCTCCTTTTCCTTCTTAATGTGTAGCAATTCCCTGCTTACACCACTGGGATTAATGCAGGCAGAAATATGTATATCCATGGATTCCTAACCATTAAATGTTAAACAGGTTTCTGGATGAGCTGTTTTGAAAATCTTCAGATTATAACTTATTAATCAATTCCCTGGACCACAAACACACCTTAAAATAAATTAATTTTACTTGTACATAATGACTTATGTACGAAATAATATTTCTGTAAAATCTAATTAAATTGTCGACAGTGCTATATATGTAATAAATGTAAACATTGCTTCTTATGCCTCAAAAGCCCCAAGTATAACACTAAAATAAAAAGTACTCCTGGAATGTTTAATAGTTTTCTCCACACAAGAAAGATTGTCTAATATCTCTGGGTGCAAATATTGTTAAATATTAAACAAACATGCTTTTGTTTGGCAATAAGAAACCAAAAGTAAAGTAAAATAATAGATAATTTAGACTTCAGCTCCAAAAAGTTAAATTTACTGCACTGACATCTAAATACTGTTAGGTGTTTAATTTAATTTACTTAAAGAAGTATTAACTGTATAATTCAACAAAAAAAGGATTCACCAGGTCACGGTCACTAAACCTTAAGTCTCTTCAAGGAACACTACTCATGTAATTCAACAGGTTGATACTTCTCTATAGGCCACTGTGAGTAATATGGATCAACATGAAGTCCCAGCTAAAGAAAGGAATCCAAACTCAAACTAGCATTTAACCCATTGAAGGGTATAGAAATCAGATTCACAATCAACCTGCACGCTGTAGATGTACCAAGGTACCATCTTCAATATTCAGTGAGGCTCTTTCTCATGAAAAGTGATACTGGGATTATAACTGCTTAGCAGTTCAAACCAATGCAGGTTTACCCTCAAAATAAATTATATCCTGTTCTCTCTCTAGGCTTATTTGTTTTTAGTTACATAAATAGTAATTTATTTATCCATATACTTCATTTACTTTTCTGCAAATATGTTTCTTTTTCAGTAAAATACTAATTTCTTGAGATACTTTGTATGATTGCAGGCAGGCTGTTACCTGAAGTATAATTCTATACTGCCATAACTAGGTGTAAACTCCATTTTATGTAGTGGACATTCCTACAATTATGTAGTATACATTGCTACAACCGACTATTAGACTTTTCTTTTAATCATAAAAACAGTAAATTATTTAACTGCTGCAATAGACCTTCTTTGATTTCCTCTCGCTCTTGTGAGATTTCATAATTAATTAAGGCTACAATGTTATATCCAATTACTTGGGAGTAAACCTTACTGAACTCAGTGGAATTTTCTTCTGAGTATAAAGAATTGCACTCTAATTGGCTTTAATCCCCATTTTCTCATATTTATTGTATTCTCATATTTATTGTAAATTTATTGTATTTTTATGGTGTAATTATGTGGTGTAGTTTTTGTATTTTGATATACGTATCTGGATTGTTCTCTATTTTGAATTTATTGTATCTCTGTATTATTATTATTTTGTTGTTATTTTGTTTGATTATGTTGTTAGCCGCCTTGAGTCGGCCTTGGCTGAGGAAGACGGGATACAAATTAAACTGATTGATTGATTGATTGATTTCATCCAAAAGGACAATTTGAAACGTGAGAGAATATGCACTCTTTTTAATTACCCTCATATGAGCAGCACCCTTGCTAAATGTACATTTGCAAATATTGTATCCTATTCTCAAACAGGAGAAAGGCAACCTTTCTAGAATTTAGCCCAACCGATAACTTACTCGCAGGTTTCTGAACCAAACCTGCATGATCAGGAGAACTGACTGAAGAAAGAGATTTCGTGCATAAAGAACATAGTAGAAAGTGTTGCCTGGAGAAGAGCCGTGCCTAGCACGAGCTCAAAAGAGAAATCCAAAAGCAGTTCATTGAATTCAGTGCAAATCCTGAGTTGCTTGTTTCACTCACACAAAAGATAATATGAGTAGCAAGGCCAGCCAAGGGCTGGAGCACATTTAACTTCCTCCTCTTCCCTTTCTAGGAAACCAAATGTTGGAGGAAGGAGTGGGAGTCTAGCTGCAAACTAGACATAGGCATAGCCCACCCTGAGTTAGCAGTTTGCCCATCCTCAAACTCCCAGCTGCTTATATGACACACACATATATATGACATTGTTGCCCATCCTGAAAAAATATTCGCCTGCCCAGATCTAGAATCCTTATTTTTTTTAAAAAAGAAAAGCTATTAATTTCTATAGGAGTTGTTCCCAGTTTTCACTGAAGTTGCTGTGAGTCACAGCATTCTTACTAACTTATTAATGAAAATGAGACGCCAAAAACATGCCACAACTCAGAGAGTCTTTCAGTGGAAGAAACTTAATAGTTTTCACAATAGTTTTGGATGGCCCGACAAAATTTATATCCTTCAAATTCTGAAGTGACCTATCCACAATGCACTGCAGGTTCATTATGCAGTATTTACTTATTTAAGTAATTTTTAAGTAGGTGATGTGAATAAAAAAGACAAACTAGGATTAGGGATACCCATGGAAATGAACAAGGGGTAGGATGGAACTGGTAAAACCCATTCCTTAAAAGTCCCACTTACCTATGAGTCCTATGAGGGTTACTCTAAGTCAATTCTGATGTTACAATACATAACACACCCTCAGTTTTGATACCACATTTGATCATATTTTTACTTCAGTCAGTCAACATATTGTATTGGTCAGAACAGGGTTAAGATCAAGGCTTCCATGGAGTTTCTTTTTCCAGGGGAAGCTCATGGTTACATACTGGTAAGGTAAAGGTAAAGTTCACCTTTGCTCGAAAGCCAGTTGTATTCAACTCTAGGGTTTGGTCAGGCATGTGCTGGGACACTGGGACACAGGGATCCATCCCAGTGCGCCCTCCCCTCTGGCGCCCTGGGGCACCCATAATAATTTTATTATTTTAATTTTTTCCTCAAGTTTTATTTATTTATTTTATTGGCCAAGGGGCAGGCCTGAGGAGCAGCCGGGCTTAGCACCACCCGGAGCCAGCCCTTCCCTGCCTCCATTATTCCCCATGAGGAGGTGGGCTCTTGCACTCCTAGGAGCAAGGCTGCCTTTCCCCTCCTCCCACCTCCTCGTGGGGAATAAAGGAAGTGGGGAAAGGCCGACTCCGGCCGGTGTTAAACCCAGCTGCTCCTTTGTTCTGAGAGGAGGGAGCCAGCCAGAGAGCTGCACCTGCGGGGCCCTCCCTCCCCCCGGCCATAGCCACAGCTCCCTTCCCAAAGGCACAGGAGTGAGAGTGAGGCCGTGGCCTCTCCGACTCTTCTGCTGCCATTGCCACCAACACCCAGGAAGAGGCCAGGTGTGTTTGGGGGTGCCCAGTGGGAGTGGGGGCCGACAAGGGGAGGCCCCTGGATACATGTAGAGCACCCCCTCCTCATGTCATAGCAGCTTTGGGGGGGGGAAGACAGACCCAGATCCAGGGCAAGGTGCGCCTGAAGCCTGACCTTCCAGTGCCATCCACCTGAGCCTGGGATCCCCCCAATACCCCCTCATCAAACCTGTCCAGAACCTTTTCAATGTGGCCTGTACACCCCTGGGTTTGGTGCTCATCTCCATTTACAGCCAAAGAGCCAGTGTGTCTGCATTTGCAGATCTTTCTGTGGACATGTGGCAGGCGTGACTAGACAATGGAGTGCACAGAATACTGTTACCTTCCTACCAAAGTGGTACATATATATATACTGTATATACTTGACTATAAGTCATTCTGAATATAAGTCGAGATACCTAATTTGGACCTCTAAAACTAGAAAAATAGAATGACTTGCGTATAAGTCAGGGTGGAAAATGCAGCAGCTGCTAGTGAGTTTCAATAATTAAAATACATGAAAATACAGTAAAATTAATTAACTTAGACATTTGTGTGGGTATGTTTTTCAGTTTTTACAGTAGTGTTAGTGCTTTTTAAAATTGTATGTTTGAATTTGCACCACCACGGTTTTGGAATCCTCAGGGTCATCGACCTGAGTATAAGTCAAGTCCTGTTTTGGACCTCATTTTGGGGGCTAAAAACTAGACTTATACTCGAGTATATACAGTACTTGCAATTTCTTGCTTTCAAACTGCTAGGTTGGCAAGATCTCGGACAGAGATAGGAGCACACTCTGTTGTACAGCACTTGGGTCTCAAACTGCCAACCTGCTGACATTCCAGTCATCATGTTCAGTGTCTTAACCACTAAACCATCACAGTATACATCCTGATATATTAGCATAAATAATGTGAGGCTGATGGAAGGGTCAGCCTGCATGTTTCTGGAAAGACTGGAAGTGATTTGCTGATTTTTCTTGCAGCAGTTGCTGTTATCTCATACTGTCGTCATCAGCTGCTACTCGTATTCGAGTACAGTGTATATTTTTCCTGAATAGGAAAAGTGCCACTGGCATGATATTGTTTATGGAGGATCCCAGCTTGCCATGAAGTGGCATGTGTAGACCAACTATGATCACGTGTAGACCAACAACAACTAGAGCCTGGAAGTATGTGGTTGCAAACTATCTACTTATAATTAATTCCTTCAACCAGTAATTAAAGTGTCACTACAGTACACCATAATGTAATTACAAAGCTGTAGCCTCATGCTTTGTTGTGCATGCTGAGGAGACACTGAGATGGAGGGGAGGAGGGCAGTGTGCATTGTGGTAAGTAACTAAAAACAAATTCTCTTAGAAAAAGGGGAATTGAAAACTTTTTTTAAAATCGGAGGTGCAATGTTAACTGGCATTTCTAAGTGTGAGAACTGTGATGGAAATGAAATTCTTTATAAAAGTATTGTTCCAGACAACATTTCCTGCTGTTCAGTGACCTCAACCATGCAGGTAACACTTTGTATTAGCAGTCGTCAGTCATGTAGTGAACATTTTTTAAAAAAATTAAAGGTCTCAAGAAGGACTTAAATTTTCCTTAAGTCACCCCTTTGCTGCAGTTATACAATATATGGAAGATGTATGTTATTAACTTTAACTATTAGCTTACACTACTCATGCTAATTATGCAGTTACCATTGTGTATATTGTGGCACAAATGTGATTATAAATGCTAGAAGTTGCAGCTATAAAAATTAATTTGCTTGTAATGGTACATTTAGGAAAAACCACCATCATAATAGAACTTTGCAACTTGCTATATACAACTTAAAATTGCTGCAAAGGAAAAGCAACTCACAAAAGTAAACACCCTCTAGATCTTTTTTCCCCTAGAGGTTAAAAACAAATAATTTTCATCCTAATGCCTGGCACTGAAACCTGAAATTAAAATCTTAAATCTATGAAGAAAGACAGCACAATTGCTAAAGCCCACTGAGGATAACAGTGTCTTTTACCAACAATCAATTATGAAATTCCTTAAAACTTTAGCAATGTCTGATGTACCATAGGGATATTCTGGTACTTAATTCAAGAAGAAGAAAGAGAGAATGATTCTAATGATGACAAAGCAAGGTAAATATGTCAGAATGGGTCCCCCTGCATAGCTGGCTGCTATGTAGCCTGGCTGAATGGGAGAATTTAACCCCATTGTGGCAAAAGAGGATAGGAGGGAGCAAGGGATGTTCTGCATCCTTACTTGGTGGCTTGGGGTGGGTGGGTGGGGTGAGGTTCCCTTTATAGGAATTTTGGGCTTTAGGGTTGCAATCATTTAAGTAGGTCACATTTAGGTACAGTAGGTAGTGCTGGGTTAGGGTGGTAGCGGTGAATCTCTCAGGGCATCAATAGATGGAGTGAAACCTACATGCTGGGCATGATTCTAGGGAATCAATTTGGCACTTGGAGGACATCACCATCACCACCACCACCACCACCACCAAGTTTGTTTTGTACACAATGGCTGACCAAGGTGTGTTGCCAAGATGGTCGCATCCCTTATAACAATTGTGTTGTTACACCATGACAAAGACTGAAACTGAAAAACATGGTTGTACACGTCTCCTCTCAGACATGCGGTCAGGCATCTTCTAATGCTTGAAGTTCATCAAAACATGTATCATTGCCTCTGCCAGTCCTTTTGCCTTCCCTCTGAGTCCCCAAGGGATGGAAAACTGTGAAGTATTTCAAAGACTTTCCCCAGTTTTGCAAACCATATCACGAAAAAATGTCTGGGATAGCAGATTTATTTAAAGCGCAGCCTGTAAAGTGAAGCCTTATATTCCCCACAGATTGTCTAGTAAGCTTCCCCAGAAGCTGTACATGCTGCCTAAACCTTTCCTCGAGGCTAATGAGTGCTCCAGAGAGGACTGTTCAAGTGGTACAATGCCCTGGAGGAGATTGCTTAATCTTTTCAGTTTGAGTTTAGGAAGATATTTGGTAAAAACGGAGTGAGGATGTTCCTTCCATGCTGTCACTATAAAATATTTTGCAGTTTCTCAGTTTGCTGAATAACATCACCTGATGTTACTTGCAGATAAGAAAAAATGCTTCCCCAAACTGGTTGTTATATTGATGTTCCCAAATAATTAGCAATTTATAGTAACATGAATCTGAAATCTTCATGCTGTTGAGCATTCCCTATTCTGTTGATTAATGGGAACAATGCTAGTGTAATGTGATTCCTTTGAGTGAGAAGGCACTGGTGGCTTAATATATCTAATTTTGACTCTTTTAGCAAATATATAAGTTGAACATAACTAGAAAAACAAACAAGGCAGCAGCTTTTCCCCTACTGAAATGTTTATTTCAGCTTGTTCTATTATACATCTGAAATTGAATCATTGCACATCCAACAAATTTTACACGTTTTGTTTCAACTCACAAAGAATGGCATATCTTCTGTTGTACACTATATTTGAAATCACTTAAGTCTATTTTGTTCATTATATTTGTGGGTGGGGAAGTGCATGTGTATGATTCACTCAGTTTATCCAGTGACTGTGAGTGAGTCTTTCTTTCAGACAAGCTTGCAATACAATTATATTTAACAGTATATTGTACCCCTTGCCGGTCTTGAAGTACAAGTTGTTATGGGAGGGGAGCAACATTTTGGATGAGATGTTCAGAGGAGTTTGATGGCATTTAGAAGCAATCCCTGTTTCAGGGTATTTGAAGACAACCCCTGTTTCCTGAGAGCTGCAGTAGCTGCCAATGAGCTGCAATTGGTCACTCCTGCATTAGATCAACCTTCTTAAGCTGACCAGCAACTTTCTATGGTGATCCTTATTTCACTTAATTTATTATTTAATTTATTTCTAGTCTTTTGTCAGTACAATGGGGAACTAGGTCAAAGAGTTAAGCAATGTCATTCAATACAGGTTATTGACATGAATCTTAAACTGAAAATTATTAATGGAAGGCACCCTGTTGTTATGTCTGAGATTAGGAGCCTGCAACATTTCAACGGGCCCCTAGCTACTATACTGAAGCAGATTTGGTGTCACATAAGAGGTGTAGGAAAAGGGGGACATTTTCTTACTCCTTCTGGTATCAGGGAATGCCCGAGTGAAACATTTCTAAATGAATGCTCCTACTAACCATGAAGGCTGGTATAAGAAGAACATTTTGCTACCCCTAATTGAGATGATGCAGAGAATTAGATTTAGATAAAAGTACAGATTCTGATCTTGACAAACGGTTGTTTTGAAAAACCATCTATCATTATCTTAAATCAGAGAGACAGGTTATGTAACTTCCTGATATACAGCAAAAATTAAATGGCCAAAGAATTGAACCGATATATCAAAAGAATGAAGGAGGTAGTGTAGCAGATTCTGCAAAGCTTGATTTGAAAAATCAGCAATGTACTCAGACAGCCAATAGGGTCACTGCACTGAATCTATAGGATACTAGCATAGGTTGCCCGGCGTTGCCGGGCTGTTATAAACTGTGATCAGCTTTTTTGTTTTTTGGGTGGATTAAAAAAAGAACAAAGGATAATATAATTGTTTCAAATTGTTTTATTTAACCAAATAACATTTTAGTATATGACTTTTTTTGGTTAATAGTTGTACCGTAGATAATATTTTTAAAAATGCGAAAGTACATGTTTTTTACATTCAATGTTTTAAAACTGTGTTTAGATGTTTTGGGTTTTTATTTGAGTTAAAACTCAACAGAGGATGTTATAAATCTTTTTATTTTATTTATTTAACATATGTTTGTTATTTGTGTAAACTTTTGATTTATTGTTATGTTTTTGACTTGTTTTTACTCTTGTGGCCTCTAGGTGGGGCTTTATTGTTTTTGAGTTGTTTTTAATATTCCGCCTTGCAAGTGGGGCTGTTAGTGGTTTTGGTTTCGTTTCACGTGTTTTTTCTCTCCTGACCTCTAGGTGGGGCTTCTTCCGATAAGTAGTCTTTGTTTCTTCATTTCTGTTCCGATCTCGTGGAGGGAGGACGTGCTGGTGAGTTCTCTGGTTTTCTTTCTTCTGGGGCTTTTCTTTGTTTTGTTTTTGTGGTGGTGGGCTGGGAAGTGTTTCTGTTTGTTCTTTTGTGGTTTAGTTGGGTTTTAGGTTTGTTTAATTGGTTTGTTTATTTCTGGTTTGTTTAATTTTTGTGATTTCATTGTTGTTTATTTGTGTAATTTGTGGAAGTTGTGTTGTTAGAGTTAGGTATTCTCATGTTGTAGTTAGGTGTTTTGTCTGTGCTTTTCTGGAATTGTGGATTTTTTGTTTGGGGATTTTGTTGTTTTCTTTTTTGTGTATTAATGGGTTTTTTAATTATTGATTTATTTGTGTTTTATTAATTTTTATTAATGTTGGTGTTTGTTGTTGGTGTGTACTTTTGCGTGAAGAATGGGCTGCCTGTCGGGTCCTCTTTTCCCCATTGCTGCTTTGAATTTTGATTTCAATGCAGCAATGGGGAAAAGCGGGAGCCGGCAGTCAGCCCGCTCTTTCCCTGGGAAGGTTCGTTAGGTAGGTCGGGGGAGAAGGAGGCAGAGAAGAGCTATCTGCCAGATGATGCCTCCTTTCTCTCCTGGCTTACCTAACCAGAGATCGGCAGGCAGCGATCGGTAAGGGGTGGTGCTCTTCCTTGTGGATTGCTGGCTGCTGCTTTTGTATTACCTCCGTTGGAAGTACAAAGGCAGCAGCCAGTCATTCACCAGGGAGGGGTGCTTCCCCTGATGAACTGCTGCCTGCTGTTGGTTTTCCCCCACCATGGCTCAACTTTCTTTGAGGCCGGTGGTGGTCTCGCCATGTCTTCGGCGGGGTAGCGTGGAGGAGAGAGAGTCCTTCTTCTCCCCGTTGCTCCGGGAAAGAAGGTCGGCGGGTGTCTCGTGATGGATTTTTGTGGCTTTTTGTTTTGCGAGGCTGTGAGGCACTGCGTCTGCCTGCTGGGGACTTGCACTCCCATTGCGTTTTTTAATTTTATTTTCCGCGCACCAGCTTTCTCAGCATTCTGCGTGCTCACGGTGCATAGGATGCTGGGACTTGTAGTTTTGCATTTGTGGGTTTGCGTTCGTGCGGCGGTTTTTTCTACGGCTCGATTTTAATTGGCCACGCCGCGTTCCCCAACATTCTTTTTCTTGAGCCTCTCAGCCAGATTGGCTGTGGTGCTGCGCGGTGCAGAGAAAGTTGGGAAGTGAAATTATTTTCCTTTTTTCGTGTTCGTGGGGCTCTTGCCCCACTGGTGCCTTTCTCAACCCTGCAGTAACCTCTGGACCGTGTTCGGACAAGTGCAGGAGGCTCAGTACGGGTTAGGATGGATGGGTGCAGAAACGTATAGCAAGTTCCAATGGTTAACCCTTGGATTTATAGGTATAGATCTTTCACAAGGAACTCTCAAGAGCCTACTCACATGTCTTTTCCGTATGAGATAAAAGAACTTTCCATTTTCCTCTAGCCTTTGAACTTTTGGTAGAAGGCTTAGGTTATGTACTACCCTTTATACTACATTAGTCTACATTATGGAATAGTTTACTGTATGAAATAAGATCAGCTCCATCTTTAATTGCCTTTAGGAAACCACAAAATTGTATATTTTTCATCAAGCATTTTTACCTGGATACTATCACTTATAAATAACTTACATAATCTTGGTTTTGACCTGAGCTAATATAGCCATCAATTAGACATTTTATAAGTTTTTAAGATATTGGGGCAATTTGAACTTACAGTGACCAACTGGGTGGGTATGTTTATTCAGTTATTTGTATTTATTGCATTTATTTTATAGTTGTATTTATTATTTTTTAAAATTATGATGACTGGGTTTTTGTACACTATTGCTGGTTTATATAATGTTGTGAGCTGTCCAGAGTAGTGCATTTGCATTAATTGTGGTGGCATACAAATTCAACCAACCAACCAACCAATCAATCATGCCCTTATGTTATGTTTTTCATGACTGCTATTTTTATCCTATGGAACTTTACTATATTTTGAAATGTCCATTAAAATGCAGAATAGAGAAGAAAAGGCATAAAATGCAAATTCTAACACTTGTTTGAGTTCTTTGGTAGTGTAATTTACTGGTAATTTTGTTTTTATCTGCTGTTAGCTGCCCTAGGAACTGCCAAAGGGCAGTATATCAATTCTTAATGTAACTGGATCAATAATTTCTGTCATAGATCCTCCCCAATGTAATCACTGGGCACTGTTCCATGTTACTGGAGGTTTTCTTTCACTTGCTGTATGCCTTATTTATGAGCTTTATGATAGCTTCTCCTCTACTGGTTAATGAAGGGGATGTATGTGTGTTTCTTTGGTTAAATATTCTTGAAAAGCATAATTCTTCAACAATGCACCACCCGGGAGGGGCATGCATCCTTCTAGATGTTATTGAATTAGAGTTCTCATTATTCTTTGTCACCAGCTGTGATGACCACAACATCCAGGAGCCACTGTTAGTCTACACTACAGTTTAAAGTATCCCTCAATAGCTGCACTGAATGAAATGACATCCTATACATTGCTTGGGAGCTTAGTGCTCATGAACATGCATATACATGGATTCATAGATGAGCCAAAGATCTAAATCATATTGCTAGTCTCAGCCAGTGAACACCCACCAAACCAGTTGCTGAAAGGTGAGGATGGAAGCTGATCTCAGTGTTTATCTCAACCCTGGATGTTAATAAAATACATTCTTTTTGGTTCCAGAATGTGGAACCAAAGTATCTGCAAGGCTTCTGCTTGGTCAATATTATATTAGTGAGTGGAAAGGGAGTAGGTCCTTTCCTACAGAATGTACTTGAACTGGTCTCGAGCTGCCTGCTTATGCTCATATTTCAGGCTTTAGCTAGTAGTTTCACTAGTTGTGTCTAACTGTATACTGTACTTTCAAAGTCCATCCTAGAATGAACATTGCAAACTATAATTTACATTTAAAATGCACACATTAAAACATATTTTCAGAAAGTATTGGGATAGCAGAAAAAAAAAACACTTTTATTGTTAAATTGTATCATTTTTTGTTTGTTTTGTGGTTTGGATTCTCAGTTGTCTCTTTATTCTTGGGAGTACCTCTCATCTGGGGGAAACTTCTGGTGATGAAACTGAGAGGAGTGATTTTGGGTAATCCAGCTTCACCCTGCAGCAGGCCAGGCCAGGTCCCATATTGTTTAGAAGGCTTCCAACCCTCCAAAACAAATTTCTGGTATAGCTGAGAAAGGATTGAACTGGGTCACTTGGAATGAAATGTTCTGTTGATAGCCAATTGGATTTGGATATGGATGCATAAGATCCAAACCTATATGTTCTTAAACTCTTGAAGTTAAAAGCAGCATATTATGGAAAGTGGAAGGCTTTAATGCAACATCTTTTATAATATCTATTCATTGAAAGTTTTACAAATAAAGCCAAAAACCCATGAACTTCTGCATGCTTAAAAAAAAGCAAAGTATAACATAACATAACATAACATAACATAACATAACATAACATAACATAACATAACATAACATAACATAACAAAACTCAGACATTTTTGCTGTGCACCACAGTCACTGTTTAACATTCCTTTTTTCACATACTGCCAACATTGTTAAATTGCTTGCAACTGCAGAGCAGTCAAGCAGTACACAAATTAAGCCACAAAAGTAATCGGATTTCAATCACTGAATATGCACAGTTCAATTAAGTTATTTATTGAAATGTTTGTTTTAGCTGCTGATTTCTTTGCATATTTATTGCCATTCTAACTAAACCTTTCTCTCTTTCTTGTTAAAATAACCTGATGTGGAAGTAAAATGTCACATTTGTTTCATAATTCAGGTTATGTTATTCCCCTAGGTATTTAAAAAGGAACAAAAAGTCAATTACCTTGAAATTTGCCAAGGGTGTGATTAAGCCCACATAATCAAAAAAGAATAAATTGCACCATTTTTCTTTAAGGAAGCTATATTTTAAAAGTGCATTTTGGAAAATGTTCCATTCTACCATTTCTTTTAAACCTACTCCCTCATGTATAAAAGGCACTGATCAGTACCAACCAATTCAATCTACTGGAGGAGTCAAAACACCCAGCGATATTGCTTTGCAGGCTTTGAATCCTATTACTAGATTATATTGTCCAAATTCTATTGAAAATACAGAAAGATTACTTTGAGGCAAGGAAATTACTTAGATTTTAGTCCACACACCAAGTTATGCTGCTTTGCTATATGTGACTGGGGGCTAGGACTTTAGTGTATGAAACTAAGACGCAGGACACAGTCTCGGGCTGGGTTAACTCAGGTTTATTTCATCGTGGACAGAGGGAACATGAGGTAATGGCGGATCGATAGCTCTTTATATACAGTAGGAATACATTTGAACGTGGTGCCATGGTAGCCCATTGGCTACTGTCTGCGTGACGTCATTGTGGGTCACGCCCTTCTTGTCCAGGTGTAGGTGGTGGCGGGAAAGCTTCCCGCGCTGTTGCCTTTGATGAGTTCGGACCAAGAGAGCTTGGACGCTCGCTGCTGCCAGCTGGTGGTCATTAGCTCGCGTCCTATTACAGGGTTTATATGATACAGCTGAAGGTTACATTGTTGCTATAGGCAAGGTTACATTGGCTCAGATACATTGTAATCCATGTGGAAGGTAAAACCATTAGAACACAACATCCCTCCCCCCTAGGACGAGACAATGTCTCGAGCCCACACTTCAACACACTCCCCCCCCTTAGGAGACAAAGTCCCTCAGCCAAGATGGCTTATTTTGAACACGCTGGGGTCTCGATGCGGGCTGCCTTTCCCCGGGTTTGCTACCTTCTCTTTGTCCCCTGGTTTCCTGCCCTGTAATTGGAGAGGGAGACTTGTTAGTGACTAGCCGCGGCTCCGCGGCGTTGTTGGGAGGTGTGCTCTTTCTCGGGGAAGAACCGGGGGCACTGGGGGCTAACGAAAAACCCCTCTTCTCACTTGGAAGGGTGGGGGAACACTCCTGAAAACCCCCCCGGCTCGCAAAACCAAAATCAAAATCAAAATTACATTCGGGGGACGCGGCGGCGGCCGCACATTCCTTTTCCCTCCCCCCGGGCTCTGATAGAACTGGGGTATCAAAAGGATATGAGTCGGGACCACCGCTTTCCCCCCCGGTTTCGGACTGATGTCCCTCAATGTCTCCCCCTTGGGCTAAACGGGTGGGGGAGAACCCTATCGCTGAATCCTGTTGCTGAGCCCCACTAACCGGCCCTTCACTCACTCGGCGCCTCAGTTGGTCAGCGTGTCTCCTCCAGAGGAGACCGGTGCTCGTTTCCACCCGATATGACACTGGCCCCGTCTGCTCAATTACCGTTCCTGGCACCCAGGCTGGCCCTGCGTTTGCATAGTTCCTGCAGTACACAAGGTCGCCGGCGGCGAACCCTTTCGAGACTGCCAATCCTATGTTTTTTCCTTTGTCCTCGACTCTCGTCGGGTCCAGCCTGGACAGAAGCGTGGTCAGTTTTCGCCGCATCAAGAGTTCTGCCGGCGAGTAACCTGACGCTAAGGGGGTCACCCTATACGCTAATAAGAACTGACACACTTGGTGGTTTAGGTCCCCCGGGCCCATGCGCCGAAGCGCATCCTTTGTTGTCCTCACCAACCGTTCCACTTGGCCATTCGTGGCCGGGTGAAACGGCGCGGATGTAACATGCCGAATGGCGTTTGCTTCCATGAATGCCCCGAACTCCGAGGAGGTGAAGCAACTAGCGTTATCGCTGACTAAAGTGTCGGGTAAACCGAACGTGGAGAAGACCCTCCGTAGCTGGCTAATTGTCGTGGCGGAGGACGTGCTCTTTACTGGGATAACCTCCAGCCACTTGGAAAACGCATCCACCACCAGGAGAAACATGGTTCCTCGGAATGGGCCAGCGAAATCTACATGTACTCTGGACCACGGCCCCCTTGCTGTGTCCCACTCCCTATGCGGGAGGCGGGCCGCCTCTGGTCGGGATCCCTGGCATGCCTCACAAGTGCCGACCATGTGCTCAATGTCCGCGTCCAGCTGTGGCCACCAAAAGTAACTGCGAGCCAGCGCTTTCGAACGAACGATGCCCGGGTGGCTGACGTGCAGCAGTTTGAGCACCCTCGGCCGCATGGCTGCAGGAACCACCACCCGTTGGCCCCACAACAGGCACCCCCTTTCTAGGGACAACTCTAGCTTTTTCCGAAAGAATGGGTCGAATTCCGTGCTTGGGGACGATGCCGGCCACCCCTTTGTACCCATGAGCTGACTTTCTCGAGCGTTCTGTCCTTGCCTGTCGCCCTAGCAATATCGGCTGGTACTATTGGGGGTGCATCTAAAACCTCAATTAGTAACACCTGGCGGTCTCTTCCTACTCTAGCCTTTTGGTCGTCCGACAAGGGCAAAGGGGATCTCGAGAGTGCATCAGCATGGCTGATCTCTTTTCCGGGCCGGTACTCCAACTCGTGTTGGTAAGACGCAGGACACAGTCTCGGGCTGGGTTAACTCAGGTTTATTTCATCGTGGACAGAGGGAACATGAGGTAATGGCGGATCGATAGCTCTTTATATACAGTAGGAATACATTTGAACGTGGTGCCATGGTAGCCCATTGGCTACTGTCTGCGTGACGTCATTGTGGGTCACGCCCTTCTTGTCCAGGTGTAGGTGGTGGCGGGAAAGCTTCCCGCGCTGTTGCCTTTGATGAGTTCGGACCAAGAGAGCTTGGACGCTCGCTGCTGCCAGCTGGTGGTCATTAGCTCGCGTCCTATTACAGGGTTTATATGATACAGCTGAAGGTTACATTGTTGCTATAGGCAAGGTTACATTGGCTCAGATACATTGTAATCCATGTGGAAGGTAAAACCATTAGAACACAACAAGGACAGAATGATAAATGTGTTCCAGTGAACTCATGGCATTTAGAAAATTACAGAATGAAACAAATTGCTCCACATTCTTCTTAAACTTACCAGCTATTTCTGCAGTAAATTACAATGAATATTTAACACAGCAAGACTGGAATTTTGAGCTGCACGATAGTGCACTTGGGTGACTGTAAGGAAAAAGACAGCCACATCTGAGAAGGACATATCTATGCAGGTAGTTTTAAGTCCTCCCATAGTATGTTCCAAATGGTGAATGTGCACATGATTTATATTTGGAATTATAGCACATGAGCTGAAACAATCCATACTTCCCAGTGTCTTCTGACCAGTGCCGTATATTTTGATAGCTTCTGTGGTTTCCAAGTGAGGAATTGCTTGTGTGTCATTTGTATTAATGCAAGACAGTCTAATCCTCCCAGAAGGAGCCAACCTGCTTTGGAGCAGATCTAAGTGAAGCCAAGGGTCAATTGATCAAGTTTCTTCTTCATTCTCTGTTACATGTAAAAGAACAAGCAGAAAGTTCACTCTTGTAGACAAACAACACTGAAACGCTCAAATGGCTAATTAGAACAGAATGAGCCTCACATATATAAAAAGAGAATAAAGTATTGCAATGGGAACATTGAGCTGCTGGAAATGTTGGGTTTAGTGTATGTGACCAAAGACGACCGGACAACCGAAGGGTTGGTTTAACACAGGTTTATTGCATGAGGTTCCAGTTAAGCATGAGGTAATGG
This sequence comes from Bradypodion pumilum, assembly GCA_035047305.1. Taxonomy (NCBI): domain Eukaryota; kingdom Metazoa; phylum Chordata; class Lepidosauria; order Squamata; family Chamaeleonidae; genus Bradypodion; species Bradypodion pumilum. The sequence continues at coordinate 278,835,859 of JAWDJD010000004.1, read as the reverse complement.
CGGTGATACATCTCAATATATACAGTAGCGTTCTTCATTTGAATCCTGTAGCACGGTAGCTCATTGGCTGCTACCGGCGTGGCCTCGCCCAGGCACGCCTCCTTTCCTGCTGCTGTTTGCGGGGAAGGTTTTCCCGCGGCTGTCCGTGATTGCGCAATGTGAACCATGTGAGAGTGAACGCTCGCAGCTGCCCTCTATAGGCTGTCTGCTCGCGTTCCTTTACAGCTGATATCGTTTGTATCTGGAGTGGTTACAATCTTGCCTTTACAGTATCATGAGCATGCATACATACATACATAACATCCCTCCCCCCTAGGATGGGACGAAGTCCCGCAACCATTGTGGCTTGCCGCACGTTCGCTTGGGGCGTGCTTGCGCCTGCCCTAATTCTGGAGAGCCCGTGATCCCTGACTCCGCGGGTGCTTGTCCTGCAACGGGAAACGGGGATTCGTTAGTGGCTCTGTGGGGCGTCCGTGCCTGCCTTGCGCTTGGGGAAGGGAATGGGATGAACAGTTGGGAGGTAAATCCCTGCCTATTGCCCTCGGACCCCGGGGACCCTCCTAGTGTGAACCGCGGAACCGATGAGGTCGCCCTTGGGGAACGGCTACCTTCTGATCCCTGCTCGGGGGACCTTAAGACTGTGGTGGGCGGACTCGCTGATGCCTCCGGTCTTGGAGGTGTCGGTCTCCGGAACATGGGTGCTATGTTGCATTCTAACTCACAGGGGCTACTGGGACTGGAAGTACCAGGGGCTGAACTGAAACCCCTCTTTTCGCTAGGACGGGTGGGGGACCACTCCACTAACTCCCTCTGGTACTGTAAATCAACGTCTAAACTTCTATGGGCCTCTGAGCCTCTGGGGGACTTCCGCGGTTTCCGCGGGGTATGAGTGTGGTTGGGGCTCCTCCTTTCTGACGGGGACTCCCGCAACCCGGGGCTCCTCCTCTCTGGCGGGGACTCCCGCAAAAGATTTCCGTGGATCGATTGCCTTTCCTCCCCCCTTGGTGGGGACCCATGCTCCCCTTTTCCTCCCCCTTGGGCTAAACGGGTGGGGGAGTACCCTAACGCTGATTCAATGCTGATCTCCTCCGCGTCTTGCTCTCCGGGGACCCTACGCCTGAGTTGGTCCACGTGTCGCCTCCACAGGAAACCTGTACTGGTCTCTACGCGGTATGAGACGGGGCCGGTTTGATCTACTACGGTGCCCGGCACCCAGGCTGGCCCCGCGCTGGCGTAATTCCTGCAGTGTACTGGGGCGCCTATGCTGAAACTCTTTGTGGGTTCCACCCCTATGTTCCGCCCTTTGTCCTCTACTCTCGTGGGGTCTAGCTTGGATATCCCCGTGGCCAGCTTCCTGCGCATCAACAGCTCCGCGGGGGAGTACCCTGACGCTAATGGGGTGACCCTGTATCTCAGCAGGAATTGGCACAATTTCAGGTCGAGGTCTCCGGGACCCATGCGCAGTAGCGCGTCCTTCGTGGTGCGCACGAGGCGCTCTACTTGGCCATTGGTGGCCGGGTGAAAAGGGGCGGAGGTGACGTGCCGAATGGCGTTGCGCTCCATGAATGCCCTGAACTCGGCGGACGTGAAACAGCTAGCGTTATCGCTGACGAGGGTGTCGGGTAAACCGAACGTGGAAAAGACCCTCCTTAACTGTTTAATTGTTGTGGCCGAGGAGGTGCTCGAGACTGGAATGACCTCCAACCACTTAGAGAACGCGTCCACCACGAGGAGGAAAAGCGTTCCCCTGAACGGGCCAGCAAAGTCTACGTGTACTCGGGACCAGGGTCCCCTTGCAGCGTCCCATTCCCTAGGTGGCGAGCAAGCCTCTTCTGGCCTAGAGCTTTGGCACGCCTCGCAAGTGCCGACCATGTGTTCGATGTCGGCGTCTAACTGGGGCCACCAAAAATAACTGCGGGCTAGTGCCTTAGAGCGTACGATCCCCGGGTGGCTGACGTGCAGCAGTTTAAGCACCCTCGGCCGGAGAGACGTGGGGATCACTACCCGCTGTCCCCACAAAAGGCAACCCCTCTCTAGGGACAACTCTAATCTCTTTTTGAAAAATGTGTCGAATTCCGCTGCTGGGGAAGACACGGGCCACCCTTTCTGCACCCAGGAGCAAACTGTGGCCAGCGCTTTGTCCTTGCCTGTCGCTTTGGCGATTTCGGCCGGTACTACTGGAGGGGAGTCTAGGACCTCTATCATTAAGACCTGGTGGTCCCTCTCTACTCCGCCCACGTGGCAGCAATCCCGGGGAATGGGGGACCTCGACAGAGCGTCGGCATGGCTTATCTCCCTCCCGGGCCGGTATACCAACGCGTGCTGATACGCGTTGAGAAAAATGGCCCACCTGAGCATTCTCGGGGACAGGATCTGGGGTGTGGGCTTATCTGCGGTGAAGATGCCCAGCAAAGGCTTGTGATCAGTCACTATGGTGAAGGGGCGGCCGTACACAAAATCATGAAATTTCTTGGTCCCCGCAATTATTGCTAGCGCCTCCCTGTCTGTCTGAGCATAGTTCCTCTCCGTTTGGGACAGGGATCTAGAGTAGAAAGCTATCGGGGCCTCCCTACCGTTCTCCAGCACGTGGCAAAGCACCGCCCCCACCCCCACCGGGGATGCATCGCATATCAGGACCACCGGGCGTTTGGGATTGAAGTGGGTCAGTACAGCATCTGATGCCAGGAGTCGCTTCAGGTCGTTGAAAGCCTTTTCCTGGTCGTCGCCCCACTTCCATGCCTCGTCCTTTTTTAACAATTTGTGTAGCGGTTCTGCCACGGCTGCCTTCCGCGGAAGGAAGGAGTGGTAGAAGTTGAGCAGTCCGAGGAACGACTGCAACTCGGGCTTGGAGGTGGGGCGAGGGGCCTTTTTGATGGCGGTTACCTTGGATTGGGCTGGCCTAATTCCCTCGGGAGTGACACGGAACCCCAGGAACTCAACCTCTGTAGCGAAGAAGACGCATTTGTCTTTCCGCAACCTCAACCCCGCCTTTTCGAATATTGTCAGGACCTTTCCCAACCTTGTTGCTAATTCGGCCCGGCTCCCCCCTGTAATTAATACGTCATCAAAATAGGGTAACACCCCCTCCAACCCCTTCAGGAGGCGTTCCACCAATGACTGGAAAATCCCGGGCGCCGAATTCACGCCGAATTGGAGGCGCGAAACCTGGAACGCCCCTTTGTGGGTGACTATGGTCTGTGCAGCAGCTGCGGCGGGGGTCACCGGGAGTTGCTGGTAGGCTTGGGCCAGGTCGAGTTTGGCGAAACACCTCCCCCCGTGTAACCTGGCCAACAAGTGGCTGACTACCGGCACCGGATACGCATTAGGGCGGATCGCCTTAGAGGATGGGATCAAAGACGACCGGACAACCGAAGGGTTGGTTTAACACAGGTTTATTGCATGAGGTTCCAGTTAAGCATGAGGTAATGGCGGTGATACATCTCAATATATACAGTAGCGTTCTTCATTTGAATCCTGTAGCACGGTAGCTCATTGGCTGCTACCGGCGTGGCCTCGCCCAGGCACGCCTCCTTTCCTGCTGCTGTTTGCGGGGAAGGTTTTCCCGCGGCTGTCCGTGATTGCGCAATGTGAACCATGTGAGAGTGAACGCTCGCAGCTGCCCTCTATAGGCTGTCTGCTCGCGTTCCTTTACAGCTGATATCGTTTGTATCTGGAGTGGTTACAATCTTGCCTTTACAGTATCATGAGCATGCATACATACATACATAACATTGGGATTTTTTTTTTTGCTTGTCTAGGGCACCTGTATAAATGAGCCATGTTAAAGAAATGGCAAAACTTCAGACAGCATGTTTTTTTAAACTTGTTTTTATATGTTTTTAATTTTGTACGCCACCCTGAGTCGGGTTTGTCCGAGTGGGTGGGATAAAAATTGAAGAATTAAATTAAACCACATGCTGTGATATAAGACCAAAGTTCATATCCTTGACTGGATAGAAAGCTCAAGGCTGACTTTAGACAAACCTCGATATTTCATTTGAATCCAAATACTGTATGAAGTTGCCTAACATTGCATCAGATTGCTGATTCGTTCAGCCCAGTACTGTGTACTTAGTTTGACAGAGACTTTCAAGAGACTAAGGCAGAGGTGATTCACGCTACTTGCTGCTTGATTCTTTAATTACAGGTATCAAGGATTGAATTTGGACCTTTTGCTTGCAAAAACCATTCTCGCTCTGAAATATGGCTCTTTACTAGGGTTGCCATAATTCTCTCCTGCCAAACCAGGACAGCCATGTGACGTCATTGCATTCTTCAAACTGCGCATGTGTCAGAGGGGGGGTGTCAGGGAGACCATGGCTCTAAGATTCCGTGGAATCCCCATCCAGGGTGGACAGCCTTTGTCAGTTTAAAATAAACTGTAGTCAAGAGGCTTTTACCAGTGTGATTTTTCTTGCAAAATACGATTCTTGATGGTTCTATTTTTATTTTTTAACTAAAATTTCTCAGGCCACTCTTGAAACTACCCTTCCTCTCCCTGAGGTCACCCCATCCTTCCCTTCACAAACACCCCACTAAAATAGACTCACCCTCTGTTGTGTATTGAGGCACATTTGCAAATAGCACAGACAGCGTCTTGCAAGAGAAAAATGGCGGTTTCCTGCCATCCATATTTGGAGCCTAAAGTGGCACAAAATCCCCCATTCCAGGGCACGCTGATTATGCTAATCCAGACCCTGTGATTGGTTACAGTTTTGGATCCTGTTCTCCATTGTTTAGTTTTATATTTACCCTGTTATGATTGGTTAGTCATGGTTATCCGGCGGGTCGCTACTTTGTATCAAGGAGCCACCACTGAGATGACACTATATAAGCCCCATAGGTAAACAAGGGTGGGGCCGGACCGGATCTACACTTCTCACTCCATACAGGTAGCCAGCTAGTGCTAAACCTGGGTCTCCTCCATTATGCTATGCTCCTATGCTAGCTACTTATTGCCTCATTCACGGCAAGAGTCCAGAGGGACTTATTCCACTGGGATTGTGTGTCCGGAGCACCTTGTAAGCTCATCTCTAAAAGACTATTGAATAAAGACTTGTTCCTGTTTTGTTCCTCGTTGTCTGGACTGGTGCTTATAAGGGCCAGATATAACACCCTCAAACCCCACAAAATGATCCCTTGGAAGAAAGTTCTAAAGAAGGGCCTGGAATTGCAATGCTGTCCATGGCGCCTCTGTTTCCCTCCAGAAGGAGAAAAGCAGGAGACAGGAAGGGACTTATTTTGGAGGAGGACCTTTGCGATGGAGGACTCTTCATTTTCTGTAAACCCTGTTCCCTTCCTCTCTAGGAATACTGACCCTATGCAATTAATGCTTTGCAGTCATGTGAAGAAGGAAATTTTAAAATGCAATTAATGCTTTGCAGTCATGTGAAGAAGGAAATTTTAAAATCCGGGACTTTTACATTTTTTTTCTTGAACCAGCCGGGACAGCTTGAATCCGAGAAAATCCTGGAAAACCAGGACATATGGCAACCCTACTCTTTACTGTATCATTTGGTTGCTGTGAGGCTAAAATCATCCTCTCTCCTCCTTGGATAATGGCAGGTACCTGTACTTTCAAAGTAAGGACACAAACCTGGCCTATATGGTGAGGTAAGAGAAGGATGGGAAGATCCAGCAATTTCCCAAAGGCTATAGGAGGATGATTGCAGATAATCTGTCTTCTTTTGACCACAGCTATTAGAAACAATGGGACTGCAGTGGCTCAAGTGGCTAAGACACTGATTGGAAGACGTCAGGTCAGCAGTTCAATACCCGAATACTGCAGGATGGAATGAGTTCCTGTCTGCCAACCTATGAGAAACAACAGTAATTGGTAAGACAATTTGGCCAGGCTGAGAACTGAGGAAAATACAGAACTATTCTTCCCATCTGCTCCTCCATGAATAGGATGCTATCCATTCATTACTTGGTTCTCTGGGGGAAAATAGTTTGATGAGCACACTTCATATTACAGCAATTTAGTAGTTTACTAATAAACTACAGGCAGAGTAATTTGAGGACTCTGTGGACATATTATAACATCAACAGTATATTATACAGATAATTAAATTCAATACACACACAAAAGAAAAAGAAAAGAATGAATGTAGCAGCACAAACTTGACTAATATTGTAGTTACATGTTGGCTTTTGTTTTCATATTCTCCTCTTCCTGTCCATATGATGAAGAGTGGTATTTTCTGATGGGACAATTTGGAAACTGTCTAAATCACAGAAAAAGCAAACAAATAAGAACATTGTTTCCTTTGATCAGCAGCTATTTACCATGGATTCAGCCTTCCTTTGCTCTCATCCTTTGCAGTGGAAAAAATGATCATGTTCTAGTCTGCAAGGATTTATTTTTAGGTTTATATTAATATGAATAAACTCACTATTGTTTTATTCATTGTAGGGATACCCTAGTAGAAGATCATCATCATCATCATCAACAACAACAATCTTCTAATTCTCTTGTAACAACATTAGGGGGGAATGAATTTAAGAATTTTTTGGTGTCATCTGTTCTCTGTAGAATTCAATTGTATTGATGTTAGCAATGAGAATAATATCAGTGTTAGGATTGTGATAGGGATATCCAGTGTTATGTAGTGGGTAGAGTGATGAACTAGGTCCCAGGGGGTGGGGTTGTATGAATCCCTGCTCAGGTATGGAAACTCACTGGGGAAGTGGAGCTGGAACTGGTGAATCCTTAAATATCTCACTTTTCTTGAAAGCTCTATTAGGGTTGCTATAACACAGATCCAACTTAATGGTACATAGCAGCAACAATTGTGATTATATTTAGGGTTATAATCCAAGTCAAATTTACACGTGCTATGTACCAGTTGTGAATTCCAATGCCCCTGCTGAATGGGGACAACCTATTAACAATGAAATAGGAAATCGGGCAAAATGGAATACAATGTAGAGAAAAGGAGAATCTGTTCGTGGCCAAGAGACAAAGTTAATACTGTTATATATCCATAATTGACAACAATAATAAATCAAGTCCAATGCTTGAGTATATGAAGTGATATATTTGTGAACAACAATTCAATTCTGAGAGTAAATTTCCAAAGCTTTTCCGGTAGCCAATAAGCTTTTCAGGGATAATACCCTTTCATCAGGGAATCTCAGTAAGAACAATTTCAATATCAGATGTGTCAATAAATAAGTCTTGCATCCTTGCCTCAATGCATAGTCTGCTATGTGCCAATGGACGTAGATTTAATGGAACAATTTTTGTCCTCAGCTGGTTTTGATTGTAGCTACCCACTTCTCCCCAAGGCTGAAACTCAAAAACACAGTTGACTTCTTTTCAGAAGGTTTGACTCTTTTTCATAAGGTTTACTTCTGTGCAATTGCTGCAGGAAAACATAGCTCTGATGGAGTTATTCGAGTTGGATGGCTATACAAATTGGATAAATATATAAATATATAAAAATGGACTATACCAGGGATTCTCAACCTGTGGTCTTTGGTCCAGATGCAGCCCACAGCACCCTTTAATATGGCCCACCATCATCTCCACCACACCAGGAAGTGCCATGTGGTGGAGGAAAGGCAAAATGGCTGTCCAGCCCCTAAAGCTGTCTGAGGGAGTGTGACCCGGCCCCTGGCATAAAAGGTTGAGTATTCCTGGATTGTACTGTCCCATTCTGGCACGGAATGTTAATGCCTCCATCTGAGCAGGTTTCCCAGGTGGTTGTTGAAATGACAGACAACTTGCTTAATGAAGGCTGCAGGCCAGGTGGAGATGTTACCAGTGTCTAATATGTTAAAGCATATTTACTCTGGCTAAGTCAGAGACCAACTGCAACTGTTTGTTCTACAACAATTGACAGATGGTCTATAAATAAACTCCATAAAAGCAGCAAACGGCAAGAGAAGACTATCTCAATAGTTGAGAAACCTAGAATTAAGAAGGAGTTAATTATCACAAGTAGACACATTGAGTGGGTGAAGTTATTGGAGTGGGAAGTGTCTCAATTGTCTTTTAAGACAGGGAAAGGTCTAGAAGTTCCAGAGAAACTACTCAAGAGTCAGGGATGTAAAACTCTCCTCCCTCTCTCCATAATTTAGTAATTTAGCACATAATTTTCTTGCTTGAATTCCCTCTTCCAAATAGGGATCAATCTGTGAAAAATTCTAGTTTTATACTTTTACATTCTTTAACTATTTATGTTTAGGCATAAAATCTCCCATCTCTGTACAAGCTCCTGCTAACCTAGCATTTTGAAAGCAAGAAATTGCAAGTAGATAGATATGGACCACTTTGGTGGGAAGGTAAACAGCATTCTGTGCACTCCAGTGTTGAGGCATGCCTGCCACATGTCCATGGAAGCATCCGCATCCGCAGACAGTGCTGGCTCTTTAGCTATAAGAACATAAGAACAGCCTTGCTGGAACAGGCCACAGCCCATCCAGTCCAGCATTCTGTCTCACACAGTGGCTCACCATTTCCTTCAGGGTATTCCCAAGCAGATGCCTTCACCTGCTTAGGATTCCCTGGAAATGATATTGAGAGATATCCTGCCTATCTCTCCAACCCAGAGGTTGTCCTTAAGTATCCATAATTATAGCCATTGATACTCTTGTCCTCCATTAACTTGTCTAATCCTTTCTTAAAGCTGTCAAGACTGACAGCTGTCACCACTTCTTCTGGCAGGGAGTTCCATAGACCAGTAATCCTCTGGGTGAAAAAGTACTTTCTCTTATTTGTTTGAGAACTAGTAACCAAAAGTTTCATGGAGTGTCCCCTAGTTCTAGTGTTATGCGATAGGGAAAACAGTTTTTCATTATCTACTTTGTCCACACCGTGCTTGATTTTATAAACTTCAATCAGGTCACCTCTTAGACTTCACCTCGTTCAAGAGTGAAGAGGCCCAACCGTTGCAGCCTCAGATGGTAAGGAAGGTGTTCCAGTCCCCTAATCATTCTGGTTGCCCTCCTCTGCACTTTTTCCAGCTCCATAATATCCTTCTGGAGGTATGGCGACCAGAACTGTACACAGTATTCCAGATGGGGCCTCACCATAGATTTATAAAGAGGCAAATGCAAGCGCGGCGCCAAAATGGCCGCCGCGCCCTTTGCGGGCCCCCCCCCCACAGGACAGAGAATCCGGGTAGTTAGGGGCGTGGCCAGCTCCCTTATAAAAGGGGTGGCCACGAGGCAGCCGAGCTGCCATTTTGCCTCAGCGACGGAGCGGAGAAGTTTTTTCCCTGTGCCTCCGTCGCTCGTTGGTATCACCGGGAAGCCTTTTGGGTCGATTTGCCTAGCTAGCTTCCCTTTTTCGCTGCGGTGAGATGCCTTCCAAAAAGAAGGCTGCCGCGAATTCAGCCCGGGCTGTTAGGAGGCGCAACCCAGGTCGGAGGACCGTGGTGCCGCCTCCTCAACAGCCACCTTTGCCATCCCCGGCCGGGGCTGGTGGCTTGGGGTCTATCTCCCATTGGCCTGATCAGAGTGCGGGCGCGGAGGGCGCTCCGGCCCGCGGCCCGCAAGCGGTGGACACCGCTCCTCCTCCTGCCCAATCCGTTGGGCCTATTACTTTCGGGCCGCAGCCTCTCCCGGGGCCCTCTAGCCTTGGGGGGTGGCCCGGCGCCCTGCCTTGGCAGGTTTCCTCACCAGCCCTACCGGGCTTCGGCCCTGGCCAATGGCCATATATGGGCCATGGGGTGCAGGGAACTGTCCCCATGCAAGGGTCAGGCGGGCCGGCCGGCTCTTTGCCCATGGTCAATGTAGACACCTTACTGGCCCGTATTGCGGCCTTGGAGGAGTCTTTGGCCCGGGCCAGTCAGGCAGGCGCCCCTTTTGGGGTACCTTTTGAGGCGCTATCGGCAGCAGGACAACGGCCGGCGGGGAGGGTTGAGCTGCTGCAGGCGGGTGGCGCGGCTCCGGCCACTGCCTCGCAGCTCCCCAGCCAGCAACCTGGTGCGGGTCAAGCCCCGGTGATGAGCTCTTCATCGGTCGTGAGCTCCGACGCCCCCAGTGGGCCAGAACCCCCGGTGGGGGCGGCCCGCGGGGGTGCAGCGTGTGAGTATATGGTGCAAACGAGTACATCCACACACATTCCCAATATTGGGGGGACCTTTCAGTGGCCTTGGCCTCGCGCGGGTGGTGCAGGGGCTACGCCGCTGGCGACCCACCCGGCAACAACTACTGCCACCATGCCCGCTGGGGTGGGCCTCGGTTCTTGCACTGCTGGGAACGTACTTGGGGTGGCAGGGTTAACTCAGGCCCCTTTGGGTAGGCCAGCTATCCCCTTTTCGGCTTTGCCGACGGCAGGGTATTCCTTGCCACTGGGTGATCACTTAGCACAGGCTACCAGAGAAAAGATATGGCGAGGGGAGTACGTAGATATCTTCTCACTCCTGAACAGAGAGCCCACCAAGGAAGAAAGGGAGGGTCAGGATGAGAAGGACAAGGAGCAGGCACGCCGCCGTAAGCCGCCGCGTACCTGGGCCAACTGGCTCCCCGCTTATTTAATATACATGGCGGTATATTTGAGGGCGTGGCCGGATCTAGCTATTCCCATGGTCCAATATTTGGACAACATATATAGGGCGATGGTAGATTTCCCGGGCCCCTCATGGCTAGCATATGATGAGGAATTCCGTATGAGGATTCCCCTACACCCCGAGATGAGATGGGATGAGCCGTGCCAGAGACTGTGGCTCTTGTATATGACACCCACACGTCCTGCCCCGGGGGATAGATACCATTGTGGACATGCGGTCCAGCGAGCAGCTCCAGCGCAGGTTACCCGCCAACTGGCGGGGCAGGGGGTTCCAGCCCGCCTGCTGTGCTGGACTTTCTCGTCCAATGGTTCCTGCAGTCGGAAGAACTGCAGGTATAAGCATGAGTGTCCCACATGTTCTGGTCCCCATGCAGCCTCTGCTTGTCCCAAGCCTGGGGGGCGCGAGGCAGAGGGAGGGGTGGACAGTGGGCTGGCAAGCCTGCCACGGATGGAACTAGTTCTCCGAAAGGCCCCCTCCCCAATTAAGGTGGACATGCTGGAGCGCTGGCTCGCATCGTACCCAAGGGGAGAAGACAGAGAGTATCTCATCCAAGGTTTTAAGCAGGGATTTCGTATCCCTTTTATGGGTGATAGATCCCCTCAGGATGCTCCCAACCTTTTATCCCTCAGAGGAAGGGAGGAGGTAGCTGCGGCCAGCATTAAAAAGGAATTAGACGCGGGCAGGGTCGCCGGACCTTTTCCCGCACCCCCTTTTCCCAACCTTAAGGTTTCGCCATTGGGTTTGGTTCCCAAAAAGTCCCTAGGTGAGTTTCGCCTTATTCATCATTTGTCCTACCCAGCCGGCCGATCGGTCAATGATGCGATACCTGATGACCTTTGTTCGGTCAGGTATACATCGTTCGACCATGCGCTGCGCATGGTGCGCTCGTGTGGCCCGGGTGCCTTGCTGGCCAAGTGCGACATTAAGTCAGCTTTTCGCCTCTTGCCGGTGCACCCGGGCGACTTTGAATTGCTGGGTTTTAAATTTAGAGGGGAGTATTATTTTGATAAGGCCATGCCTTTTGGCTGCTCCATATCATGCTCGGCTTTCGAGCGTTTTAGTACCTTCCTAGAGTGGGCTTTCGTCCGCAGGTCAGGGTCCCGGTCTGTAGCCCATTACCTGGATGACTTTTTATTCGGGGGTGAACGGGGCTGGGACACGTGTGCACGTCTCCTCAATACATTTCAGACGCTAATGCAGGAACTTGGTGTCCCTTTAGCGCCCGAAAAGACCGAGGGCCCGTCGACCGAACTAGTATTCCTGGGGGTTGAGATTGATACAGTAGTACAGGCTTCTAGGTTACCGGGTGATAAGGTGTCCAGGATAGTGACCCTTATCTCGGAATTGCTGGCCAAGCGTAAGGCATCCCTGAGGGAACTGCAGGTGCTACATGGGCACCTCAATTTTGCCTGCAGGGTGGTCGCACCGGGCAGGGCTTTCGCCCGGCGCTTATGCGACGCCATGGCAGGGTTATCCAGGCCCCACCACAGAGTCAGGCTTACCCGGGGTATCAGGGCAGACATGTTCGTCTGGTTGCAATTCCTGAGGGAGTTTAATGGGGTCTCATTTTGGAGGTCTGACCTCCTGGCATCCCCCAATTTCCAGATCCAGTCTGATGCCTCAGGATCCCTGGGTTATGGGATGTACTTCAATGGGAAGTGGGCCTATGGTGGGTGGCCACCGGCATGGGCAGGCACAGGTCGCCTGCGGGATCTCACATACCTGGAATTTTTTCCCATTCTGGGGGCTTTGATGCTATGGGGCGAACAGTGGGCTAATTCGGTGGTGCATTTCTGGTGCGACAATGCTGCCGTTGTACACATTGTCAATGCACAGACTTCTAAATCGCCCAGAGTCATGGATCTAGTGCACCATTTTGTGCTGCGCTGCCTGCGCCTCAACGTCTTGTTCAGGGCCAGGCATGTCCCAGGGGTTAATAACGATATTGCTGACGCTTTGTCCCGCCTGCAGATCTCCCGGTTCCGCGCCTTGGCCCCGGATGCGGAGGAATTTCCCTCGCCACTCCCGGACGAGATGTGGACTATTGGCAAGGAGAGGTGAACCGGGCGATTGGCCTGTCACTAGCGCCACGCACGCGTAAGGCGTATCAACAAGCATTCAATTCGTATAGGGCTTTTGCTACTCAATTTCACTTGCCAGAGACCTGGCCTATCCCGGTGGACCATATTCTGCGGTTCATGGTTCACCTGCATGCACAGGGCCTTGCACCTCGCACCATAGCATCCAAGCTCTCGGCGTTGGCTTTTATGGCCAAAGTAGGGGGTCATGTGGATACCACCTCTGACTTCCGTGTGAGACACGTTTTGGAGGGGTGGGTGCGCGAGCGCGGGCGTTGCCCGGATGACCGGCACCCTATTTCCCCAGGGGTTCTTACCCAGTTGGCCCGGGGCTGGCCAGGCCTCTGTTTTGATCATTATGAGGCAGCCCTTTTTCATGCAGCCACAACGGTGGCATTTTTTGGAGCGCTCCGCGTCAGCGAACTCGTGATGCTGTCTAAGGCGGATGCAAGTGGTAGGGCACTGGAACTCGGAGATGTCTATGTTGCCAAAGACTGGGCCCAGTTGAGGATTCGCTCCTCTAAAACAGATCAGCATGGCGTAGGCAGTGGAGTAAGACTGCTACGGTGTTCTTTGGCAGACATCTGTCCGGTTGGTGCCCTACAGGAATACCTGGCACTGCGTGGCATGCACCACGGCCCGTTTTTCTGTCACCAAGATGGGTCTCCCCTTACTAAATTTCAGTTTTGGAAGGTGACAGCCAGAGCCCTCACCAGGGTGGGCCTACCAGGTGCCCGTTATGGCACACATTCGTTCCGTATTGGTGCAGCCTCTACAGCAGCTGCTTTTGGGTACTCTGGGGCTGACATACGTAGCATGGGGAGGTGGGGCTCACAATGTTTTCAGTTTTATGTGCGCCCACTCCCGCCATGAGTACCAATCCAGTCACCTTACCTTCCCTTTTTCTCAATTTTCTTACAGACCCTGGGTGTCGTATTACACCGGTGACAGTATGGCTGGTGGGCCACAGCTATGTGCTCAGGGCAGCGCGTTACGCTGCGGCGACAGAGTGGGGACCCCGACTGGGACTGGGTGACCACGCCAGTCTCGCATGGCATGGTAAGCCTGGGATGTTATGGCAGGAGCTGCGGCCTTTCCTTTTTTCTGGCCTGGGGGCTGACCCGCCTGACATTCTAATCATCCACCTGGGGGGCAATGATTTGGGCCAGGTCACCGGCTTATCGCTCAAGCATGCGATTTGCGAGGACCTCGCCTACTTGCATTATGTCTGGCCTGCCACAGCCCTGGTTTGGTCGGACATTGTTCCGCGCCACTCTTACAGAGGGGGCGTTAACCTCCTGGCTCTTGACCGAGCTAGGCGCGCGGTCAATAAGGCAGTGGCGCGGTTTCTTACCACCAGGGCTTGGGGACGGGTTAGTCATCACCCCGATATTAGTCTACAAAATTATGACTTGTATGCAGGGGATGGGGTCCATCTGTCGCGAGGAGGTATGGACCTCCTGTTGGGTGACTGGCGAGCAGGCCTGTTGACCGAGCTGACGGTCTGGGGGGGGCGTCAGGTCTTCTGTGAAGCCCCTCCGTGTGGCGTGTACCACTGGTAAGGTAAACAGTATGACCCACAAGTATCCGGCAGGGTCGCAATTGACTGGACAACACTAGACAGGAATAAAGTAGTTAAACGTTGTCCGGTCAACGACGAACCAGGCGATGGGGTGATGATGATTGCTAACCAGCATGCATCACCCCTGTGATTTCACGGATACGCGTCAGAGGGTGGGGTCATGAGTTAGTTATTGACTACGGTCAACAATTTGTTTGTTGTTAACAAACAAATTGATACAAATTGATACATTGTAACCAATTGCCGTTGGCAATTTTGGGGTGGTACCTTACCAGTGTTACTTCGGCCTGCTTGCCTTAGGAATTATGATTGGTCGTTTTACCAATACAAATTTATAATTCGGACTAGGGCATTGAATCAATAAATGTGGCCCTTTGCTGTTATCCACTTTCAATGTTGTCTGTGTCCGTTATTGGGGGGGTGCGCCTGCAATGCAAGCGCGGCGCCAAAATGGCCGCCGCGCCCTTTGCGGGCCCCCCCCACAGGACAGAGAATCCGGGTAGTTAGGGGCGTGGCCAGCTCCCTTATAAAAGGGGTGGCCACGAGGCAGCCGAGCTGCCATTTTGCCTCAGCGACGGAGCGGAGAAGTTTTTTCCCATCCACCCCCTCCCTAGTTAACAGTGTGATTATGGTCGCTTCGGGGCCGGGTGGGAATTTTTGGTTGGGACCCATATTGGCTTCGGGTCCTGGCTTTTTTGCACATCCCACACTGTTGCTATGGTTTGATATAGGGGTCTTTCTTCGTTCCTACTGTTGACTTTGGTCACATGGGCGGGTAGCACTGGTAAGGTAAACAGTATGACCCACAAGTATCCGGCAGGTTCGCAATTGACTGGACAACACTAGACAGGAATAAAGTAGTTAAACGTTGTCCGGTCAACGACGAACCAGGCGATGGGGTGATGATGATTGCTAACCAGCATGCATCACCCCTGTGATTTCACGGATACGCGTCAGAGGGTGGGGTCATGAGTTAGTTATTGACTACGGTCAACAATTTGTTTGTTGTTAACAAACAAATTGATACAAATTGATACATTGTAACCAATTGCCGTTGGCAATTTTGGGGTGGTACCTTACCAGTGTTACTTCGGCCTGCTTGCCTTAGGAATTATGATTGGTCGTTTTACCAATACAAATTTATAATTCGGACTAGGGCATTGAATCAATAAATGTGGCCCTTTGCTGTTATCCACTTTCAATGTTGTCTGTGTCCGTTATTGGGGGGGTGCGCCTACAAATGACACTTGCTGACTTATTTTCTATACCCTTCCTAATGATCCCTAACATCGAGTTTGCTTTTTTCACTGCTGAGGCACACTGGGTTGACACCTTCATTGAGTTGTCCACCAGGACACCAAGGTCCCTTTCCTGGTTTGTCGCAGAGAGTTCAGACCCCATCAGTTTATAAATGTAATTGGGGTTCTTTGTCCCAACATGCATCACTCTGCACTTACTAATGTTGAAACTCATTTGCCACTGTTTTGCCCACTCCCCCAGTGTCAAGAGATCCCTCTGGAGCTCCTCACAATCTCTCACAGTTTTCACTACCTTGTATAATTTAGTGTCGTCAGCAAATTTGGCTACCTTGCTTTTTACTCCTACCTCTAGATCATTTATGAAGAGGTTGAAAAGCAGGGGTCCCAGTACTGAACCTTGGAGGACCCCA
Source organism: Bradypodion pumilum (assembly GCA_035047305.1). Taxonomy (NCBI): domain Eukaryota; kingdom Metazoa; phylum Chordata; class Lepidosauria; order Squamata; family Chamaeleonidae; genus Bradypodion; species Bradypodion pumilum. Next base: position 278,820,010 of record JAWDJD010000004.1, on the reverse strand, counting down.
CTCTTTACTTCCCTCCACTTGGAGAAGTGTCCATTTAGTGCTACCCTCTGTTTCCTGTCCCTTAGCCAGTTGCTGATCCAGGACAAGACCTGTCCCTTTATTCCATGACTGGTAAGTTTATTCAAGAGCCTTTGGTGTGGGACCTTGTCAAAAGCCTTCTGAAAGTCCAGATAAACAATGTCAACTGGATCCCCCTTATCCACATGCTTGTTGACACTCTCAAAAAATTCCAACAGATTAGTGAGGCATGATTTGCCCTTGCAAAAGCCATGTTGGCTCTCCTTTAGCAGCGCCTTCTCTTCTATGTGCCTATTAATTCTATCTTTTAGGATGGTTTCCATCACTTTACCTGGGACACATGTCAAACTGACAGGTCGGTAATTTCCTGGATCACCCCTGGATCCTTTTTTGAAAATTGGTGTTACATTCGCTACCTTCCAGTCATCAGGCACAAAGCCTGATTTGAGGGAAAGATTATATATTTTGGCTAGGAGATCAGCAGTTTCATCTTTAAGTTCCCTGAGAACTCGTGGATGGATGCCATCTGGTCCTGGTGATTTGTTAGTGTTTAGTTTAACAAGACATGCAAGGACCTCCTCCCTGGTTATTTCTATCTGGCTTAATTCTTCAGTTTCCATCCCTACGAAGATAGGCTCTGTTTTGGGCATGTGGCCTCTGTCTTCTTCAGTGAATACTGAAGCAAAGAATTCATTGAGTCTCTCTGCAATCTCTGTTTCCTCTTTAATAACCCCTTGCCTTCCATTGTCATCTAATGGTCCAATGGCCTTCTTTAGTGTATGGGACCAAAGACAACAGAACAGCCGAAGGGTTGTAGCACGGTAGCTCATTGGCCGCTACCGGCGTGGCCTCGCCCAGGCACGCCTCTCTTCCTGCTGCTGAATGCAGATCTTTCTCCTGCTGCTGAATGCAGATCTTTCTCCTGCTGCTGAATGCGGGGAAGGTTTTCCCGCGGCTGTCCGTGATTGAGCAATGTGAACCATGTGAGACTGAACGCTCGCAGCTGCCCTCTATGGGCTGCCTGCTCGCGTTCCTTTACAGCTGAGATACCTTGTATTTGGAGTGGTTACATTCTTGCCTTTACAGTACAATGAACATGCAAACATACATACATAACATCCCTCCCCCCTAGGATGGGACGAAGTCCCGCAACCATTGTGGCTTGCCGCACGTGCACTTGGGGCGTGCTTGCGCCTGACCTAGTACTGGAGAGCCTGTGATCCCTGACTCCGCGGGTACTTGTCCTGCAACGGGAAACGGGGATTCGTTAGTGGCTCTGTGGGGGGTCCGTGCCTGCCTTGCGCCCGGGGATGGGAATGGAATGAACAGTTGGGAGGTGAACCCCTGCCTGTTGCTCTCGGACTCCGGGGACCCTCCTATTGTGAACCGCGGAACCGATGAGGTCGCCCTTGTGGTTCTGCTACCTTCTGTTCCCCGCTCGGGGGACCTTGAGACTGTGGTGGGCGGACTCGCTGTTGCCTCCTGTCTTGGGGGTGTCGGTCTCCGGGAAATTGGCGCTATGTTGCATTCTAACTCACAGGGGCTACTGGGACTGGAAGTACCAGGGGCTGAACTGAAACCCCTCTTTTCGCTAGGACGGGTGGGGGACCACTCCGCTAACTCCCCCTGGTACTGTAAATCAACGTCTAAACTTCTAGGGGCATCTGTGTTTCGGGGAAACTTCCGAGGGGTATGTGTGAGGTCGGGGCTCTTCCTTTCTGCCGCGAACTCCCGCAAAAGATCTCTGAGGATCGATTCCCTTTCCTCCCCCCTTGGTGGGGACCCATGTCCCCCTTTTCCTCCCCCTTGGGCTAAACGGGTGGGGGAGTACCCTAACGCTGATTCGTGGCTATTTTCGTCTTCGTCCTGCTCTCCGGGGACCCTGCGCCTGAGTTGGTCCATGTGTCGCCTCCACAGGAGGCCTGTACTGGTCTCCACGCGGTATGAGATGGGGCCGGTTTGTTCTATTACGGTGCCCGGCACCCAGGCTGGCCCCGCGTTGGCGTAGTTCCTGCAATGCACCGGGGCGCCTACGCTGAAACTCTTTGCGGGTTCCACCCCTATGTTCCGCCCTTTGTCCTCTACTCTCGTGGGGTCTAGCTTGGAGATTACCGTGGCCAGCTTCCTGCGCATTAACAGCTCCGCGGGGGAGTACCCTGACGCCAATGGGGTGACCCTGTACCTTAGCAGGAATTGGCACAATTTCAGGTCGAGGTCTCCGGGGCCCATGCGCCGCAGCGCGTCTTTTGTGGTGCGCACGAGGCGCTCTACTTGGCCGTTGGTGGCCGGGTGAAAGGGGGCCGAATGGCGTTGCGATCCATGAATGCCCCGAACTCGGCGGACGTGAAACAGCTAGCGTTATCGCTGACGAGGGTGTCGGGTAAACCGAACGTGGAAAAGACCCTCCGTAACAGTTTAATTGTTGTGGCCGAGGAGGTGCTCGAGACTGGAATGACCTCCAACCACTTGGAGAACGCGTCCACCACAAGGAGGACAAGTGTTCCCCTGAACGGGCCAGCAAAGTCTACGTGTACCCGGGACCAGGGCCCCCTTGCTGCGTCCCACTCCCTATGTGGCAAGCGAGCTTCTTCTGGCCTAGAGCTTTGGCACGCTTCGCAAGTGCCGACCATGTGTTCGATGTCGGCGTCTAGCTGGGGCCACCAAAAGTAACTGCGGGCTAGTGCCTTAGAGCGGACGATCCCCGGGTGGCTGACGTGCAGCAGTTTAAGCACCCTCGGCCGGAGAGACGTGGGGATCACTACCCGCTGTCCCCACAAAAGGCAACCCCTCTCTAGGGACAACTCTAGTTTCTTTTTGAAAAATGTGTCGAATTCCGCTGCTGGGGAAGACGCGGGCCACCCTTTCTGTACCCAGGAGCAAACTGTAGCCAGCGTTTTGTCCTTGCCGGTCGCTTTGGCGATGTCGGCCGGTACTACTGGAGGGGAGTCTAGGACCTCTATCATTAAGACCTGGTGGTCCCTCTCTTCCTTGCCCACGTGGCAGCAATCCCGGGGAATGGGGGACCTCGACAGGGCATCCGCATGGCTGATCTCCTTCCCGGGCCGGTATACCAACGCGTGCTGATACGCGTTGAGAAAAATGGCCCACCTGAGCATCCTCGGGGACAGGATTTGGGGTGTGGGCTTATCTGCGGTGAAAATGCCTAGCAAGGGCTTATGGTCAGTCACTATGGTGAAGGGGCGGCCGTACACAAAATCATGAAATTTCTTGGTCCCCGCAATTATCGCTAGTGCTTCCCTGTCTGTCTGGGCATAGTTTCTCTCCGCTTGGGACAAGGACCTAGAGTAGAACGCTATCGGGGCCTCCCTCCCGTTCTCCAGTACGTGGCATAACACCGCCCCCACCCCCACCGGGGATGCATCGCATATCAGGACCACTGGGCGTTTGGGATTGAAATGGGTCAGTACCGCATCTGATGCCAGGAGTCGCTTCAGGTCATTGAAAGCCATCTCCTGGTCGTCGCCCCACTTCCATGCCTCGTCCTTTTTTAACAATTTGTGTAGCGGTTCCGCCACTGCTGCCTTCCGCGGAAGGAAGGAGTGGTAAAAGTTGAGCAGTCCAAGGAACGACTGCAACTCGGGCTTGGAGGTGGGGCGAGGGGCCTTCTTGATGGCGGCCACCTTGGATTGGGATGGCTTTATTCCCTCGGGAGTAACACGGAACCCTAGTAACTCAACCTCAGTTGCGAAGAAAACGCATTTGTCTTTCCGCAACCGCAACCCCGCCTTTTCGAATATTGCCAGGACCTTTCCCAACCTTATTGCTAATTCGGCCCGGCTCCCCCCTGTAATCAATACGTCATCAAAGTAGGGTAACACCCCCTCTAACCCCTTCAGGAGGCGTTCCACGAGTGACTGGAAGATCCCGGGCGCCGAATTCACGCCGAATTGGAGGCGCGATACCTGGAACGCCCCTTTGTGGGTGACTATGGTCTGCGCAGCAGCTGCGGCGGGGGTCACCGGGAGTTGCTGGTAGGCTTGGGCCAGGTCGAGTTTAGCGAAACACCTCCCCCCGTGTAACCTGGCCAACAAGTGGCTGACTACCGGCACCGGATACGCATTAGGGCGGATCGCCTTATTGATGGTGCACTTGTAATCAGCGCATATGCGGACCTCCCCGTTGGCCTTGAGCGCTGTTACAATTGGAGTTTCCCACTCCGCAGAATCAACAGGGACAAGAATCCCCTGGCCCACCAATTTGTCCAACTCCGCCTCTATTTTGTCCTTTAGTGCGAAGGGCACTCTGCGCGGTTTAAGTCTGATTGGACGTACTCCAGGGTCCAGGTCGAAAGTCACTGGGGGCCCCTTGAATTTTCCGAGCCCCTTTTTGAAAACCTCGGGGTGCGCGTCGCACACACTCTGTATTGGATCAGTCCCGGCGGCGTGTGCTCCCACGGCGTGCACCCCCCCAATGAACAACCCCAGGGGCTGGAACCATTGAGTCCCGAGGAGGCTGCATTTACCTCCCTTGAGGACGACTAGGGGAAGCGTTGCGGTGTGCTTTTTAAACTGGACCTGGAACTTCCCAACCCCCAACACTGGGATGCGGTTCCCTTGTATGTCCTTCAGTGTGGCCCTCAACGCTTTGAGCTTGGGCCGCACGCGGGGGGCGATTTTCATGAACTCTCCCTGGGAAATGATAGAGTATGAAGAACCCGAGTCCACCTCCATCCTAACAGGGGCCCCTTGTATTACTACCTCAACGAAGTAACGGGGGTGCTCCGTGGAAACGGTGCAAACCGGAGCGTCGTCCTCGCTGTCGTCGGAGATGCACCCTACTCCGTCCCGCGTCCTCGTGGTCCGGGTGCCGTCCTTTGGCCTCGTGGTGCGGTCCTGCCTCGCCGAGCGGTCTGGGGAACTCCTCTTGGCCTCGCGCCGTTTCCGGCAGACCTTGGCGATGTGCCCGCGCCGGCCGCAGTTGTGACACTCGGCCTTGCGGAATGGGCATTTGGCGCGGGCGTGGGCGGCGCCGCAGCCGTCGCAGCGCCGGCCCTCTCTCTGGACCCTCCGGACGTCCTCGTCGTTGCCGCTCTCCGCGGACGAGTTCGAAACTCGCCGGGCCGCGCGCACCGAGCTCTCTGCCTTGGCGGGTTTCGGGCGCCAGTCCTGAAGCTCTTGCACCCCGGCAGTCGTGGCCTCCGCGGCCTGTGCCGTGTCGAGGACTTGTTGCCACGTGGGAGGCGGCTCCTTTTTCATCAGCGCGCGCTGAGTCTCGGTATCCCTCAGACCGCAGAGCAGGCAGTCCCGGAGGGTGATTTCTGGGGTCTCCCACTTGCATGGGCCGGCGGCCAGCCGCAGGGCCGCGGCGAACTCAGCGACCGATTCCCCGGGCGCCTGGACTCGCCTCCAGAATGCGCTCCGAGCGGGGAACATCGCTATCGCGGGCCGGAGGTGGGTGCGCAGCGCCGCCAGGAGCTCTGTGGCCTTGAAGTCGCTCACCCTCCTCGGCGCGATCAGGTCCACCAAGGTCCTCTTGGTCTCGTGTCCGAGCATGCGGACGAAGATGGCCCTCTTCTTGGCCTCATCTGAGACTTCGAGCTCCACCAGCGCTCCATTGAAGTCTATCTCAAACAGCTCCAAGTCCCCCGGCTTCCTGATCTCGTAGCCGGCGCATGTCTTGGTCCCGTGGGCAGCCATAATCCCACCTTCGTCGCCAGTTTAGTGTATGGGACCAAAGACAACAGAACAGCCGAAGGGTTGGCTTAACACAGGTTTATTGCATGATGGTCCGGTGGAGCATGAGGTAATAGCGGTGATACATCTCAATATATACAGTAGCCCTATACATTTGAATCTTGTAGCACGGTAGCTCATTGGCCGCTACCGGCATGGCCTCGCCCAGGCACGCCTCTCTTCCTGCTGCTGAATGCAGATCTTTCTCCTGCTGCTGAATGCAGATCTTTCTCCTGCTGCTGAATGCGGGGAAGGTTTTCCCACGGCTGTCCGTGATTGAGCAATGTGAACCATGTGAGACTGAACGCTCGCAGCTGCCCTCTATGGGCTGCCTGCTCGCGTTCCTTTACAGCTGAGATACCTTGTATTTGGAGTGGTTACATTCTTGCCTTTACAGTACAATGAACATGCAAACATACATACATAACACCTTCCTAGTTGGGTTCTTACTTCTAATGTACTTAATTAAGTCTTTGTTATTTCTCTGAGTATTTTTAGCTATACGCTCCTCAAAATCTTGCTTTGCTTTCCTGATTGTTGCCTTGCATTTGTTCTGCCAGAATTTATGTTTCTGCCTGCTGTCCTCATTCGGACAAGCCTTCCATCTTCTAAATGAGCTTTTCTTGCTCTTGATCACTTCCTGAACAGCTCCTGTAAGCCACATTGGAGTCCTCTTGGACCTGGCAGTGGCCTTTTGCCTTTTGGGTATGCATTCCAATTGAGCCTCTGTTATTGTTTTTGTAAACAGCCTCCATGCCTCTTGGAGTGTTTGGACTCTCTCAATTTTCCCTTTCAGCTTCTTTTTTACTAGTTTCCTCAACTTTGGGAAATTTCCTTTTTGAAAATTTAAGGTCTCTGTGTTAGATTTTATCAGTGACTTGCGGTCTATGATCAAGTTAAACATAATTGAGTTGTGGTCACTGTTCCCTATTGGATCAGTCACATTAACATCTTGCACCAGATCCTGAGCATTACTCAGGATCAAGTCAAGGATTCTTGTACCTCTAGTTGGGTCTTCAACCATCTGTCCCAGGGAACAATCATTTAGCATATCTAGGAACTTTATCTCTTTATCATGTGCTGAACAACAGTTCACCCAGTCTATGTGAGGGTAATTGAAGTCCCCTATTATAACCAGGCTTCCCTTCTTGGATGCCTCCTTTACAACATTCTCCAACTGCCAGTCTCCCTCAAGAGTTTGGGTCGGAGGCCGATAGTATATGCCTACTGTTAGACCATCCTTGTGGCCAAATCACCTAGATATTCCAATTCATACGATTTTATCACTTCTTTGACATACAAGGCCACACCACCTCCCATTTGCCCCTTCCTATCCTTCCTGTACAGTTTGTAGCCTGGGATAACTGTATCCCATTGGTTATCATCCGTCCACCAGGTTTCAGTGATACCAATAATATCAATATTGTTATCTATTGCTAAGTATTCCAGCTCCCCTATTTTGTTCCGGAGGCTTCTGGCATTTGTATACAAGCATTTATATATGATTTTCTGACACAGTCTTTTGTGTCCAGTTGCATTGTTAGACTGCCTCTTGCATCCTTCTGCTAGAATGCTAGTGACTAGCTCCTCGCTCTGCTCAGTAATTTTTGCATCCTCCTCACTACTCAAGTACACACTTTCCTGAACCGGATGCTGCCCAGCTCCTGTCGGCTTTCCCCCAGTTATCAGTTTAAAAGCTGCTCTGCAGCCTTTTTGATGTTGAGTGCCAGCAATCTGGTCCCATCATGGTTCAAATGCAACCCATCCCTTCTGAACAGATTTGGCTTGTCCCAAAATGTTCTCCAGTTCCTGACAAATCTGAAACCCTCCTCTCGACACCACCGCCTCATCCACGCATTGAGGCTTCTGAGCTCTGCCTGCCTGGCAGGTCCTGCGCGTGGGACAGGCAGCACTTCTGAAAATGCTACCTTGGAAGTCCGGGACTTCAATCTTCTTCCTAACAACCTTATTTTGGCTTCCAGGACAGACCGCTTGGCCTTCCCAACATTATTGCTACCAACGTGTACCATGACAACTGGCTCATTCCCAGTTCTCTCTAACAATCTATCTAGATTTCTTCTGATGTCTGCAACTTTTGCACCTGGCAGGCAAGTCACCATACGGTTATCATGTGCATCACAAATCCATTTCTCTGTATTTCTAATTATTGAATCGCCTAGTACAAGGAGCCTCTCTCCTGCAATCTGTTCATCTACATGCACCTCATCAACCATATTAAGGGAGAGAACCTCAGTTTGTTCCTGTTGTTTATCTTCCTGGATCTCATCAAGTGTGATGAAGGAGAGATCATCAGGTGGAACCAGTTGTTCCTCTGTGTGTTCTTCATCAGGTGTGATTAGGGAAAGAGCCTCAAATTTATTCTGTAATTTCAGACTCTCAGAGTGATCCCCTACTCTTCTCCTCCTTTGAGTCACATTCCTCCAAACATCTCCCTCCTGAGTTAGTGAAGGGCCTTCTCCCTCAGAACTGTGACCTGTCTCTTCTTTGTCCAGCATAGTCTGTCCAAGAACAGCTCAAGCTGCTTAATTTGTTGGTGGTTAGATATGCGGGCCTCTAGCTGCTGGACCTCATCTTCTAGTAGTGCAACCAGCTTGCACTTGCTGCAAGTGTAGTTCTCCATATGCTTTGGCAAGAACACAAACATGGCACAAGTATTGCAGGTAACTACAGCTGTTCCCTCAGAATCCATTTTAACAAGTGCAGTATTTTGGGCCTCAAAAGTGTACACGTTTACTACCTTTCTACCTAGTAAGACTATATTCTTCCTTTGTTACTAGTTTGTGGGCCTCTAAAGCAGCTCTACTCCAACTGCAAAACTTACCAGTGCTCACTTCCTTTGTTTGGCTCTCCACAGCAGCAGCTCTGCTTAAGAGCACATGCAGAGTCAAAAGGGCTGACCCTGAAAGAGCTCAGATCTTTTAAAGGCTAGTGTGGCTCCGCCCCTATGAGTCACAGTTCAGGGAAGGGCCTGGTGTGGCTCTGCCCCCTGCTTCTGGAAGCTTCTAACTGCTTCCTCTGTTTGAACAGTGGTGGCTCTCAGCAGTTTAAATTATCAATTTAAATTAGTGGAGGCCTCTAAAGCAGCTCTACTCCACTGCAAAACTTACCAGTGCTCACTTCCTTTGTTTGGCTCTCCTCCGCAGCAGCTCTGCTTAAGAGCACATGCAGAGTCAAAAGGGAGACTAAACAGAGATGAGCACTGAACCCTAGAGTTAGATACGACTGGCTTTCGAGCAAGGGTGACCTATAAAATCTGGGGGTCAGGGTTTGCAAATGAAGAAGTGCTGTGGGTATGGAAATTAATAGCTCCTGTGCCTGGATCTGCTTGAGAAATGCTAGAACCTCACCACTGCTTCACAGACAACTTCAGAGAGAGACTTTTGTATGAGACCTAAAGGGACGTGCCTGTCCCTAAGGCTCAGAGGGACCAAAGAGTTGACCACTGACTTTCTTGACCACTGGCAATCTTCTTGTGCCTTCTCTGTCTCTGTTCCACTTGGTCATGTGCCTTTTCCCATTGTCAGTCACCTACTTTCATCACATTTGAGTGACCAGGGTTTCTAACCATCTCTGACACTCTTCTAGTAATTTCACAGTTAATGCAAGGAAAAGAGTGAGTAGGTGACTGAGGTTTAATTAGAATCACTTGCCTTTGTCAAAAGTAGAGGAGGGGGTCTGCTTCAGAGGGGCAGGGGAGGTGCCCTTGAGCAAGGTAAAAAAGAAAGCTTGCCCAGTGATGACTTTCTTGCCCTTTCCACACTGCCCTTTGCTTAATGCTGATATATTCTATTCAGGGAAGGCTCATGTGTCATTCATAGTTCTGTGAGCAAACACCCAGAGGTCTATGGAATGCAGTAAAGATGGAATTTAATTTGTTTTTGCAGAACTATATGTGCTATGGCGTATGTGTGATATTATCTGCAGATCCTGCTCATTCACTCATACACTGTTTCTTTCTTTCTCAGCTTTTGATTTGAAGTTTCCCACATTATCCAAGAACAAAACCATTTCCACTTATTCAGAATATTAATGGTGTGCCACCAAGTCATTAATGATTTACAGTGATACTTTTTGGGGTTTTATAAGCAGAGAGTACTCAGAAGTGGTTTACCATTTCCTTCTTCTGAGGCATAGAAGGACTATGCAGGTTGACAAAGGTCACAGAGGCTGGGTCTTCTCCTGCGAATTGAACTGCCAACCTCTCTAAGCTACTAAGCTTTCCAGCCAGCTTATTCAGATGATTCCTCCCTCAATGTATATCTTATTTCTCTTGCCCTATTTCTCTCTGTGCAGTCATGTTGGCTAAGAGGTTCTGGGAATTGTCTAAAAAACCCCATTTCTTTCCATACTATGTCCTTCAACATGAAAGAGGCCACATCTGAATTGAGAAACAGGACGGGATAAACAGGACGGCAGAGCAAAAAAGGGCAACTGCAAAAAATTGACTGATCTTCAAAGTGGGAACAAATAAACATTCAGTCCTATAGTCTCTTGAAAAACATCAACATAAATTACACTTTCTTACATCTCTTGTTGATTACTGACAATTATTAAGATCAATTGATTAATGATCGCTGAATGAATGAAGACTCTCTTGTTTCTATGAAATGACATTGAATATAAGAGTTCAATGACTTTCTAGATTAGGGCAGAAAACATTAATATAAAAATAAGTCAGTCTAATTTCACTGCAAAGAACTTCATTCCAAGTAGGTTTGGATTGGCTGTCTTTAGGAATGAAATAAGGAACATTTTACCCACAAGATCAGATGACAGAAGTAATAACTTAAATGCTATATAGTTACCTGCAGCAGTAATATAGAAGGGTAAATATGTTATGATTACATCATTTCAAATTTAGAACTGTGGGTAGGACTGAATTAATTCCAGCAGTTTAACAAATAAGGTCTTCTAGCTATTTAAAAATCTTACTTTTAGTTTGAAACATTACTTTCAAAGAACATTTTAAGGGGTATTTTTAAAAACAGATTTATGCCATTCTCTTATCAATCCTACAAGCTTTTTGTTGAAAAATTGGGAAGTGATCAAAAACTGACAGCACAAGCCATGAGTATATATAGCATGTTACTCTTCAAAACACTGCAAAGAATAACAGGAGTGAAGCACTTTTAAAAATGTACTTTCCAGCTTGTCTTGAGATGTTGCTGGATTGCAGCTCCCAAAAGTCCTCAACATTGGTGGTCTGGCTATAGGTGTTGGACCCTGCAATCTGATAACATTTGGAAGGCATCAAGACACTACACCTGATGTACAGGGCTATCCTTTAATAATTATACAGAAGTAGGGCTGTGTCAGATACCATTTTCTCCTTATCTATAACAGCAAAAGGTAACCAGTCCAAATTGTATCTTCTATGCAGTTATTATTAGTGAGACTGCAGTGGCTTGGTGATTAAAAAGCTCACCTTGTTAGCTGGAAGGTCGGAAAGTTGGCAGTTCAAGACCCAAGTCCTGCATGACAGAAGGAGCTTCTATCTCTGTCCCAGCTCATGCCAATTTAGCAGTTTAAAAGCAAAAGATTGCAAGTAGATAAATAGGGACCACTTCAATGGGAAAAAATTATCTTGGGGACATGAAAGGAACCTCCTTCGGGCATCCCCTGAGTGGAGTTTCTCCAGCAAAAATCCTTTCAACCTAGAAAGCACCTTTATGTGCTTCTGACTTGATTTTTTTTTTTAAAAAAGTGGGACTTAGATCCTATGTCATGTTACACCAGGAAATCCCATTTGCAGGCGCACCCCCCCAATAACGGACACAGACAACATTGAAAGTGGATAACAGCAAAGGGCCACATTTATTGATTCAATGCCCTAGTCCGAATTATAAATTTGTATTGGTAAAACGACCAATCATAATTCCTAAGGCAAGCAGGCCGAAGTAACACTGGTAAGGTACCACCCCAAAATTGCCAACGGCAATTGGTTACAATGTATCAATTTGTATCAATTTGTTTGTCAACAACAAACAAATTGTTGACCGTAGTCAATAACTAACTCATGACCCCACCCTCTGACGCGTATCCGTGAAATCACAGGGGTGATGCATGCTGGTTAGCAATCATCATCACCCCATCGCCTGGTTCGTCGTTGACCGGACAACGTTTAACTACTTTATTCCTGTCTAGTGTTGTCCAGTCAATTGCGAACCTGCCGGATACTTGTGGGTCATACTGTTTACCTTACCAGTGCTACCCGCCCATGTGACCAAAGTCAACAGTAGGAACGAAGAAAGACCCCTATATCAAACCATAGCAACAGTGTGGGATGGGCAAAAAAGCCAGGACCCGAAGCCAATATGGGTCCCAACCAAAAATTCCCACCCGGCCCCGAAGCGACCATAATCACACTGTTAACTAGGGAGGGGGTGGAGGGGAAAAAACTTCTCCGCTCCGTCGCTGAGGCAAAATGGCAGCACGGCTGCCTCGTGGCCACCCCTTTTATAAGGGAGCTGGCCACGCCCCTAACTACCCGGATTCTCTGTCCTGTGGGGGGGGGGCCCGCAAAGTGCGCGGCGGCCATTTTGGCGCCGCGCTTGCATTGCAGGCGCACCCCCCCAATAACGGACACAGACAACATTGAAAGTGGATAACAGCAAAGGGCCACATTTATTGATTCAATGCCCTAGTCCGAATTATAAATTTGTATTGGTAAAACGACCAATCATAATTCCTAAGGCAAGCAGGCCGAAGTAACACTGGTAAGGTACCACCCCAAAATTGCCAACGGCAATTGGTTACAATGTATCAATTTGTATCAATTTGTTTGTCAACAACAAACAAATTGTTGACCGTAGTCAATAACTAACTCATGACCCCACCCTCTGACGCGTATCCGTGAAATCACAGGGGTGATGCATGCTGGTTAGCAATCATCATCACCCCATCGCCTGGTTCGTCGTTGACCGGACAACGTTTAACTACTTTATTCCTGTCTAGTGTTGTCCAGTCAATTGCGAACCTGCCGGATACTTGTGGGTCATACTGTTTACCTTACCAGTGCTACCCGCCACACGGAGGGGCTTCACAGAAGACCTGACGCCCCCCCCCAGACCGTCAGCTCGGTCAACAGGCCTGCTCGCCAGTCACCCAACAGGAGGTCCATACCTCCTCGCGACAGATGGACCCCATCCCCTGCATACAAGTCATAATTTGTAGACTAATATCGGGGCGATGACTAACCCGTCCCCAAGCCCTGGTGGTAAGAAACCGCGCCACTGCCTTATTGACCGTGCGCCTAGCTCGGTCAAGAGCCAGGAGGTTAACGCCCCCTCTGTAAGAGTGGCGCGGAACAATGTCCGACCAAACCAGGGCTGTGGCAGGCCAGACATAATGCAAGTAGGCGAGTACCTCGCAAATCGCATGCTTGAGCGATAAGCCGGTGACCTGGCCCAAATCATTGCCCCCCAGGTGTATGATTAGAATGTCAGGCGGGTCAGCCCCCAGGCCAGAAAAAAGGAAAGGCCGCAGCTCCCGCCATAACATCCCAGGCTTACCATGCCATGCGAGACTGGCGTGTTCACCCAGTCCCAGTCGGGGTCCACTCTGTCGCCGCAGCGTAACGCGCTGCCCTGAGCACATAGCTGTGGGCCACCAGCCATACTGTCACCGGTGTAATACGACACCCAGGGTCTGTAAGAAAATTGAGAAAAAGGGAGGTAAGGTGACTGGATTGGTACTCCTGGCGGGAGTGGGCGCACATAAAACTGAAAACATTGTGAGCCCCACCTCCCCATGCTACGTATGTCAGCCCCAGAGTACCCAAAAGCAGCTGCTGTAGAAGCTGCGCCAATCCGGAACGAATGTGTGCCATAACGGGCACCTGGTAGGCCCACCCTGGTGAGGGCTCTGGCTGTCACCTTCCAAAACTGAAATATAGTAAGGGGAGACCCATCTTGGTGACAGAAAAACGGGCCGTGGTGCAAGCCACGCAGTGCCAGGTATTCCTGTAGGGCACCAACCGGACAGATGTCTGCCAAAGAACACCGTAGCAGTCTTACTCCACTGCCTACGCCATGCTGATCTGTTTTAGAGGAGCGAATCCTCAACTGGGCCCAGTCTTTGGCAACATATACATCTCCGCGTTCCAGTGCCCTACCACTTGCATCCGCCTTACACAGCATCACGAGTTCGCTGACGCGGAGCGCTCCAAAAAATGCCACCGTTGTGGCTGCATGAAAATGGGCTGCCTCATAATGATCAAAACAGAGGCCTGGCCAGCCCCGGGCCAACTGGGTAAGAACCCCTGGGGAAATAGGGTGCCGGTCGTCCGGGCAACGCCCGCGCTCGCGCACCCACCCCTCCAAAACGTGTCTCACACGGAAGTCAGAGGTGGTATCCACATGACCTCCCACTTTGGCCATAAAAGCCAACGCCGAGAGCTTGGATGCTATGGTGCGAGGTGCAAGGCCCTGAGCATGCAGGTGAACCATGAACCGCAGAACATGGTCCACCGGGATAGGCCAGGTCTCTGGCAAGTGAAATTGAGTGGCAAAAGCCCTATACGAATTGAATGCTCGTTGATACGCCTTACGCGTGCGTGGCGCTAGTGACAGGCCAATCGCCCGGTTCACCTCTCCTCGCCAATAGTCCACATCTCGTCCGGGAGTGGCGAGGGAAATTCCTCCGCATCCGGGGCCAAGGCGCGGAACCGGGAGATCTGCAGGCGGGACAAAGCGTCAGCAATATCGTTATTAACCCCTGGGACATGCCTGGCCCTGAACAAGACGTTGAGGCGCAGGCAGCGCAGCACAAAATGGCGCACTAGAACCATGACCCTGGGCGATTTAGAAGTCTGTGCATTGACAATGTGAACAACAGCAGCATTGTCGCACCAGAAATGCACCACCGAATTGGCCCACTGTTCGCCCCATAGCATCAAAGCCCCGAGAATGGGAAAAAATTCCAGGTATGTGAGATCCCGCAGGCGACCTGTGCCTGCCCATGCCGGTGGCCACCCACCATAGGCCCACTTCCCATTGAAGTACATCCCATAACCCAGGGATCCTGAGGCATCAGACTGGATCTGGAAATCGGGGGATGCCAGGAGGTCAGACCTCCAAAATGAGACCCCGTTGAACTCCTTCAGGAATTGCAACCAGACTAACATGTCTGCCCTGATACCCCGGGTGAGCCTGACTCTGTGGTGGGGCCTGGATAACCCTGCCATGGCGTCGCATAAGCGCCGGGCGAAAGCCCTGCCCGGTGCGACCACTCTGCAGGCAAAATTGAGGTGCCCATGTAGCACCTGCAGTTCCCTCAGAGATGCCTTACGCTTGGCCAGCAATTCCGAGATAAGGGTCACTATCCTGGACACCTTATCACCCGGTAACCTAGAAGCCTGTCCTACTGTATCAATCTCAACCCCCAGGAATACTAGTTTGGTCGACGGGCCCTCGGTCTTTTCGGGCGCTAAAGGGACACCAAGTTCCTGCATTAGCGTCTGAAATGTATTGAGGAGACGTGCACACGTGTCCCAGCCCCGTTCACCCCCGAATAAAAAGTCATCCAGGTAATGGGCTACAGACCGGGACCCTGACCTGCGGACAAAAGCCCACTCTAGGAAGGTACTAAAACGCTCGAAAGCCGAGCATGAAATGGAGCAGCCAAAAGGCATGGCCTTATCAAAATAATACTCCCCCCTAAACTTAAAACCCAGCAATTCAAAGTCGCCCGGGTGCACCGGCAAGAGGCGAAAAGCTGACTTAATGTCGCACTTGGCCAGCAAGGCACCCGGGCCACACGAGCGCACCATGCGCAGCGCATGGTCGAACGATGTGTACCTGACCGAACAAAGGTCATCAGGTATCGCATCGTTGACCGATCGACCGGCTGGGTAGGACAAATGATGAATAAGGCGAAACTCACCTAGGGACTTTTTAGGAACCAAACCCAATGGCGAAACCTTAAGGTTGGGAAAAGGGGGTGCGGGAAAAGGTCCGGCGACCCTGCCCGCGTCTAATTCCTTTTTAATGCTGGCCTCGGCTACCTCCTCCCTTCCCCTGAGGGATAAAAGGTTGGGAGCATCCTGAGGGGACCTATCACCCATAAAAGGGATACGAAATCCCTGCTTAAAACCTTGGATGAGATACTCCCTGTCCTCTCCCCTTGGGTACGATGCGAGCCAGCGCTCCAGCATGTCCACCTTAATTGGGGAGGGGGCCTTTCGGAGAACTAGTTCCATCCGTGGCAGGCTTGCCAGCCCACTGTCCACCCCTCCCTCTGCCTCGCGCCCCCCCAGGCTTGGGACAAGCAGAGGCTGCATGGGGACCAGAACATGTGGGACACTCGTGTTTATACCTGCAGTTCTTCCGACTGCAGGAACCATTGGACGAGAAAGTCCAGCACAGCAGGCGGGCTGGAACCCCCTGCCCCGCCAGTTGGCGGGTAGCCTGCGCTGGAGCTGCTCGCTGGACCGCATGTCCACAATGGTATCTATCCCCCGGGGCAGGACGTGTGGGTGTCATATACAAGAGCCACAGTCTCTGGCACGGCTCATCCCATCTCATCTCGGGGTGCAGGGGAATCCTCATACGGAATTCCTCATCATATGCTAGCCATGAGGGGCCCGGGAAATCTACCATCGCCCTATATATGTTGTCCAAATATTGGACCATGGGAATAGCTAGATCCGGCCTCGCCCTCAAATATACCGCCATGTATATCAAATAAGCAGGGAGCCAGTTAGCCCAGGTACGCGGCGGCTTACGGCGGCGTGCCTGCTCCTTGTCCTTCTCATCCTGACCCTCCCTTTCTTCCTTAGTGGGCTCTCTGTTCAGGAGTGAGAAGATATCTACGTACTCCCCTCGCCATATCTTTTCTCTGGTAGCCTGTGCCAAGTGATCACCCAATGGCAAGGAATACCCTGCCGTCGGCAAAGCCGAAAAGGGGACAGCTGGCCTACCCAAAGGGGCCTGAGTTAACCCTGCCACCCCCATTACGTTCCCAGCAGTGTAAGAACCAAGGCCCACCCCAGCGGGCATGGTGGCAGTAGTTGTCGCCGGGTGGGTCGCCAGCGGCGCAGCCCCTGCACCACCCGCGCGAGGCCAAGGCCACTGAAAGGTCCCCCCTATATTGGGAATGTGTGTGGATGTACTCGTTTGCACCATATACTCACACGCTGCACCCCCGCGGGCCACCCCCAACGGGGGTTCCGGCCCACTGGGGGCGTCGGAGCTCACGACCGATGTAGAGCTCATCACCGGGGCTTGACCCGCACCAGGTTGCTGGCTGGGGAGCTGCGAGGCAGTGGCCGGAGCCGCGCCACCCGCCTGCAGCAGCTCAACCCTCCCCGCCGGCCGTTGTCCTGCTGCCGATAGCGCCTCCAAAGGTACCCCGAAAGGGGCACCTGCCTGACTGGCCCGGGCCAAAGACTCCTCTAAGGCCGCGATACGGGCCAGTAAGGTGTCTACATTAACCATGGGTAAAGAGCCGGCCGGCCCACCTGACCCTTGCATGGGGACAGTTCCCTGGACCCCATGGCCCATATGTGGCCAGTGGCCAGGGCCGAAGCCCGGTAGGGCTGATGAGGAAACCTGCCAAGGCAGGGCACCGGGCCACCCCCCAAGGCTGGAGGGCCCCGGGAGAGGCTGCGGCCCAAAAGTAATCGGCCCTACGGATTGGGCGGGAGAAGGAGCGGTGTCCACCGCTCGCGGGCCGCGGGCCGGAGCGCCCTCCGCGCCCGCACTCTGATCGGGCCAAGGGGCGATAGACCCCAAGCCACTAGCCCCGGCCGGGGATGGCAAAGGGGGCTGTTGGGGAGGCGGCACCGCGGTCCTCCGACCTGGGTTGCGCCTCCCAACAGCCCGGGCTGAATTCGCAGCAGCCTTCTTTTTGGAAGGCATCTCGAGCAAAAAGGGAAGCTAGCTAAGCAAAATCGACCCAAAAAGGCTTCCCGTTGATACCAACGAGCGACGGAGGCGCAGGGAAAAAACTTCTCCGCTCCGTCGCTGAGGCAAAATGGCAGCACGGCTGCCTCGTGGCCACCCCTTTTATAAGGGAGCTGGCCACGCCCCTAACTACCCGGATTCTCTGTCCTGTGGGGGGGGGGCCCGCAAAGTGCGCGGCGGCCATTTTGGCGCCGCGCTTGCATTCTGCTTGCCAGCCAAGTCTTAGCTTAGTGGTCTTATTTAATTATGAAGAGAATTGACAAAAAGCAGAAGGACAGCTGAAGACTTAGGTAATGTAACTTCACTGCACAGTAAGTACTTACCACATTATTGTGATTAGTTTTCACTTCTGTTGTTAGTAAAGGTAAAGGTTGCCCTTGCTCGAAAGCCAATCGTATCTGACTCTCAGGTTCAGTGCTGTTCTCTTTTTATAGCCAACTAGCATTTTTTGCCAGGCAGGTTTTTTTTATTTTTGTGTGTTGGTGGTAGGGGTGGTTTTGGGGTGCATACACACACACATACATGCAGAAGCTGTGTGAGGAGAGGAGGGGCTCCCCCTCCTCCCCCCCCGTAGCCTTGGCGAGGACACACGCATGCATGCACGCACGCACACACACACAGAGGGGGAAAGTTCCGGATGGTTTTCCCTCCAAAAGATGGAGGCCGACAACGGTGCTCCTTTCTCGGCCTCCATCTCCCAGAGGGAAGCTGTTTGTTTTACTCATGTCATGGGCTTCTCCTCTCTTAGACTAAACTACCCTGTGAGATTCTACAGGCAGCAGTCTAAAAGATTTATAGTGCAGAGGCAGCGTAACACTTTCTCAGAGACATCCCTGCTCAGGGTATCTTTTGCAGGCAGTGTTTTGAGGTACACTGATTCTCTGATTAATCACCCTCAGTTGACAATTAAAAATGAGGGATTTATGAGACTGTTTCTTCTAAAACCCAAACATTGCTTTCATATGCTTCCCCTCCCGCTTAAGGCACTCAGAGAGTCCAGCGTTACCTTGAGATTTAATAATCGCTTCAGTGCAGGAAGGTACCAGCAGAGATAACGGTGTTCCCAAAACAAACTCCGGAGAGGCCCAGTCCTCTTCTGAGCTGCTGGAATCTAGCCTTCCTGACAAAACCTTAAATTTATGGCTTGTGCTGGACTTCTAAAAATCTCCCCTTTTTCAGCTTAGAGGAGAACAAACCAGAAACTACTAATATCATCAAATTAGCAGCTTTTATTGGTTTACAAAAATGAGGTAGATTATTATACGGTTAAAATAGACATTTAAAAATACAAAATAGAAATCATAAAACAAACATGAATAACTAAGCTGACTAAATAAAACTAAAGTCTGGGGCTAGCGACCCCTCCATAGAGATCAGACCGGCATTGTCCAATTTCTGAGGAAAAGAAAAGACAGGCAGCATTTCTCTTAGGCATGAGAAAATCTGACTCCCGAACACTAAAAGGTATCGGTATTTATATATTTTTCCTTTCATACACCCACCATTGGAAAAATGTCAAAACTCCCAGTTATGTGATCTTGGCAACATTAAGAATGGACACCTGGGCTCTGCCAGCTGTATCTTTGCACCTGCGTGCGTGTTTGAGATTCTTATCTCTCTTCCTGTGAGATAAATGTATCTGTCAGATTCTCAGACATAGGGTCTTCAAATCTTGGCGTCAATATGTGGGTGTGTGAAAGAATGCCTGGCTAACACCTGGACATCTGGTAATTAACATTACATCACAGAATAAAAATCTAACTGGACATTTCTACTTCACACAATTAAAATTAACGAGAATAAATATCTTCCTTTTTAATTTGCCCATCACAACTCAGTGGGCGGGGCCCGAAGCTTTCAGCCCTTGCCCTCTGTGGAAGGCATTGTCTTCCCTCTGGGAGACAGAGGCCGAGAATGGAGCACCGTTCTCGAGCTCTGTCTCCCGGAGGGAAGCTTTTCACTGGGGCCGTGGAGAGAAGAGGGGCTCCCTCTTCTCTTCGCAACCACACCGAAGCTGCGGCGGGACTGGTGCTGGCCTTCGTCGCTGGGGCCATGGAGAGAAGAGGGGCTCTCTCTTCTCTCCACAACCCTACCAAAGCCACAGTGGGGCTGGCGCAGGCCTTCATTGCCGGGGCCTGGATGCGGCGGTGGTTTTCCCCCTCTCATGTGGTGTTTTCCCGGCCTCCTCCACGCTTGCGTCCCTCAGCCTGATTGGCTGAGGGGTGGTGTGGCATGGAGGACGCTGGGCCTTGTAGGTTTTTTTTGTTCATCTTCATGGGGTGGTTGCCCCACTCTTGATGACCGGACTCTTACGGCGATGCTCGCAGGGTCAAAAGGTAAGTGTGGGTGGCTCGGTACAGGATGGTTGGGCCAGGTGTGGACGTGCATGCCGGACACATACCACACAATGCCCTTCTTATAGGTATAGAAGAGCCAGTGCTGTCTATGTCTGCAGACATTTCCATGGACATGTTGCAAGCATGACTAGATATCGGAGCACACGGAACACAGTTTACCTTCCTACTGAAGTGGTACTGTACCTATTTATCTACGTGAAATTTCTTGCTTTTGAACTATTAGGTTGGCAGGAGCTGGGACAGAGGCAGAAGCTCACTCCATCATGCAGCACTCGGGTCTCAAACTGTTGACTTACCAGCCTTCCAGTCATCAAGTTCAGCATCTTATTCACTAAGCTACTGCAGTCCCTGCTTCTGTTGTTAAGAGGGGCAGAAACAAACTGAAGAAAGGCAGCAATGTTCTATATTTTGGGGAGAATGGCTTCCCAGCCTTGGACGACACCATACAGATGTCAGGTCAGGGAATATGATGCCTGAATGTCTCCCTAAGAGTCCTATAGAACTTTATACATTTCCAAGGAAAAATTGGAAGCCTGTGTTTGTTGTAGCTGGCATTTATCCAAAAACAAGTACACTATGACCCAGAGGAATATTTTGCTCCTTTACCGTTTACTCCCTTCTTCTGAATATCCTTTAACTTCTTGCTCCATCCACCACAAATGAGCTGAATGTCCAGGACAAACTCTGTTTCTTCTTTTTTTCTCAATCAGATGTATGCAAGCAGATATAAATGTATATTGTTTTCTGTCTATTACATATCTAACATTCTTAAGAATCCAACATAAGGTGCTACCAATATAACCATGAAAACCTAATGAACTAAATTGAAAATATAAGAAACTAACAAAAATGCTGTAACAAAACTGGATTGGGTGTTCAAGAATGGGAGGATTAGACTGTAACTAAAGTTTTAAAATGCTTAATAATAAAAATAAAACCTTTTTCTCATACATTATGAAATATTAACTCTCAATTAAGTCATATCCAGTAGTGTGCTGCTCCAGGTGCACCCTGGTATGGGCGTACTAGTAGCAAAGATCCCCCTGGCCATGCCCACTTCCCTATTTGGGAGCTCAGTCTTTGCCGCTGCTGCCTCAGTCACCACTGCTGCCACTCCCACTGCCTCAGTCTCTGCCTCCTCAGAAAATGGCCCTTTGGCTTAGCTTTTAGCATGCATGCACTAAACTATGAAGTAGTGCATGCATGCTAAAAGCTAAGCCAAGTGGCCATTTTCTGAGGTGGCAGAGACTGAGGCGGCAGGAGCAGCGGTGGCGGGGACCTTGCAGCAGCAGGGACCTTGCGGTGGTGGCAGTCGAAGCAGCAGCAACAGCGGCACATGGAGGAGAGGCAACAAGGCGGCGGGAGTGGCGTTGATCAAGGCGGCAGAGGGGACCTTGCGGCAGCAGGGACCTTGCGGCAGTGGCAGGACCTTGCTGCTGCTGCCTCCTTAATTGCTGCTCCTGCTCCTGCCACCACAACCTCTGCCTCCTCAGTCTCCATCTCCACCACCACTGCCTCAATCTCTGCTGCCTTGGTCTCTGCTACCGCCGCTCCTGCTGCCCCAGTCTCCGCTGCTGCCATCTCAGTCTCCGCCACCACCGTCTCTGTCTCCACCATCTCCTCCTCAATCTCTGCCACCTCAATCTCCACCGCTGCAGCCCACCTGGCCATGCCCACAGTTAGCCTCACCCACAGTTAGCCACACCCACAGTGTGGCAGTAAATTTTTTTGGAGCCCACCACTGGTCATATCTATCTAAGCACTTTAAAAGACTGTCTAGTAAACAGACTAGAACATAAGCAAATATAAAATCCTACCAGAATACAGCATAGGAAAAAATTCTTTCGCCCCCAATACAGTTCTTCTCTTTTACTCCATGTTCCTAGTTATCTTTTCTGGCTGATACTTATACCTTTATCTCACCTTCATCTACTATCAACAATGCTTTCTGCACAAACTAGAGGTACAGAAATCTGATTCACCAACAGTACAAAGGCTTGCAACTCAGAATCTGGAAGTCTGCCACTATGATGATACATTTTTTATTATTATTATTAACATTTTGCAGAGCTTGGGGGAATAAAGGCACAAAAGTTGAAGGCTCTGGTGCATCAAGGTACTGTACAACCTGAGTATTGTAGTTATAGAAAGTGCAAATTGTAGGACTTATAGATGCCATCTCAAGTCATGTCACACATTTCAATATTTTATGGATTTCAATATGCTTTCAATTCTCTGTTTACTTCCACTCTGTTGTTTGTAAAACATGTTCCGCTGTCAGGCATGCTATGATACAGCGATTTTGCTTCTAGGCTTGACTGGAACTAATTGTTTTGCAGTAACTTTTCATAAGCCTCATTTTAAAAATGCTATACGTATCCAGGGCTACATTTTTAATACCTACTTTAATTATTTTAGCATTTTAAATATATTGGATACCGAAATGTCTGACAAAGCTTACAAGACCTTCAGGAAACCATAATGCTAATCTCAGAGAATAGTGTTTCCCTTTTTTTCCTGGCTCACATTTCCTAGATAAAGCCTCCAGGCCTTAATGGACGTACTTTATCGCCAGATTGGCCACTTACCTTACTATTGCCCATGAAAGGGATATTCAGGGGATTTGGACCAAGCTGACTGGGTTGTCTGGCAGTTGCTATCCACACATCTAAAGAGCCTAAGGTTCTCCATCCCTGTCTTACAGTCCCCATCAATGCTTCACCATGATTTAAAGCAGGAAACTTTGCTGGTAGTAACGACTGCCTACCTGGAAATATGGGAATTTAAACTGGAATATTTTGCATGCAAAGCAAATGCTCTGCCAATAAGCTATGGTGCCTGGCCATGTTCATGCAGCAAAGATAGATCTGACCAGGACTTCTCTAACAACATATGTCATTGGAGGGCAGTTGTAGTTTGCTGGTCTACTTGCCTTAATGTTTAGTTCTTTCACATCCTTTCCACCAAAAGGACCCAGGAACACTGAAGGCTTGCATGTGACTGTTTCAGATGACTAGGAATCTAGTGGATAGGGATTAGGAAGCAGAAGTCTTTTTCATTCAATTCTGCTCCATGGTGGTCAAGAGAGCTGATGCTGCTTATTTACCCCATTGGGTATCAAGGGAGAAGCAAGGTCCTTGTTCTGGTACTTCTAGCAGCCCACACTGGTGTTATTTGGTGTTCATGCATTATTTCTTTGATGTAATCTCTCCATCTTCCTCTGGGTCTGCCTCGTGGTCTTTGCCCTTCTCCTCTTTCCACATATGCCTTGTAAGTTATAGAATTCCAAACATTCTCTCCAAATGGGAAAACCACTTTAATTGTTGTCTCTGTATGTAGTGCAAAATTGCTTATGTTCCATTTCATTCCCTTATAACCTCATTCCTGATTTTATCCCTCCTAATCACTCCAGCAGCCTTCCTCAGACATCTCATTTCTGTGGTGACTAACTTTTGTTCATGTTTTGTTGTAAGTTTGCAAGTTTTTAAATTGTAACCTTAAAAATTTATTTTAATGTCTTTGTATGCAGTGATTTTATATGTTGCTTTGGTGAGGTGGTGGCAGCACAAATGTGAATTGTTAAATTAAATTAAGTGTCCATTGGCACTGGTAACATAAGGTGGGAATAAATATGCTTTGTATGAGGTGCTTCTTTATGTCAATTGGTATTGCAAGAGAGATTAGGCAAGTGAATACAAGGAAGGACCTTTCAAGTGGTAGTCCTATGACTCTGAAATCAGCTTCTGTTCTAGCAGTCTCCTGTTTTTATTTCTCTGTCTTGTTTGTACTGATTTTAATTAACTTTTTAGTGACTGATTTTCTTCTACACTAACCTGAGATATTTATTTATTTAAAATATTTCTACCCCACTTCCCTTACTCAGGAGTGACCCGAAGTGGCTCAACAACATAGTTAAAACAAACAATAAAACAATTTGACTAACCCCATTAAAAAGCCCATTTTAAGCATTCCCATCCTACCCAGCACAGTTAAAAGCAGTCAGGACCAATATAGGCTTCACATTCAAAGGGCAGGCAACCTTCTACAAGCTGAAAACTTACCCTTGAGAGGGAGTCCTGGATGGAAGGAGATGTCTTTCCACCCTGTGTATGGAGAAGAGAAGCTATACATTCAACATTTTAAAAAGGTAGAATGTTTTCCCCAAGGAGGACTCTCTATCCCTCACAAATGAATTTATTTGATTTAATGTGTATCCCAGTTCTTTTCTAAAAATGGGGACATAAAATGCATCATGACAAAATTTAAAAACTGATACAGTACCAATAAAGCACAATATATTAATATTAAAATTCAGATAATCAAAAGCTATTTGAAGGCACATCAATAAAAAAATACAGCACCAACTTGTTAAAACCTCTTCCTCTGTAGCCAATCATTTAGCAAAACTTAACTTAAATGAAAACATATTTGTCTGATACATACCTGTCAACCCTCCTGATTGGCCGGGATTACCCCGTAATTTGACGTCGATTGACGTCATAACCCGCCCCGCACTGCCAAAACCCCGTAATTTGGCAGCGGGGAAAAATGCTTTCCTCGCATGCGTTGAAAGTGACCTGGTCACAAGCGATCTGCGCAGGTCCCATTTTTCCGGAGCTGTGGGTTGACAGGTATGGCCTGATAGCAGAACAACACCAAGGGTGGAGGACATCTAGTTCTATTTGAAAGGGCTAGCTGAGTTAACTCTTAATGAGGTTTTCAGGTATGCAACCTACAATCTCACTACTGGCAGAATGAAATTGTTTGAGATAGGAAGGATGAAAGGCATTATCTTTCTTTTATCACAAACTGAGGTGCTGGTCAGAAACTGCTCAGGCCTAACTAAATGCCCAATTCCTCCTCCATACCTGAAATAAAGAGTCAGGACGCAATCAAACTTGGTGTAAACTTGGGCCACAACTTTATTGAAATTTAAAACCTGTGACTTGCACAACCTGGTCTTAGAGCAGGTAGAATCCACTAGACCGGACTGATGAATCTGCTGAGCATTGCCAGCTACTGTGCAGGTCCAGCAGGATTGGGGAGACAACACTGTGATATTTCTCAACTCTATTCCCATGAACCTATATTGGTCATATCCAGTGATACATTGTTGTTGTTGTTGTTGTTCAGTCGCACAGTCGATTCCGACCCTTTGCGACCCTATGGACCATCGTTCTCCAGGCGCCTCTGTCCTCCACCATCCCCCTCAGTCCTCCCAGTTTTGTGCCCATTGTGTCTACAATACCATCTATCCATCTCATCCTTGGCCTCCCCCTTCTTTTGCCCTCCACCTTTCCCAACATCACGGCCTTCTCAAGTGAATCCTCCCTTCTCATTTGATGCCCAAAGTACTTTAGCCTCATCTTTACTATTTGACCTTCCAATTCTTTTACTATCACCTCGGTTGGCTGGGCCAAATCTGTGGGTGGGGCCAAATCTGTGGGTGGGGCCAATGCAATGGGGTATGGAGGTGGGTGTGGCCAGCCAGATGGGCAAGGCCTGGGGGAATTTCTGCTACCGGTTCTCCCAAACAGGACAGAATCTGCTTCAGTGCATCACTGGTCATATCGCAGCGCTGTCTCATGTTGTGTCCTGCATGCCCAACTGATTCCCATGTATCATGTCAAGCATCCAGTCTCCACCCTATTCAATAATATCCTGAGAGATTCACCTCTACCACCCTAACACCACACTACCTTGATAGTGTCAGGGGGGTTAGTCACGTACAGCAGAGTGGTGCGCAGTGGCCAACAAGAGAGATGCGCACCTGGCGAGGTGTTTCCCTTCCTTGTGAAACAAATAGGCAGATAGGTCTTGGTGCATGTGATAACTCAAACAGGTTTACTCAGGAAGCAAGTGGTGCAGAAATATATACAGTGCAATAATTAGAACAGAAGGCAGATGCAGTCTCTTGGCTTTCTCAGTTTGTCTCGCTGAGAGGATTCAGTTGTGCAACATATGTACAAGTTTGTACAGTTGAGCAGTAGTCCAAAAGCAGGCTGTGGTCACAAAGCAAAGTCAAGCAACTTTATAGCTTACCCCAAGTAGTCTTTCCTTGCAGCGAACAGGGATGGAAAATCAAGCAAGTGCCATTCCTCAAAGCAGTAACTAAGGTTCAGTCCTTGCAGTTGATTCTGGAGCCCACAGTAGTTCTTGTCCAGAGTGTTGGCAGAAAAGCCAAGCATTGAAGCCAGAGCATTGTAGCTGGAACCTAGCTATGTAGTCCCCAAAGTCTGAAGCCCAGAGCAGAAGCACAAAAGCCTTGACATATATACACTGGTCTACAGCATTCTTCAGTGGTAACTCCCAACACCTGTTTGCCTTTGCTGCAGAGTCTTAAAGGCACCACAGATACAATATGCCTTGCAACCAGTTGGAATGTGAGGGAAAGACTCACACCCCCACCATACCTGCCATACTAATGTTGTGATCTATTTGAAAAATGCCCCATAAGAGAGCCCCTAATGACCTGCAGTCCTGGGTGGGATGGTTGAAAAATGACCTGGTCTCCTTTCTTAAATCTACCAATCGGCACAGACCCCAAAATTCCTATCCAAACCCTGAGAGTGACCTCTAAGCACTCAAGTCTTAGGGTGGATGGGCTGCCTGAACTGTGCAAAAGAGGCTAGCAGGAGGGCAGACCATGCCATATATAACCAGGCTTTCCCTGGCCCTGTGCTTGCAAGCAGAGATGAAACATGACACTAACCTTTGCCTCTTCCTTTGGCCATGGGCAGAGAAACCTTCCCTCCCCATTCCTGGTTTTGGCAGGGGTTAGAAAGGTATATGATGGACAGTCCTGTTGCAAATATGCAGCTTGCTTGCCCTGGTTTACCCATGGGATAGGAGATATAATAAAACCCAACACACAGAGATCTTTCATTAGATTTGTTCAGTTGAATGAGAAGACATATCCCATGCTTGCTGGGAATTATACATCTTCAGAGTTCAAACGGAAATTCATCTCCCTTTCAAACATATACAGTAAGAAACAAACTCTCAACTCAGAGAACATATTGGATTCACTTTGAGAAAATAATGCACAGATACAAGAACCAATGCTAGTAGTGGTCTTGTAATGCTATGGCACATTCTCCTTAATCTCTTATGGTTTCTGGGCTTCAGCAGAAATAATGCCACATCTCCATTTCCCCAACATCCTGACTAGCTCTTCAGTAACCTAAAAGGGAATACTTTTTCTCACCTGCCCTGAAATCATACTAAAGAGTGTTAGAGGTGTGTGATAATGAAGCAGAAGCCCTCTTGGAGGAAGGGGAGAGACAGAGAAGAGAAGAGACTGGTGCAGTCAGAGTTGCTGAAGTCAAGAAAAGCAGTAAATTTAAGCAGAGTATGTACCTAATATGCCTTAGGACCGAGTTTTGTACAATTGCCACCAATATGCTTTATTGTGTTCTACTGCTTCCTCAGTAGAGCTTGGAAATATTACTTCTTTTGACTACATTAATCATTCCTCAGCACTCACTGTTGAGAGTTGTAGTCTAACATAAGAACATAAGAACATAAGAACAGCCTTGCTGGAACAGGCCACAGCCCATCCAGTCCAGCATTCTGTCTCACACAGTGGCTCACCATTTCCTTCAGGGTATTCCCAAGCAGATGCCTTCACCTGCTTAGGATTCCCTGGAAATGATATTGAGAGATATCCTGCCTATCTCTCCAACCCGGAGGTTGTCCTTAAGTATCCATAATTATAGCCATTGATACTCTTGTCCTCCATGAACTTGTCTAATCCTTTCTTAAAGCTGTCAAGACTGACAGCTGTCACCACTTCTTCTGGCAGGGAGTTCCATAGACCAGTAATCCTCTGGGTGAAAAAGTACTTTCTCTTATTTGTTTGAGAACTAGTACCCAAAAGTTTCATGGAGTGTCCCCTAGTTCTAGTGTTATGCGATAGGGAAAACAGTTTTTCCTTATCTACTTTGTCCACACCGTGCATGATTTTATAAACTTCAATCAGGTCACCTCTTAGACGTTGTCGTTCAAGAGTGAAGAGGCCCAACCGTTGCAGCCTCAGATGGTAAGGAAGGTGTTCCAGTCCCCTAATCATTCTGGTTGCCCTCCTCTGCACTTTTTCCAGCTCCATAATATCCTTCTGGAGGTATGGCGACCAGAACTGTACACAGTATTCCAGATGGGGCCTCACCATAGATTTATAAAGAGGCAAAATGACACTTGCTGACTTATTTTCTATACCCTTCCTAATGATCCCTAGCATTGAGTTTGCTTTTTTCACTGCTGAGGCACACTGGGTTGACACCTTCATTGAGTTGTCCACCAGGACACCAAGGTCCCTTTCCTGGTTTGTCGCAGAGAGTTCAGACCCCAGTCTAGAAAGATAACTTTCCCATGCTCTCTCTATCATCTTTCTGCATGATACTGAGGAGGAAGGCTGTTGTACACAGATGATGGGGAACATATTTTCAAAGAAGGTATGCTTGGCAGAGCTTGCAGAAATTAGTTTTTTGAACTACAATTCCCAGGATCCTCAATTGAGCATGGCCATTGGGGAAGTCTGGGAGTCACAGTCCAAAAAAGAACTATTTCCCTATCTGCTTAAGATTTCTCAGTATTTTCCAGGGAAAGGGCAAACCTTCATTGCCAAAAAATGTTAAACTTCATTGACTGGTTGTGATAGTATACTGTATTTTCAGTAGATGAGAGTTGTCTAGAAAGGCTGAGTTACAGGAAGTCCTGGTGGGTGATCTATGCATGTATGAAACACAAGGGACAACTATTTTCCTCATTGAATCTAACCAAATACCAGTTCTGTTATGAATTCGTTTTGACACATCATTTACTACAATTATTAAAATTACTATTTGCATTGTATGCAGATTTCCTCCCACCCTAATATTAATTTCCCTCGGCAGTCATTTTGAGTTAATTACACAGCAAATTAATTTATGCTTTGTGTGTTTAGGAACTCTCAAGAGGATATTCTTTCAGTGATCAATAGATATTTGATGCACAATGGCTGTGTATGTTAATGTAATTAGAGAGTTTTAATATACTTGTTTCCTAGGTATTTCAAATCCAGATTTTTTTAACCTGCTTAAACAGAATTCTTATATGATGCTAGGAATTCCAAAAGACAATGCATAAATAGTTTAGGGACACAGGGGACTGGATCCAACCACCATCCTTTTACTACAAGTAGAATCTGGAGAAAGATGGCACACAACAGTTTGAATGAAGATATAGGCATGGTTATTGAGTGTCTCTATATTTTCTTCCTAACAGCAGTCCTTCCAATTTTTTGAATATACAAAACAGATAGTCAAAGCAACTTATTGAATATGATGAACTGCATTATACAAAAAGAAGGATGAACTACCAATAATCACATGGAGAAATATATGAGACAGAAATAATAGATTTCATTGGTTGGGGCTACTCTATGTGCTGTGCTGAGCTTTTTGAACGAACAAATGAATGAATGAATGAATGAATGTGCAGCATCTGTTTGTTCATATAGTTCAAAGGGTGACCCTCAAAGGGTGTGCATTATTACCATAGCTTCTATGCATACATCAACTTCACTAGGTCAGTTGTTAACAATGACTGGTGAGAAATGAAAAATAGAAACTGCTGGCATAATTGACTGGGATATTGATCGATGTCACAAAATAGAAGAGCTGCAGGTTAAAAGAGAAAAGTATGCACTGAAATAGCAGATTTATTAGACTATGTGAGCATCAGATCACTAATTGGATCTGTATGGAGGAAGTAGCCGCCTCCTAATTCTAAAAGATCCTGCTGCCCTTGAACAGGTTACTAAAGTCTAATTTTATATATATGTCATATTTTGTGGGCAACAGTAATGCTTCTTTCAAGATTAGCTGACACAGACTTCTGAGAATAATCTCTTTCTTAGCAAGTCTGATTTTACCTGCCTTCAGGGACAATTTCCTCAATGAAGCTGCATCACTGCTTAAATGATGGGATCATTTTCTGTGAACTTATTGAAGAAAAACAAATAAATCAGTTTAAGTATCCTTACTCTCCTTTTAAATTGCACTCTACTCATAAATGGCCCTACACATTGCTCTCAACATACATTGCCATCTTCTCTTAAACTGCATGCTCACTATGGCTGCCCTTGAAAATAATGATAGAAAATTTGCTGTGTTGCAAGGAGATACTGCCTTAGAATGGGTGTCTCCTTGTATTTAAACCTAAATGCCTAGAGAGGCCCATCAGAGAATACAATGTTTACTAAAGTGTATATTATTTAAAGTTGGTTCAAAGTGACGATATATACCATGGACATTTTTACTGCTTTGGCAGTTCCTGTATCATGAAAGCTATTAGACAAATAAGGCAACTGGACTTCACTTGATCCAAAAACTAGGTTTGAATGGGCTTTAGGGAACACTACTACTAATGTACAAAATTAATGACTTAGAGTCATTACTCTCCAAATACATTTTAGCAATTTTGTGGATTCCTGATTCATCTACCCTTCAAGAAACAAATTATCCCCTAGTTCCATGTTACTCAACTGTTTATTATCACTTAATTTTCCACAAACTCTTTTACCTCTCTTCTTTCTGCTCATGACTTTTGCTGGTTAAATGGAATAAGGTTCAGTATAGGCCAGTGATGGCAAACCTTTTAGAGACCGAGTGCCCAAACTGTAACCCAAAACCCACTTATTTATCCCAAAGTGCCAACACAGCAACAGGGGAGGAAGGAAACACTCCCATTGGGCAGGGGGGTGGGGCAGTGGTGGGCTCCATTTTTTTACTACCACACTGTGGGCGTGGTATAGTGGGTGTGGTCAGGGGAAAAGCTCTGCATTGTACCTGAATTAGGACTACTTTATTTCAAAACTTGGATGGGTGGGGCCCAGCCAGAATTTCTGCTACCGGTTCTGGTGAACTGCTAACACCTTAAAAGTGGCAAGAAAAAACTTTAATACTCATATGATTGAGAGCTCAATAATCATCAGAGGGAGCTGTTTCATATCATAAGAACATAAGAACATAAGAACAGCCTTGCTGGAACAGGCCACAGCCCATCCAGTCCAGCATTCTGTCTCACACAGTGGCTCACCATTTCCTTCAGGGTATTCCCAAGGAGATGCCCTCACCTGCTTAGGATTCCCTGGAAATGGCATTGAGAGATATCCTGCCTATCTCTCCAACCCGGAGGTTGTCCTTAGGTAGCCATAATTATAGCCATTGATAGCCTTGTCCTCCATGAACTTGTCTAATCCTTTCTTAAAGCTGTCAAGACTGACAGCTGTCACCACTTCTTCTGGCAGGGAGTTCCATAGACCAGTAATCCTCTGGGTGAAAAAGTACTTTCTCTTATTTGTTTGAGAACTAGTACCCAAAAGTTTCATGGAGTGTCCCCTAGTTCTAGTGTTGTGCGATAGGGAAAACAGTTTTTCCTTATCTACTTTGTCCACACCATGCATGATTTTATAAACTTCAATCAGGTCACCTCTTAGACGTCGTCGTTCAAGAGTGAAGAGGCCCAACCGTTGCAGCCTCAGATGGTAAGGAAGGTGTTCCAGTCCCCTAATCATTCTGGTTGCCCTCCTCTGTACTTTCTCCAACTCCATAATATCCTTCTGGAGGTATGGCGACCAGAACTGTACACAATATTCCAGATGGGGCCTCACCATAGATTTATAAAGAGGCAAAATGACACTTGCTGACTTATTTTCTATACCCTTCCTAATGATCCCTAACATTGAGTTTGCTTTTTTCACTGCTGAGGCACACTGGGTTGACACCTTCATTGAGCTGTCCACCAGGACACCAAGGTCCCTTTCCTGGTTTGTAACAGAGAGTTCAGACCCCATCAGTTTATAAATGTAATTGGGTTACATTGGGTTACGCCAGAGAGCTTCTGGGTGTGGAACAGCCAGGGGTTTATCAGAAAGCATTAGAGCATCAGAAATTGTATCTTTTAACATGACACTTCAAGAATAAGATTGATGTCATCTGGAGGGACCTGGATCCAGACTTGATGCAATAGATCAGATGAAGATGTCCAAGGCACTATCTTGTCTGTGTTTATTGGATTGATTTCAGTCCGTAACATCTCATGAAGTCTCCAGGGCATTTCTTGGTTTCAGGGCCACCTCTCCTCTGCTGGAGCCCAAAATGGCTGGTAAAAGCTGCTAGTGAAAGCTTAATGGGTTGGGTGATGGAGATAATTAATTCCTCTTTGCAAGAGAGTTTAATACCAGCCTGATTAAAAGAAATGATAATCCGTCCCATCCTAAAAAAGCTGAATCTGGCAACTGGTGATCTTAACATATCATCTGGTCACCAATATCCCCTTTTTGGTCAAGCTAGTGGAGCGGGTGGTAGCAGACCAGTTAAGATTGTTACTACATTGAATGCCTTGATTTACTGCAGTCTAGGTTAACGCTCCAACATGGGACCAAGACAGCATTGGTCTCTCTGCTCAATGACCTTCTCATGGAGGTCAACTGAGGAAACTCATCTTTGTTGGTTCTCCTTGATCTTTCAGCAGTCTTTGATACAATCAATCATGGTATCTTCCTAGAAAAGCTTCAAGGATTTGAGCATTGGGGGCCAATGGCTTCACCACCTTCATTTCCAGTTTTCCCTTGCCAGTCCTCCAGGGGGAGATTGTCATCTCCTCTTTGTACCTCTGCATCAGACTATTCTTTCTCTACTTGGACCTCCTCCATCTCCACAGCACCCGTTTTATATTTCTCCCTTACTGTTCTTCCCCCCTTCCTTTATCCCCTTCTCCTCACAGTTCCTCCATTTGACTTCTTCAGCCAACATTTCTTCTCTCCGGTCTATAGGAGAGCTATGGGTAGAATATGCCCAGGACCTGAGATCTGGGGGCTATACCTCACCACCTGAGGTTGGGGGCCACCTGATTCTCCTTCTAACACTTTACTGGAGCATCTGTTCTCTTTTCTTCTTCCAGTCTTGTGCATACCAAATGTCTGGTGTATAGAAACATGAATGGACCTTTTGTTAAGGTCAGACAATAATTTGGTTTCAGAGCATGGACAATAGCTTCTTCTGTTGGTCTTTTCTTAGGTAAACAATTCTGTTTTTGTGGCTACTTCAAGTGATACATGAGGTTGTTTATAGCAACTGAATTAAATTCAAGATATAGATGCCCAAAGTACTCATACTCTCAGCCAATAAAGATTTTTATAAACCTTAAGAAATTATTACACATTATTGTTTTGTAACTTTAATATACTGTAGCTCAAGAATTCTACATTTATTGTTCAGTCGCACAGTCATGTCCAACTCTTTGCGATCCCATGGACCACCACATGCCAGGCTCCTCTGTCCTCTGCCATCCTCTGCAGCCTGGCCAGATCAATGCCCATCAAATCCACAATTCCATCCATCCACCTCATCGTCTGCCACCCCCTTCCCCTTTTTCCTTCAATATTTCCAAGTGGACTTGATCCATGAAAGCTCACATTAAAAATATAGCAGTTAGTCTTTAAAGTGCTGCAGTGTTTTTGTTTTCTGATATGCCTGAAACACCTACTATTCTCAAAAAAATTCTGAAAAGGGCTCTTTTAAAACAACACAAACTCTTAAAAACAACGCAGAAGCACATGATAAAACATGAGCCATGACAAATTTTGATGGATTAGACAGATCTTCTGTCTGTTTCGCAGTGTTTTAAGACAGGGGTTCCCAACCTATGGCCCATGCGCTGGATCTGGCCCCCAGCACCATTTCATGTGCTCCCCCACCCCTCCAAGGTCATTTGAGAAACAAAATGTCTGATCCTTTGAATCTGTTGGGACAAAATGGCCACCCCCATTGTTCAGGCAAGGGAAAATGGTCTTCCTGCCCCCAAAGTTGACTGAGAGAATGTGACCTGGCTCCTATCTTGAAAAGGTTGGGAACTCCTGCTCTAAGATGTATGCCAACAGCTGGTTATACTGTTTACCCAGTCAGGTACTTCACATGATTAGAAGTGTACTTTAGAATGCAATTGAAAGCAAGCTTCATTCCACTAGTACTGTTCCTTTAAGGTTCTTTAGGTGCATTGGATTGAAGAGTGAATAACAAACAGCTAATCCTTGTTATATTTTACTTTTTATATTGCGCTGTGAGCTATTCAGGATAGTTGGTGTTATTAAATATATTAGTATGAATTCTAAGATTTTTTCAACATTTTCCACTGAACCTAGCAAAACTCACTGCAAAGGAAGCATATGTAGTGAAGGCTGGAACTCATGTATTCACTAGGCAAGTTGGGTTGAAGAGATAGGCAGGATATCTCTCAATGCCATTTCCAGGGAATCCTAAGCAGGTGAAGGCATCTCCTTGGGAATACCCTGAAGGAAATGGTGACCCACTGTGTGAGACAGAATGCTGGACTGGATGGGCTGTGGCCTGTTCCAGCAAGGCTGTTCTTAAGTTTTCCCAGACCATCTGTGTGGCATAACAGCATGAGAAAAGCATATTCCTACTTTCCTTCATCTTTTTATTTTCAAGGACTGTCCTGACTATTAGGTATAATGTATTGTGTGCCTCAGGCAGCAGACATTGGGTGTAAAAAAGGGAAGCAAATCCATATTTGAATTATTGTTTGAATCATCATTGTTGAATTGTAACCATGAAGGAAAGAAACTTGTAGGTTTTTTTCTGTACCAAAGAGGCAAAATAACTTGAATTCCATGATCAAATATCACAAGTTTAACTCCACTTAAACATGGGTGTTGTGTTCTGTAAAGCTGTGCCTTTAACAATGTACCTTAGCCATGTGTTAACAATGTAACCTTTCTGTGTGCAACATTATAACCTTCAGCTGTATCAATGTAAACCTGATAAGGGGACGCGAGCTAGTGACCACTAGATGGCAATAGCGAGCGTCCAGCTCTCATGGCTCAGATTCACCTGGATCAGCAGCGCGGGAAGATTCCCCGCCACCTCTTCACCTGGTCAAGAAGGGCGTGACCTTCTAGACGTCACGCAGGCAGCAACCAATAGTCTGTCGACGAGCCACATTCAAATGTATAGCCAGCTGTATATATTGAGCTACCCATCCGCCATTACCACATGTTCCTCCGGATCATCATGCAATAAACCTGTGTTAAGCCAACCCTTCGGCTGTTTCATTGTCTTTGGTCCCTTACACTAAATTGGCGACGAAGGTGGGATATGGCAGCCCACGGGACCAAGACATGCGCCGGTTTCGAAATCAGGAACCCGGGCGACTGGGAGATCTTCGAGATGGACTTCCAGGCAGCACTGATTGAGTCCGAAGTCACGGAAGAGGCAAAGAAAAGGGCCATCTTCACCAGGATGCTCGGACAAGAAACCAAAAGGACCTTGGTGGACCTGATTGCACCGAGGAGGGTGAGCGAATTCAAGGCCAAGGAACTCATGCAGATGCTGCGTGAGCACGTGCGGCCCGCCACGGCGATGTTTCCCGCTCGGAGTGCGTTCTGGAGGCGAGTCCAAGCACCCGGGGAAACGGTCGCCGCATTTGTGGCGGCCCTGCGGCTGGCGGCCGGCCAGTGCAAATGGGAGAATGCCGAAATCACCCTCCGGGACTGTGTGCTGTGCGGCCTGAACGACGCCGAAACCCAGCGCACATTAATGAACCAAGAGCCGCCTCCCACATT
The DNA here is from genome assembly GCA_035047305.1 of Bradypodion pumilum. Classification (NCBI taxonomy): domain Eukaryota; kingdom Metazoa; phylum Chordata; class Lepidosauria; order Squamata; family Chamaeleonidae; genus Bradypodion; species Bradypodion pumilum. The sequence goes on along the minus strand of JAWDJD010000004.1, from coordinate 278,784,393 downwards.
GCAGGAGGTCGTCAGAGCGGCCCAGGCCGCGGAAGCTACAAAGGCTGGGGTCCAAGAACTCCAGGACTGGCGGCCGAAGTAGAGCAAGGCAGAGACTCCGGTACAGGCGGCCCGGCGAGCTTCGAGGTCGTCCACAGAGAGCAGCGACGACGAGGACGTCCGGAGGGTCCGGAAAGAGAGCCGGTGGTGCGACAGCTGTGGAGCGGCCCACGACCGCGTAAAGTGCCCGTTTTGGAAGGCCGAGTGCCACAACTGCGGCCGCCACGGGCACATCGCCAAGGTGTGCAGGAAGAGGCGCGAGACCCGGAGGAGCTCAGCAGACCGTTCCGCGGGACAAGACCGCTCAACAAGACCCAAGGACGGCGCTCAGGCCACGCGGAAGCAGGACGGCGTGGGCCGCATCTCCGACGGCAGCGAGGACGACGCCCCAGTGTTCAGCGTGTCTGCAGGACACCCCCGCTACTTTGTTGAGGTACTAGTCCAAGGGGTTCCCATTAGGATGGAAATTGACTCGGGGTCCTCATATTCAATCATTTCCCAGAGGGAGTTTTTGGGAATTGCCCCCCACAAGCGACCCAAGCTCAAAGCGTTGAGGTCCACACTACGGGACGTGCAAGGGAACAGCATTCCAGTGTTGGGGGTTGGAGAATTTCAGGTTAAATTCAAGAAGCACGCCGCGTCCCTCCCCCTAGTCTTGCTTAAAGGGGGAGATTGCAGCCTCCTCGGAACTCAATGGTTCCAGCCCCTGGGTTTGTTTATTGGGGGGGTGCACGCCGTTGGGACTGATCCAATTCAGGAGGTGTGCGAGGCGCACCCCGAAGTTTTCAAAAAAGGACTGGGGAAATTCAAGGGGCCCCCAGTGACATTCGACCTGGACCTGGAGGTCCGCCCAATTCGTCTTAAACCACGCCGGGTGCCGTTCGCACTTAAGGACAAGATAGAGGCGGAACTGGACAAATTGGTGGGCCAGGGAATCCTTGTGCCTGTTGATTCTGTGGAGTGGGAAACTCCAATTGTAACCGCACTAAAGGCCAATGGGGAGGTCCGCATATGCTCCGACTACAAGTGCACCATCAACAAGGCGATCCACCCGAATGCATATCCGGTGCCGGTAGTCAGCCATCTGCTGGCCAGGTTACACGGGGGAAAGTGTTTCGCTAAGCTCGACTTAGCACAGGCCTACCAGCAGCTTACGGTGTCCCCTGCCACAGCTGCTGCGCAGACCATAGTCACCCATAAGGGGGCGTTCCAGGTGACGCGCCTCCAATTCGGCGTGAATTCGGCGCCTGGAAATTTCCAGTCACTCGTGGAACGCCTCCTGAAGGGACTGGAGGGGGTGTTGCCTTATTTTGATGACGTGTTAATAACGGGGGGGAGTCGGGTCGAATTGGCCAAGAGGTTGGGGAAGGTCCTGACAATATTCGAAAAAGCGGGGCTGAGACTGCGAAAGGACAAATGCGTCTTCTTCGCAACCGAGGTTGAGTTCCTAGGGTTTTGTGTGACTCCTGAGGGAATAAAACCATCCAAGTCCAAGGTGGCAGCCATTAAGAAAGCCCCCCGCCCCACCTCCAAGCCCGAGCTGCAGTCGTTCCTAGGGCTGCTCAACTTTTACCACTCCTTCCTCCCCCGGAAGGCAGCGGTGGCTGAACCGCTACACAAACTGCTAAAAAAAGACCAGGCATGGAAGTGGGGCGATGACCAAGAAAGGGCATTTAGTGAGCTAAAAAGCCTCCTGGCGTCCGATGCCATACTGACCCACTTCAACCCCAAACGCCCGGTAGTTCTGACCTGTGATGCATCCCCGGTGGGGGTGGGGGCGGTGCTGTGCCACGTGCTGGAAAACGGAAGGGAGGCCCCGATAGCATTTTACTCCAGGTCCCTGTCCCAAGCGGAGAGAAACTGCGCACAGACAGACAGGGAGGCACTAGCAATAGTTGCGGGGACGAAAAAATTTCACGATTTTCTGTATTGCCGCCCCTTCACCATTGTAACGGACCACAAGCCCCTGCTAGGCATCTTTACCGCAGATAAGCCCACCCCACAGATCCTGTCCCCGAGGATGCTCAGGTAGGCCATTTTTCTCAACGCGTACCAGCACGCGTTGGTCTACCGGCCCGGGAAAGAGATCAGCCATGCGGATGCTCTATCAAGGTCTCCCCTCCCCCTAACGCCCAGCCAGGTGAGCAAGGGGGAGCAGGACCATCAGGTTCTTATGATAGAGGTGCTGGATTCGCCCCCCGTAATGCCCGCCGACATTGCCAAAGCGACAGAGAAGGGCAAGACGTTAGCGGCAGTCAGCTCCTGGGTGCAGAAAGGGTGGCCGGCGTCCTCCCCAGCGGAGGAGTTCGCCCCATTTTTCAGGAAAAAGCTAGAGCTGTCCCTAGAGAGGGGGTGCCTCTTGTGGGGGCAGCGGGTGGTGATTCCCACTTCCCTTCGGCTGCGGGTGCTCAAACTGCTGCACGTCAGCCACCCCGGCATCGTGCGATCCAAGGCGCTGGCCCGGAGTTACTTCTGGTGGCCCCAGCTGGACGCCGACATCGAGCACATGGTCGGCACTTGTGAAAGTTGCCAATGCTCCAGACCAGAGGAGGCCCGCCTTCCCCACAGGGAATGGGACTCGGCCAAGGGGCCGTGGTCCCGGGTGCACATTGATTTCGCGGGCCCGTTCAGAGGCACCCTGTTTCTTCTTGTCGTGGACGCCTTCTCCAAGTGGTTGGAGGTTATCCCAGTCACGAGCACCTCCTCGGCCCAGACCATTAAGCATTTGCGGAGGCTCTTTTCCACGTTCGGCATACCCGACACGTTAATTAGCGACAACGCTAGTTGTTTCACGTCCTCCGAGTTTAGGGCATTCATGGAGATTAACGCCGTTCGGCATATCACCTCCGCCCCGTTTCACCCAGCCACCAATGGTCAAGTAGAGCGCCTCGTCCGCACCACGAAGGACGCGTTGCGGCGCATGGGCCCCGGGGACCTGAACCTACAAGTGTGTCAGTTTCTGCTAGGGTACAGGGTGACCCCGTTGGCGTCAGGATACTCCCCCGCAGAGCTCTTAATGCGTAGGAAACTGACCACCATCCTTACTAGGCTAGACCCCACGAGGGTAGAGGACAAGGGAAGGAACATTGGGCTAGAGGCCACGAAGAGTTTCAGTGTAGGCACCCCCGTGCATTGCAGGAATTATGCCAGCGCGGGCCCAGCCTGGGTACCGGGCGTAGTTGTGGAGCAAACCGGCCCCGTGTCGTACCGCGTGGAAACCAGCACAGGGCTACTGTGGAGGCGGCACGCGGACCAGCTCCGACGCAGGGTCTCCAATGAGCAGGGCACAGACCAAACAGAGAAAAAATCAGCGTTAGGGTTCTCCCCCACCCGTTCAGCCCAAGGGGGAGGGAAAGGGGGCCGCGGGTCCCCACCAAGGGGGGAGGAGGATGTTCTCGTAGATATCCTAGGGGATCTTTCTGAGGAGGAGGAACCCGACCCCATACATATCTCGCGGAATTCCCCCACAAATGCGGATACCCCAACTGAGTTAGATTTTGATTTTCAGAACCGGGGGGGGGGGTTCGGAGTGGTCCCCCACCCGTCCAAGCGAGAAGAGGGGTTTTTCGTTAGCCCCGATTGCCCCCGGTCTGCCCACAATGGAGTTCTTCCCTTCCCCTAAGGCCGCCAGACCGCGGCAAGCCACTAACGAGTCTCCATCTCCCATTTCAGGACAAGGGACCAGGGAACAAAGAAGCAGTAGCGCCCCCGGGGGGGGGTCAGCCCTCTTCACGGCCCAAACGCACATGCAACAAGCCATCTTGGCTGAGAGACTTCGTCTCATCCTAGGGGGGAGGGATGTTGTGTTCTGTAAAGCTGTGCCTTTAACAATGTACCTTAGCCATGTGTTAACAATGTAACCTTTCTGTGTGCAACATTATAACCTTCAGCTGTATCAATGTAAACCTGATAAGGGGACGCGAGCTAGTGACCACTAGATGGCAATAGCGAGCGTCCAGCTCTCATGGCTCAGATTCACCTGGATCAGCAGCGCGGGAAGATTCCCCGCCACCTCTTCACCTGGTCAAGAAGGGCGTGACCTTCTAGACGTCACGCAGGCAGCAACCAATAGTCTGTCGATGAGCCACATTCAAATGTATAGCCAGCTGTATATATTGAGCTACCCATCCGCCATTACCACATGTTCCTCCGGATCATCATGCAATAAACCTGTGTTAAGCCAACCCTTCGGCTGTTTCATTGTCTTTGGTCCCTTACACTAAAATGGGTGAATTCGATTTTTTTTTAAATGGATTATGTGACAGAAAGGCTAATTTGAAATGGTCCAGCATTTTTTTGCTCCCAAATATACTTTCCCCCCTCTCTGGGACTTCAAGGTGGAAAGATGTGAATAGGTTTCCCCCAATTAGTTGTGGGGGGAGGGGGCATGTCTGTAGGTGGTATTTTGGCAATGTAGGCAGTTGAGGCATGATGTTTAGCTGGGGACATGCATTTGAGAAGGCCCTTTTGTTGTGAACCAAAAGCTTAAAGTGGTCTGAAAGTGATCCCACCACCACTGATATTGTTATGGTTTGATGTATAGCCACTGTCTCATTGAAAGCTTTGGATTACTGCATTTTTCAAAAACGTTTCTATTGAAAAATAATATGGAAAGGTACTTCACAGTCTAAGAGCATGGAACACTAAAAGTTTGAACAGTAATTTTGCAAAATACCTTATAATTCACATGTCAGAATGATTCCATAACAGAAATCACCACCTTCTCCTTCCCATTTGATACTCTCTTTCTTTACATTCAAGTAATGCATGGAGGAATTGCATCAACTCTGGTCACATATGGCTTAAAACTATATTTATGTATGATGTCTTTTGAAAAATTAATATTCAAACTTTTGATGTTCCATATTCTTAGACTGTGAAGTACCTTTCCATGTTATTTTTCCATAGAAAAGTTTTTCAGAAATGTAGCCTGAAGCTTTTGACAAGAAAGTGTTTTTACAGTGAGCCATAAAATGATCAACAGAGGCAAGAGCAGATCAACCCATTACCACTGTGTGAGCATTCATTGAGATTTTAAATGTAATACAGACTGTGAATCAAATTCATTGTTGTCACACCTGTTTCAAGCTCAGACAGTAGAGTGTCTATGTCAGGGGTTCACAACCTTTTTAGGCCAAGGGCTGGGTAATGCTCTCTCAGACAGCTTCAGGAACCAGATGGCTATTTTGCCCTGCCTGCCATTCATGCAGGGCCATTGCCAGGATTCTAGATGTGGTTGGGCAAATATTTTTTCAGGACGGGCAACAAAGCCCCTTTTAAATGCATTCCTACGGGAAACCATGCTTTGCCAGGGTCAGCAAACTGCTAACTCAATGTGGGCCATGCGCGCCCTGGCCACCCCCTGGCTATGGTCCTGCACACATGGCACTTAAGGGTGGGGTGGAGGCGATGGGGGGGGCATATGAAATGGTGTTGTGGGCCGTATCTGGCTCCCAGGGCATAGGTTGAGAACCCCTGGTCTATGTGCTCATCTATGTATGGGAGCTTCAGTTTGTTCCATTTGTTTTCCACTCCAGTCCCGAACCTATGAGCACACTGATTTCACAGTAACTTATTTATTTTTATTTATTTTTCACGCTTATATACCGCCCACTCAGGTACAACCTAACTCAGGGGGGTTTACATAGCGGACAGTAAATACATAAAAGACACATGATAAAACAAAGTTAAAAGTTAAAAAACCCACCCCTAAAAGGTGCGCAAGTACCGAAGGGACCTTGGGGGAAGGCACACTTCTCTATACCAACCACCCAACGGTACTCCGATCCCCACCCGCACCCCAAGCTTGGCCCGCCAGCCAGGTCTTTAGTTCCTTCCTAAAGGGCAACAACTCCGTCTGGAGACGCAGTTCCACAGGCAGGAGGTTCCAAAGGGCCGGTGCGGACACGGAGAAGGCCCTCCTCCTTGTGCCAGAGAGGCGAGCCCCCCTGGCTGATGGCACAATTAGAGAACCCCTCCGGTCCGCTCTGGTTGGACGGACAGACATCCTTAGGGCGATGCGGTCTCTAAGATACCCTGGCCCACTACCATGTAGGGCTTTATTTTTTAAAAATTAATTTTTATTGGTTTTCAAACAAAATTACAACAAAAAATATAACACACATATACATATAGGAAAATAGAAAATGCATTTTGCCAATACATACACAATATATCATTTTACCTTCTGGCACCAATATCTTTTTAAACTAATACATTAGTGCATTATTAAACAATCTTTATAGCTGGTGATTTAAACTTTACATCTCAAGTAATGTGCATGATATATCCTTTATTTCACAAATTTATTATTTATAATAAAACATTACAGTATGCATATATGTGCACCAGCGCATACATGCACCTGCGCACATATACGCACACATACAAACCTACATACATGCATACCCATATAAAATTATATGGGCATGCTCACCCCATGGTATTTACAATGTCCAGAGAAATCAGAGATTCTTAATACTTTCCATCCAGAAGGCAATTTGATCAGGTACAGGTTTGCTTACTTCTCCCCCTCTAAGAGAGTGATCCACAAAAGCACGCCAAATATTCCAAAATCTATTTTCTTTATTTTTTATTTTTTTTAATATATTTTTTATTAATTTTTCAGACAAATTACAAAATTAATACATTCATAACGTTACAATACAATACAATACGATACATATATTAAAAAAAAGCAAAAATACATTAATACATTCACCCTGAAGAGAAAAACCGCATTACATTCATATAATAGAAAAGAAAAAAAATACAAACTATATATTACATACAATTCTATACTTTGTCACCCAGTGCTATATACATTGTCCAAGGAGGTTGTGGGATCTCCCATTCGTTTCTATTATTCCCAAAATTTCATTTGGTCTGGTGTCAATTTATGTGTTCCTTCTCTCGTCAATGAATATTCAACGAATTTTCGCCATATATTCCAGAATCTATTTTCTTTTACTATACCTTTCTTAAAGTTTAACTCCCATGTTAGTTTTTCATTCAATGCGAGATCCCACATCTGCCCGTACCAATCTTCCACCTTTAACGTTACTTCACTTTTCCAATTTTTTGCAATACACATTCTTGCCATTACAAGCATCATTGACAACAACTCTTTCTTATCTTTGTCTATATTAACATTATCAACATCGGTCAATAGGGTGGTGCCCGGCCCCAACTTAAGACGTAATTCCAAGATTTTTCCTATCTCGGTCTCAATTTTTAACCAAAAATTTTCTACCACTTTACAATCGTACCACATATGAACATATGTGCCCAAGGTGTTTTTACACCTCCAACACATTTTATTATTCTTCTTATCTATCTGATATAATTTCATAGGGGTCAGGTACCACCTCCATAACATTTTAAAGTTATGTTCCTTTATTCTAACCGACAGAGATCTCATGATTCTTTTTCTCCATTTATTTTGCCACTCCTTTTCCGTTATCTTCATATTCAGATCCTGTTCCCATGTATTTCTTAATATTTCTTGTGGTTTACCTTCTACATTTATTATTTTATAAATTTTACTAACCAAATTTTACTAACCTTTAATTCCAATTTCCCCCTTCCTTATTTTCCATACTAATTCCTCAAATTCCGTCCTATCTCTTTCCAAGCTCCGTTCCCTCCAATATTTATTATTCCACTTGTTCAGCATTGCTATCTGAAACCAATTCAACTTCATCCGGGTGTATAGCTCTCTTTTCTTCTCATCATCTTTACAAACTCGTATCCAATCTTTCAACAGGAGAACCTTATTTGTCAACAGTAGTTCTTTCATCTCATTATCCATACTTATTGGGAACTTTTTCAAATCTTCTAATTCAATAATCGGTGAAATATTTGGGGCCAATTTCATTTTAATTTTCTTCCATACTCCCAACATTGATTTCATCATTCTATTTTTAACCGATATTTTTCCTATTTCCTTATCTAAAAAGAGGCTCTTACCCTCTTCCTTTATTTCCTTCATTTCAATTTCTTCCCAAATAACCGACTCCTTCATCAAAATCTTAACTACGTTCTTTATCTGGAATGCTTTGTAATAATTCTTTAGGCTAGGTATTCCTAAGCCCCCTTCTTTTTGAGATAAATACCACATTTTCTTTAAAATTCTAACTCTACGTCCTCCATTACAATAATTATTAAATAATTTTTGGAATTCCTCAATATCTTTATCCGTCAGTTGAATTGGTAAGGCATCAAATAAAAAAATTAGTTTTGGTAATAACATCATTTTAGTCAATGCTATTCTGCCGAACCAAGACAACTTCCGTTTTTGATACTGTAAAATTTTAACCTTAAGTTCCTTCTTTTGTTTATCATAATTTAATCTTTTCAAATCCTCTAACTTATCGGAAATAGTTATCCCTAGATATTTCAAATTCGCTTTGAAATTCGCTCCATCTGCGGTAAAATCAATTGTGATAACAACAGCGAAAGTTACAACAACAATGACAGCTACGACAACTGTAACAACTACAGCGGCAATTGCAGGGACAGCACCAACAACGATAGTAACCACAGCCACAGCAACAACACCAATATCGGCAATGGGGGAGGGGCAAGGATTTAAATCTGAATTTGAAAGCTTAAATGAGAAAATTGATAACCTGGGGGATAATATTGGAAAAATGATTGCCCAAATTAAATTGGACATGAAACAAGATCTGCAAGATGCGATAGGAAATCTTGTAAAGGAAATCAACGACCTGAAGGAGGATACAAATAACCTCAAAAAAGAACAAGAAGTCATTAAAAAAGAACAGACAACGATTAAAGCAGAGGTTATGGACTTGAGAAAGAGAGAAAAGGAGAGAGAAAATAAGGTTGGAGATCATGAAAAGAGATTAGAAAGCGTGGAAGAACAATTAAGACGATCAAACGTCATAATCCGAAAATTTCCAGAGAACTCTCCAGATAAATTAAAAGAAAGAATAGTGAAATGGCTTGATGAAATTATGGAAGATGGTTTCACGCCGCAGGAGGTTGTAAATGTATTCAGATTGGGATCAAGAAGAGGTAAAACTGGGTCAAGGAATGTCATGTTAAAATTTGCCAATGTGTCTGATAAACTGCGTTTAATGGCGCTTATACGGGAAAAAGGAACAGAGGTTCTAAAAGTGGAAGGTCATGAAATCGAAGTGTATAACGATATCCCAATTGAGGATCGATTTTGGAGACAATCGATGAAGCCAATTACAAAACGATTTCAGGAAAAGGGGATAAGGTACAATTGGAAATTTCCACGACAATTAAGCTTTTTTTATTTGGGAAGACGTTACTTAATTAGTGAGGGGCCTAATGTCTTGGATGTAATGACAGATGCTAAGTTAGTGGAAGCAGGAACCAAAGAATGGTTTGATTTGAAGGAAGAATTGATTATATCTGGTGGTTATAGAAGACGAGATAGTAATGGAAATGAGAATATGCCTAAAGGGGCGGAAGGAGGAATTGATCCGGGTGGGGAGTAGTTTCTGATCTCTCCCAAGCTCCTATGATTGATCGCACCCCCCCTCCCCTCTCTGAACTCCAGAGGCCATTTGTTAAAAGAAAATGGGGAGGGATAGTAGTAGATTGTTCAATGTAATTTTTTTAGATGTTTTCTTTCTTTTTTTCTTCTTTTTTACTCATTTGTATAAGGTGAAGGAAATGTTATATGTTAATCACAGGTCCGTAGGAGGAAGTGGGAAGTGTAAAAAATGGTGGGAGAAGCACAATAAATGAGGAATGTAAAAGTAATGACATGGAATGTGAAAGGTACTGGTTGTCAAGTGAAGAGAAGGAGGTTGGAAGCGGCGCTTAGGAAAGACAGACCGGATATAATCTTTCTTCAGGAGACCCATCAGAATTCGGAAAAATCCAATAAGTTATTTTTAGGATGGACTCAAGTTTATGAAAAAGCATATGGTTCTTCAAAGGCTAGGGGGGTCGCAACCTTGATATCAAATAGATTGGGATTTGAGATGATAAAAAGTATATCAGACCCAGAAGGTAGATATTTAATAATAAAGGGAAAAATAGAGGAAGAAGAAATAACGTTGGTGAACCTGTATGTACCAAATGAACATCAAAATAGTTTCTTAAATAAGGTATACCGAATATTAGAGAAGGAAAAAACAATAAAAATGCTTGTCGCGGGAGATTTTAATTTAATAGGATCAAATATAGATAGTACAAATACAACGAGAAGTGTAGGTGGAAATAAAATGCATGTGTTAAACAATTGGATGAAATCCCTGGGGTTGAAAGATACATGGAGGGTACTTAAAGGATTGGAAAGAGCCTATACATACTTTTCACAAGTGTATAATACATACTCCAGAATAGATTATATATTTGTTACGGATAATTTGATAAGTAATTTAGATGGTATAGAAATAGGAATTTTGAAAGAATCGGATCATGCAAAAGTTTTGTTGGAAATGAAGATAGATGCTATAAAGAGCATGAAAAATTGGAGATACGACGTTAGATTGTTTAGAGATAAAAAGTATAAAGATCAAATGGTAGAAAAATGGGAAGAAAACTGGAAATGGAACGATACAGGGGAAGTAGGAATAGGCATAGTATGGGATACAATGAAAGCAATATTTAGGGGTGAAAGTATTAAGATGGCAAGCATTAAAAATAAACAATTAAAAATTAAACAAGAAGAAACTGAAAAAGAGATTAAAAGGCTACAGGAGGAACATGCAAGAACTAAGGATAGAAAGGCTTACGAAAAGATGCAGGGACTAAGGAAGGAACTAATAGGAAATGATATGGAAAAGGTGAAAAGAGATTTAATATATTTAAAAAGAGAATATTTTGAATATAGTAATAAAAATTCAAAATTATTGGCAAGAGCGGCTAAAGAAAAAAGAAGTAGAAGGGAAATAGGGATTTTGGTAGATAAGGAAGGTATAAGATATAATAAGACTAAAGATAAATGTAAACTGATTAGAGAATTTTATCAAGATTTATACTCAAAAAAGAAGATAAACATAGATAAATTAAAGGATAGATTGGAGATGCAAATCAAGAATAAAATTAGTCAGGAGCATAAACAAAGAATGGAAGAATTAATAACTGAAAAAGAGATAAAAAAGGTAATAAATAAATTGAAATCAGATAAATCACCCGGAGAAGATGGATTACCCGCTGAATTTTATAAAGAGTTTAAGGATATAGTAATCCCGAAATTGTTAAATTTGTATAATGGGATTCTTAATGGGGAACAGTTACCTGCATCTTGGTATAGAACAATAATTGTCTTATTACCAAAACCGGGAAAGGATCTAGAAAAAGTAGAATCATATAGACCCATCTCCCTGATAAACCAAGATGCTAAGATTTTTACTGCAATATTGGCAAATAGATTAAATAGCTTCATGGATAAATATATAAATAAAGACCAGGCCGGATTCGTGAAAGGGAGACATATGGCGGATTTAGTAAGGCGAGTATTAGATTTAATAGATGTGGCAAGACAAAATAAAGAGAAAGTAGGATTATTATCGTTAGATATCTTCAAAGCTTTTGATTCTTTACAATGGGTAACAATTAACGAGATTATTAAGAGTTATGGATTCGGTAGCAGGTTTGTAAAAACAATAGAACAATTATACCAACAAGGATATGCTAAAATCAGGGTCAATGACGGCCTTACGGAGGAACTGAGACTAGAGGCAGGAACAAGGCAAGGGTGTCCCTTATCTCCAATACTATTTATTATGGCAATGGAAATATTAGCCAATACAATAAGGGAAGATAAAAGTATAGAAGGAATAATGGAAAATAAAATTAGTCTATACGCAGATGACACCTTATTAATTATGAAACAACCTAGAAGAACTATGGAAAGGATTCAAAAACATTTAAAGAATTTTGAACAAATTACAGGTTTGAAGGTAAATTGGGAAAAATCTGAATTGATCCTAAGTAATATTGGAAAGGAAGAACAAGAGAAAATTAGAGATGGCGATATTATTGTCTTCTGTTGCTGTTGTTGTTGTAATTGCTGTGCCATCTTCTTCACTGTCTCCTGTTCCTCCAAGTCCTTTATTTCCTGTTGCATTATTTTCTTCATCTCCTCTTCCTCCTCGTCCAACCTTGTAAGCCTTCTGAAGCTCCTATCTGAGGACGTTGGTCTTTGCCCTCTTGTCCAGGCCAATTTCTTCTCCTTCTCTTTCCCTCTCCCCTGCCGTTTCATCCAAATGTATTTCTAACTGCTTCGCTTTTATCAATTTACATAAACAATTTATCATTCAAAATTCACACTATATTTTAAATCTAACCAATTTCAATATATTTATTTCAAAGTATAATACTTAACCCTTATCCTCTCCTCCCCCTCCCCCTCCCCCCTGTGATATGTATGTGTGTGTATTTACACACACATATGCACACACATGCACACACAGGTAATCACCCGGATCTCACTCTGTATGAGGGTGATGGCGGGAAAAAGGTCAGTATCCCAATTTAGGCCTCATTAATTTCCCTCTTAAATTTCCGATATTTTAAAAACAAAAAAAGAAAAAGAAAAAAAAAGGGGGGGAGGGAGATAAAAATAAAAAGGAGGATGGTAAAACAAAAAAAGACCAAAAAGAAAAATTATATTTATATTTAAAAGAGAAAAAAAAAAGGTAAAAATTTTTAATAATGAAAAATATAAAAATTTCCCACAAGCGGTAAAAAAGAGGAGTTGAAACAAAAGCAGTTAGAAAGTTTCTTCAGACTTTAGCTCAAAAAGTAATTGGAGGGAGAGCCCACTTTATCTTGCTATTATGGGATAAATACAAAAGTAAAAAACACTGATAGATTCAGACTCCTGCTCTCCAAAATTTCAGATTAACGGCAGTTTATTTCCCTAGGCTCTGGTCCACAGCACCATCTTGCTTCACTTTATAGCTCCAAAAAAAATATATGCAGGGGCACACTTAAACTCGCTCCTTTTTCTTTAAAAGCCAATACTCCAAGTCCACAGCTTACATAACGACAAAGAGAGGGGAGCAAAAAGAAAAAAGGGAATAAGAAAAAAGAAAAGCAGGAAGTAGCTCTATTGTTCTCTTTACTTAGCCGCTGCTTTATCAGCTCCCACCGGCAAAACTCAATACGGAAAACCTCAGTCTCTTTTCTTCCCCTTAACCTCTTTGAAAGTCTTTGCAAAAATGCTCACCGTCTTGCTTTCTCCACTTCTCCCCTTTGTTCTTGTCCAGCTCCGCAAAGCTCCAACCGTCTCCGATCGAGGGGGTGGCGGGGGCGGGCGAGGTCCGCTTCAGCTTACCTCTTTCACACCCCGCCGAGATTGCCCTTTTCGATCCGATCGTCTGCTTATCCTCTTTGCCTGGACTTTTAATCAATTTCACCGGGACGACGATCTCCTCTTGTTTCCAATCTATCCGCTTTTCTTTTAAGAGCTCCGGGGACTCGTCGCCATTATAGGTCGCCCCTCCCCCCGCTCTCTCCAAGATCGAAACTCTAATTTATCTCCCTTTCCCAGCGCTGCTTTGGAGCCTCCAAAGTATTTTCCGTATCTATTTTTCCTTCTATTTTTTCTAATCCATTTTTTTGCCAATTTCAGGAGCTATTTTCACTTTTAAAAAATCACTTTCATTTCTCTCCATTCCGAGCAGAGAAAAGTTTGCCCCTCTCAGCCCTCCATCTTGACACGCCCCATCAAAATCTATTTTCTTTAATAATACCCTTTTTCTTATTTATTTCCCAAATTAATTTATCATTCAATGCTAAATTCCACATCTCCTTATACCACTCTTCTATCTTTATATTTATGTCATTTTTCCAATTTCTAGCTATGCATTGTCTAGCCGTTGTAAGAATTATTTCCAATAATTCTTTTTCATCCTTGTTTAGGTTAAAACCTTCTAAATCTGTTAACATGGTGGAACCCGACCCCAGTTTAATTCTCTTACCCATTATATCTTTAATCTCCTTCTCCACCTTTCTCCAAAATTCTTTGACCACAGTACAACTCCACCACATATGTTCGTATTTTGCAATTTCCTTTTTACATCTCCAACACAATTTATCTTTTTTATTATCCATTTGATGCAACCTCACCGGGGTCAGGTACCACCTCCACAACATTTTAAAGTTATGCTCCTTAATTCTAACTGATAACGTTCTCATTATCCTCTTTTTCCATTTATGCTTCATATATCTTTTTCAATCTTTATATTCAATTCCTGTTCCCAACTTGACATTAAGGCCTCATGTGGATCACCCTCGATATTCAGCATTTTATACAATTTACTAACTACACCCTTAATAGCTCTATCTCCTTTTCTTAATTTTGAAATCAACACCTCAAATTCTGTCATTTCTCTATACAATTCTGGTTTTCTCCAGTATTTACCATTCCATTTATTTACCATCACAGTCTGAAACCAGTTCAAGTTCATTTCAGCAAACAAATCATTTCTTCTATCATTAACTTTACAGGTCTGTATCCAATCTTTAAGAAGGGTTACACCATTTTTTTACCAATATCTCTTTTATCCTTTTATTTATTTTTACCGGAAAGTCTGCTATATCTTCCAATTCTATGATTGGTGAGGTATTTGGAGCCAAAACCTTCTTTACTTTTTTCCAAGTGTTTACCAGTCCCTTCATCATAGTATTTTTAGTTATTAATTTTCCCGAACTAACCCCTAAAAAAAGGATTTTGCCTATGTGTTTATCTTTCATTTCAATGTTTTCCCATAGAGCTTTTCCCTCAGCCAAAATCTTTACCACATTCTTGATTTGAAATGCTCGATAGTAAGACAACAAATTCAGCATCCCTAGTCCACCTTCTTTCTGAGATAAATACCATATTTTTTTGACAATCTTGATCTCTTTCCACCATTACAATAATCATTAAATAATTTTTGAAATTCCTTAATTTCCTTCTCTTTCATTTGAACTGCCAGAGCATCAAATAAAAAGTTTAACCTAGGCAAAAGCATCATTTTAGTGATAGCTATTCTTCCAAACCATGACAATTTTAGTTTTTGAAGATTCTTAATTCTAGCTTTAATTTCTACTTTCAAATTATTGTAATTCAATCTCTTCAAATCTTCAAAATTATATGAAATATTTACCCCTAAATATTTCAGTTTATCCTTAATTTGAATATTACCCATCCCTTTCATCCTCTTCTGATCTTCCTTACTTATATTACATAACATCATCTCCGATTTATCCCAGTTTATCCTCAAGCCTGTAATGTCTTCAAATTTTTTAAATTGAGTTTGAATCCTGTCTAAAGCCCTCTCTGGATGCTTAGCAATTATCAGAGTGTCATCGGCATACAAACTTATCTTAGTTCCCATGACTCCTTCTATTCCTTTATCATCCCTGATAGCCTTAGCTAACAACTCCATGGCCATAATAAACAAAATTGGAGATAACGGACAGACCTGTCTCGTTCCTGCTTCTAATTTTACCTCGTCTGTAACCTCATCGTTCACTCTAACAGTAGCTATGCCTTGTTGATATAACTGATCAATTATTCTTCTAAATTTGTTGCCAAAACCATAACTTTTAATTCTTTCCTGCAAAGAAGCAAATGCTTTAAATATATCCAAGGATATCAAACCTACTTTTTCCTTTGTTTGCCTCACTATATCCAATAAATCTAATGTTCTTCTTGTCAGATCCGCCATATGTCTTCCTTTCAAGAAACCAACTTGGTCTACTTCTATATAATTGCCCATAAATTTATTTAACCTATTTGCCAATATTGCCGTAAAAATTTTGGCATCTTGGTTGATCAATGAAATAGGTCTATAAGATTCCACTTTTTCTAGATCTTTTCCAGGTTTTGGCAGCAATACAATCGTGGTCCTATACCATGAGGTCGGAATTTGTCCCCCATCCAGAATATAATTGTACAATTTTACCAACTTCGGAACCACTATATCCTTGAATTCCGTATAAAAGTCAGCCGGTAACCCATCTTCCCCTGGTGCTTTACCCATTTTCAATCCAGCTATTACCTCTTTTATCTCTTTTTCTGTTATTCGTTCTTCCATTTTTCCTTATGTTCCTGTTTTATACTAGTATATTTTTGTCTCTCTAATTGAGTTTTGAGTTTGTCTATATCTATCTCTTTTTTTGCATATAAGGCCTGATAAAATTCTTTCACAATTTTACACTTCTCTAGTTTTATTACATCTCACCCCTTGTTCATTTATCAAGACTCCAATTTCTCTCTTTTCCCTCTTTTCTTTAGCTGCTCTTGCTAATAATCTTGAATTTTTGTTACTAAATTCAAAATATTCTCTTTTTAAATACACCAAATCCCCCTTCACTTTTTCTATATCCTTACGAACCAATTCCGCCTTTAATCTTTGCAAATCCTCAAAAACCTTCCTATCCTTTTTCCTTGCGTGTTCCTCCTGCAATTTCTTTATATCCTTTTCATTTTTGTCTTGCAAAGTCTTAAACTTTTTGTATTTAATACTAGCTAATCTAATACTTTCACCTCTAAAAACTGACTTCATGGTATCCCAGACCACATTAAAGTTTACCTCATCATTATCATTCCACTGCCAGTTTTCTTCCCACCTCTCGCTAATTTGCTTCTTACATTTTTGATCCCTAAATAGTTTGTCATCATATCTCCACGCCCTTCTCATCCTCTTTTTACCATCCATCCTAATTTCCATCACAACTTTCGAATGATCTGACTCCTTAAAAATCCCAACTTCTATTTCCTCCAGATTTCTAATCATATTCTCTGTTACAAATATATAGTCAATTCTGGAATATGAATTATGGACCTGTGAGAAATAAGTATAGACCCTTTCTGTTCCCTTAAGTTCCCTCCAAGTATCTTTCAGTCCCAAGGATGTCATCCAATTATCCAATGTTTGTCCTTTAATTCCTTTTCCACATCTTAATATATTTGTACAATCTAAATTCGATCTTTTCAGATTAGAATCCCCAGGCACAATCATCCTCGTTGTTTTCTCTCTTACCAATATTTTACGATTTTTTTCTAAGAATTCAGTCTGATGATCATTTGGGGCATATACATTCACCAATGTTATTTCCTCCTCATCTATCTTCCCTTTCACAATCAAATATCTACCCTCGGGGTCCGATATCCTATTAACTATCTCAAACCCCAGTCTAGTCGCTATCAAAATTGCCACCCCTCTTGACTTTGATGTGCCGTATGAACTCTCATAATGCTGCATCCAGCCTAAAAAAAATTATTTATATCCTGAGCTTTTTGATGATTTTCCTGAAGAAAAACTATATCTGACCTATCCCTCTTCAACGCTGATTGAATTCTTCTCCTCCTAATCTGTGAGCCTGTACCTTTCACATTCCACGATAATATTTTAATAGACCTCATAATATAATTACCCACCTTCTTCTACCATCTCTGATTTCTCCCTTGGATGTGATGCCATCTAACCCACAATAACTAAAAAAACAAAAAACAAAAAAACAAAAAACATTCACTAATATCCTCCCCGCTTCTTGAGCCAAAAAGAACGCCTCCGTCATCCAAAAAGGGGAGGGGGGGAACATGAAAGACGACGTTACAATGAAAGCTCAAGCGCTAATATACCTCTTATACAAAATCTGATTTAATTCACAATCTTACATCAACTCATCTTCCCTACAAACATCCCACCTATTTTCCAGCCTGCTGACCCTCACTTCCCCCCATTTCAGTTACCATCAACACTTGCAACTCCGGCTCTTCTGTGTCCTCTCCTCCCGCTGCCCCCTCCTCCCTTGCTCCACCGTAATCCCTTTTTATTGTCCCAGATTCCAACAAGGCCTTCCTCAATGCCAACCATTCCCTTGAAGATGCCTTAACCAAGTCACTCATACACATATATTCCAACGCATCCATCTCTGCATCAATCACATGCAACCTCCTTTCATGAAAGAACCTCAACTGTTGTGGATATCGCCAGTTGTATTTTATCCCTTTTTCCGTCAGAAATCTTGTTACTGGCTTCATCTTATACCTCCAACCACGTTACTTCATTGAAATATCATTGTATATTTCCACATCATTTCCATCCATTTTTAAAGCACCAGATCCAGCTTGTTTTAAAAAGGCCATCACCTTCAATTTGTCTCCCCAGTTTGCAAATTTAACCAACACATTCCTTGGTCCCACTCTGTACACACTTGCAATATCCTCATGAACAAAAACTTTTCCCATATTCAAATTATTTAACCAAACAATTATTCTATCTTTTAGCTTATCTGGCATTTGTTCCACCATTTTGCGTATCAAAATATTCTGTTTTCTCATCATCTCTTCCATAACATCGATTCTTTTTTCCTGCACATCCACTTTCATCTTAATTTCCTTTTCCTCCTCATGTAACCCTTTAATATCCCCCTGCATCAATTTCATATCATTCTTCTTTAATTTTACATTAGCATCCATTCTTTGAAAATTAAGATCCACTTTCTTTGAAAAATCTGTAAACATTGTAGCCAATTTGTCCTGTTTTCCCATAATTTCACTTTTGTCTTTCGCTCTTGACTCCTCCATCTTTTCCATTTTCTTGAATAACTTCCCAAATTCTACCATTATCTGTGTTTGATCAAGTGGTGGTGGTTCCGGAGATGATGTCGGAGGAGATGGGTCTTCTGATAAAAGGTTACCTTTTTTTTTGGCTTCACAACTTCTTCTTCCTTGCTCTTTCCCCTTGCAACTTTATCCATTGTAATATCAAATAGCAACTTCAACCCAGCAACTTTTCTTACACCCTCTTGTCTCTCAACTTGATGCTGCTCCAGAGTTATAATCCAATTGTGTTAAGTCACTCAACAAGCCAAGAATCAAACCATAAAAGAGTTAATATATCCACCACAGGCAAGGAAATGTTTGTTGGTATTATGTCTCCCATGTGAAGGTCAAACAAAAAGCAAAAGCCAGACCAAGCAAGATAACGTGACTGTAATCCAGTAACAAAGAAGGGGTACTCCAACAGCCACACTTTCAATACTGAGGCCAAATGATTCCAAGCCAATACAATCCAAAAATACAAAAGGGATCTTGCTGATATAAGCCAAATTTATATTCCACCTGGTAATCCAGTAGCTTGATTGAAGACTTTCTCCAAAAATTGGCAATGGTTTATTGTAATCCACCTTATAACAATGTTCCGATAAGCAAATCCCCCAGTGTATCTAGGGACTAGTATCCAAACTCTTGCAAGGAAGAAGGAAGAAGACGGAGAAGGAGGGGCAAAACAGGGATTCAGGCAAAAGTCAAGAAAAAGGAATACTTAAATTGTATTTTTTTTAAAAAAGGAGATCCAGCACATATCTATTTAGTCCTCTGGTGCGAACGCCAGCCACATCTTCTGCACCGACTGCGGCTTCGCAGGGTGTCCCTCCTCCCTTCTTCTCCAAAGCCTCCAAAATCTCCAATCGCCCCTTTAATCTCCGTCCCTTCAACAACACACACACTCCAAAATCTTCACCTTCTTGTCCCCCTTCCTTCCTTCCTTTCTCTCCCTTCCGTCCGTAAAACTCCAAAAGCTTCTACCATTGTTTCCCCTCTTTAAGTTTCGCTTTCTGCCACCACCGCCACCATTATCCCTCCTTTCCCACCGTCTTACTTTCTTTCACGTCCTCGATCCTTCAATCACTTGCCTTCCTTCGTTCCATTTTCCAATCCACCCCCGTCCGTAACGCAGCCGGTAATCTTAGTTTCAGCCTTTATTTTTCCAGTAAACTTACAGCTTCTTACTCCAATCTCCTCGATCCCATTCACCGCGGAACCGCTGGGAGAGTCGCGGCTTTCGCCGCTTGCCTCCCCAGCCAAATCCGCTCTCAAACTTCGATCTTCAGTTCAGATTTTTACTTGCTGGATCTTTACACTTTCCTCATGTAGAATCTTTTGAAATTATTTGTATTCAGGTTTAATTTCTCATTTAATTCCTCATTGAAAAGCGTGAGCCCACAAAAAAGTGTGTTAACTCGTCGTCATCTTAACCACGCCCCCCATGTAGGGCTTTAAAGGTCAAAACCAGCACCATGAATTGCACCCGGAGACAAACTGGTAACCAGTGCAGTCCCTGAAGCAGTGTTGAGGCATGGGCATAACGTCGACACCCCCAGCCCCATGTAGAGCGCATTACAGTAGTCTAGTCTGGAGGTCACCAGAGCGTGAGTGACCATGAGCAAAGAGTCCCGGTCCAGGAGCGGGCGCAACTGGCGAATCACCCGAAGTTGGGCAAAGGCCCTCCTGGCCACAGCCACCACCTGTTCTTCTAGCAGCAGCCGCGAATCCAGGAGGACCCCAAGTTACACACCAGGTTGGTTTGGGCAAAACAGCCCCATCCAAAACCAAAGATGGTAGCTCCCGGGATAACGCAGGACCCCCTATCCATAGCCACTCAGTCTTGCTAGGATTCAGCTGTAGCCCATTTGCCTCCATCCATACCCCAACAGCCTCTAGACAGCTGGAAAGGACTTTGACTGCATCACTGGGGTCCCCATGGGCTGAGATGTACAACTGTGTGTCATCCACGTACTGGTGGTACCGCACCCCGTGGGAATGGATGATCTCACCCAGCGGCTTCATTTAGATGTTAAATAGGAGAGGAGAGAGTACCGAGCCCTGAGGCACCCCATATTTTAGGGGCCTAGGACTCGACCTCTCATCCTCCAACCACACCGACTGGGTCCGGCCCCTCAGAAATGAAGAAAACCAGGACCACACCGTGCCCTGGATCCCCAATCCTCGGAGCCATTCCAGAAGGATACCGTGGTCAATGGTATCGAAGGCCGCTGAGAGGTCAAGAAGAGCAAGGACGGATGGATGACCACCATCCACTCTCACCAGAGATCATCCATCAGCGTGACCAATGCAGTCTCAGTACCATATCCAGGTCTGAATCCTGACTGGAATGGGTCCAGATATTCCGCTTCATCCAGTACCCCCTGCAGCTGATGTGCCACTGCCTTCTCCAGAACCTTCCCCAAAAAAGGAAGGTTGGAGACAGGTCTGTAGTTGGTTAGGATTGCTGGATCGAGGGAAGGTTTCTTCAGGAGGGGGCGCACAAGAGCATGTTTCAGCAGTGCAGGAAACATCCCCTCTCGAAAAGACGGGTTAATTATAGCCCCGACCCAGCCACCTGTCATCGTCTTAGAGGCTTTTACCAGCCAGGCGGGACAGGGATCCAATGGACAATTAGTGGCACGGACCACCGCAAGGAGCCTGTCCACTTCATCCGGGGCAACTGGATCAAACCGATCCCAGGTAACACAGCAAGACTGCGCACTGGCTCCCCCCGGACCCTCCCCGTCCACGCCAAGTTTGAACCCCAAGCGAATCCGATTGATTTTCTCCACCAGATGGTCAGCAAAGTCCTCAGCCGATCCCTGCCAACCAGGCACAGGCCCCGCCCTACCCAGGAGGGACCTGGTCACCCGAAACAGGGTGGCTGGGCGATTACCAGAGAAGGCAATAAGGGAGGTGAAATACTGCCTCCTCACCACCCCCTTCGCCACCAGGTAGGCCCTAATAGCGGCTCTATCTAGTGTCCAATCAGAATCACTCTGGGTCTTCTCCCAGTGGCGCTCAAGGCGTCTCTTTGCCCGTTTGAGCTCCCGTAGTTCTTCAGTGAACCACGGGGATGACCTAGCTCCACGGGCTCTGAGAGGCCGTAGTGGAGCGATTACATCCAAGGCAGATGTCGTCGACCCGTACCACAGGTCAACAAGTGCCTCAGGTGAATCGTGTCGCCGATCCAGAGGAAATTCCCCCAGTTCCCTCTGGAATCCATTCGGATCCATCAGTTGCCGGGGGCGGGCCACTTTAATCGACCCTGCCTCCTTACAATGAAGTGTCGCCCCCAGAAAGTCTAGAGCCACCAGAGAGTGATCTGACCAGGGCACAGGTCTAGCTTCTATAAACTCAGATCACTCTGCCACTGCAGAAAGATCCTGTTCATGCAAGTTATACCTGTGTAGATATGTTGGATGTCATAACCAGCAACATGTAATTGTATAATTCAATTGCGCAATTACCCACCTCCAAGGTTTCCTTCCAGATAAGAGCATATAAGATTGCTGTCTCGTTCCTGTTTTAGACTTCGGTCTTAATGCTGTTATGCTATTATACAAAGTAATGTTGCAGAAAGCTATCCTGCTGAAGATAATCTGGTGATGTGAAGACCATACCAAGTCTATTCTCTCTGACCTAACATAATTGCCCAGGTCCTCAGTCTTTGGCCTTTGCTGAAAGGAGTTGGCAAGGGGAAAAACCATACCCAGAGACCTGGGACCTTAAGATTCATGAAGTGTTAACTTAGAGTAAATATCACTTTTATAAATTACTATGTGCAAGTTGTATCACAGAGGTCACCAAATGCTTATTAAAGTTTTACTTTAATAACTGGCTGACTACTGGAGGAACTCATAATGTAAAGGTCTTTTTAAAGATCAGCTCTTTGGGGTGAGGAAGATTCTCACCCCCCTCCCCTAAACTGAGCAGTATGAGGGGACTGAACCTTGTGAACCTCTGGTGAAATTATGTATTACATTGCTGTTAATAACACCATCCAGGCACAATGGACTTCAGCAAGCACTAATGACAGCAATAGCCATTTGAACAAGGGTTAATGCCAGTAGGGAAATGGCAATGTTACAAAAGTTATTCTAGGGGAATTTATAATGGAATCTGAATGAAGAGAGTGCCATATTTAATAATATATAAATCATGCAGATTTGATAATTCTTCTGCCCAAGAGACTATTGCGAAGATAGCCTTAGTATCGACTTACTAGCTGTGTCACTTGCAGCTGCAAAAAGGATGGCTTCTGGCATGGTGATCATTTAATAGGAGAGAGTACATTAAAGTGCTTTATTTTCATTGTGCATACTTGCCTGCATTATGCACACATTTTTACTAAAATGGCAGAACTTGTAGTTCTCTCTTCCAAACACCATAATTTGGAGAGTGGATTCAAGCATAGCTGTGCCTACATCCTATATTGACAAGGCATCCATACTTCCCTGCCTGGCCTATAGGGGGAGACACAGGCTGCAAGGGCCAAAGGCTTGCTGGTGCAATGGTTATACTGCTGTACTACAACCCAACCTGCTAACATTATAAATTCAATCCTGATGGGGATTTAGGTTCACTCAGCCTTCCATGAGGTCAGTAAAATGAATACCCAGCATGTTGGGCAAAAATCCTAATGACCTTGTGAACTACCCAGAGAGTGCACTGCTATGGGGTGGTATATAAGTGTAATTGCTATTGCTTCTTTTTTAATAATAATTTTATTGACTTTTAAAACAATACAAATATAACAACAATACATATGAATAAGCACAAAGTAAAGGTTTCCCTTGCTCGAAAGCCAGTCGTATCCGACTCTAGGGTGCAGTGCTCATCTCTGTTTCTAAGCCGAAGAGCCAGCGCTGTCTGCTTCTGCAGACATTTCCGTGGTCATGTGGCAGGCATGACTAAACACGGAACGCTGTTACCTTCCCACCAAAGTGGTCCCTATTTATCTACTTGCAATTTCTTGCTTTCGAACTGCTAGGTTGGCAGGAGCTGGGATGAAGACGGGAGCTCAAAAAAACTACAAAAAACTACAAAAAACTACAAAAAAGAAAAAAAAGAGAAGAAAAAAATACAGCCTACCCTAATACATTTTTAAAGTATCATTAAGTTTCACTAACATATCTACTAACATTACTGAAAACATTTATATACTTCAATATTCTTTATGTTGTAACTCCATAAAAACAAAAACAACATATTTCACACCCAGTGCTTATTTACAGTGGCCTAGATAGTTCGGAATATCTCATATTTCAAGACCAAAAACTTCTTTGTTCGGGTACAGGTCTGCAAGTTTCAACCTCGATAAGTGAGTGATCCACAAAAGGTTTCCAAATGTTCCAAAATCTATTCTCTCTCATAATGCCCTTTTTTGTCTTTATTTCCCATGTCAATTTATCATTCAATGCTAAATTCCACATTTCTTTATACCACTCTTCAATCTGTATAATTATATCATTTTCCCAATTTTTTGCAATACATTGTCTACCCGTTGTGAGCATTATTTCCAATAATTCTTTTTCATCTCTATTTAAATTAAAAAATTCTACATTTGTCAACATGATGGTATCTGACTTCAGTTTAATTCCCCCCCCAATATATCACTGATCTCTTTTTCAATTCTTGTCCAAAAATCCTTTATCACCCTACAACTTCACCACATATGTTCATAAGTTCCCATTGTATCTTTACATTTCCAACATAATTTGTCCTTTTTATTATCAATCTGATGTAACCTCACTGGTGTCAGATACCACCTCCATAACATTTTATAATTATGTTCTTTAATTCTAACCGACATAGTTCTCATTATCCTCTTTTTCCATTTATTTCTCCATGCATCTCTTTCTATCCTTATATTCAAATCCTGTTCCCACCTTTGTTTCAAATCTTCCTGTGGATCACCTTACCTATTTATTAAATTATAAAGTTTGCTTACTAAACCCTTAATATTTCTGTCACCTTTTCTAATTTTTAAAACCAATTCTTCAAATTCTGTCTTTTCTCTATCTATATCAAATTCTCTCGAATATTTACCATTCCAGTTATTAACCCTCAATATCTGAAACCAATTCATTTTCAATTGTTCAAACAGCATTTTCTCCCTACCTTCATCTTCACAGAACCGTAACCAATCTTTCACCAAGGAAACTTTATTTTTATCCAAAATTTATATTTCTTTATCTATTTTCAATGGAAAACTTGCTATATCTGCTAATTCCAAAATTGGAGAGTTATTCGGGACCAGATCTTTTTTCATTCCTTACCACACATTCATCATTCCCCTCATCATTTTATTGTTTGTAACACACTTGCCCATACTTCCCCCCAAAAAACCATTTTACCTATATTCCTATAATCTTTCATCTCAATCTCCTCCCAAATTACTTTTTCTCTTGCCAAGATCTTCACCACATTCTTGATTTGAAAAGCACGATAATATGCCACTAGATTTGGCATTCCTAGACCCGCTTCATTTTTAGGCAAATACCATAATTTTTTGGTAGTCTAGTCTCTCTCCCCCCCCCATTACAAAAATTATTAAACAGCTTTTGAAACTCATTAATTTCCTTGTCCTTCATTTGAATTGCTAATGCATCGAATAAAAAAATAATTCTGGGCAACAACATCATTTTACTAAGTGCAATTCTATCAAACCATGACAATTTCAACTTTTTGAAACTTTGTATCCTAGTCTTAATTTCCATTTTCAAACTATCATAATTCAATCTTTTGAGCTCTTCCAATCTATTCGATATAATTATACCCAAATATTTCAGCTTATCTTTAATTTGGATATTACTCATTCCCTTTATCTTCCTCCTCTCCTCTTCACCCATATTACACAGCATCATTTCTGATTTGTCCCAATTAATCTTCAAACCCGTAATATCATCAAAATCTTTAAATTGTATTCTAATTCTATTCATAACCCTCTCAGGATGTTTTGCAATTATCAACGTATCATCCGCATACATGCTTATTTTATTCCCCATTATCCCTTCTATTTTACCATCATCTCTTATAGCATTTGCTAATATTTCCATTGCCATGATAAAGAGTATAGGGGACAAAGGACACCCCTGTCTAGTACCCGCCTCTAATTTTACCTCATCTGTAACCTCATCATTTACTCTGACACTACTATTCCTTTCTGATATAATAAATCTATCACCCTTCTAAATTTATCACCAAATCCGTAGCTTTTAATTATTTCCTTAATCGAGGTCCACTGTAAGGAATCAAATGCCTTGAAAATATCCAAAGATAT
Organism: Bradypodion pumilum; assembly: GCA_035047305.1. Taxonomy (NCBI): domain Eukaryota; kingdom Metazoa; phylum Chordata; class Lepidosauria; order Squamata; family Chamaeleonidae; genus Bradypodion; species Bradypodion pumilum. The sequence goes on along the minus strand of JAWDJD010000004.1, from coordinate 278,758,513 downwards.
TAATCCCACTTTTTCCTTTGTTTGATTCACATTATCTATTAAATCTAGAGCTCTTCTATTCAAATCTGACATATGCCTTCCTTTTTAAAAATCCCACTTGATCTAAATGTATATACTTCCCCATAAATGTATTTAAACGATTAGCCAATATTGCTGTGAAGATCTTAGCATCCTGATTTATAAGGGAGATTGGTCTGAAAGATTCTACTTTCTCTAAATTCTTTCCCAGTTTTGACAACAATACTATCATGGTCCTATACCATGAAGTCGGAATTTGTCCACCATCCAATATATAATTATATAATTTTACCAACTTCGGTACCACAACCTCTTTAAATTCCTTATAAAAATCAGCCGGCAATCCATCCTCTCCCCAACTTCAATCCCGCAATTACCTCCTTTTCCGTGACTTGTTCTTCCATTTTGTCCCTATGTTCCTGTTTTATTCCAATCATTATTTGTCTCTCTAATTGCTTTTTAAGTTTCTCCAAATCTATCTCTTTTTTTTGCATACAAAGCTTGATAAAATTCCTTCACAATTTTACATTTATCTTTCGTCCTATTACATCTTGCCCCTTGGTTATCCACCAAGACTCCAATTTCTCTTTTTCCCTTTTATCTTTTGCCGCTTTTGCCAATAATCTTGAATTTTTATTACTTTCTGACCCCTTAATCTCTCTTCAAGAATCCTTCAAGCCTAATACCACCATCCAATTATCCAAGATCTTCCCTTTAATACCTGTTCCACACCTTGTTATATTTGTACAATCCAAATTTGATCTCACTAAATTGAAGTCGCCTGCCACTATCATTTTTGCCAATTTTTCTATTAACAAAATTTCCCCAATTTCGTCATATGTTGGAATGGACACCAGACCAGCTTAGAGATAGAATTGTTCAATGGTTAAATGATTTAAAAATGGGGAAAGACTTTGTACAGGAGGACATTGTAAGTGCATATAGAGTGGGGCCGAGAAAGGGTAAAGGTGCACAAAGAAATGTTTTGGTCAAATTTGCAAATTGGGGGGATAAGCTTAAAGTAATGGCATTCATAAAACAAGCTGGTTCTGGCGCTCTGAAAATTGATGGGTCTGATGTGGAAGTATATAATGATATTTCTATTAAGGAGCATGTTTGGAGGTACAAGATGAAGCCGGTAACTAAACTGCTGATGAAAAAGGTGTAAGATATAATTGGTGATTTCCACAACAGCTAAGACTTTTCTATGAAAAAAAATGCAGGTGATTGATTCTGGGACCGATGCACTGGAATATTTGAGTTTGCTTGATTTGGTTAAGGCAGGTTCAAATGAGTGGTCAGTTTTAAGAAAAGAACTATTGGATTTGGGAGCTATAAAAAGAGATTATGAGGGAGAGGGAGGAGCCACTGGAGGAGGGCAATCAGGAGGAATGGAGGAGGAATTATCATTAATTGTGGTCAAGGAAGAGTCAAGCAAAGGTTTGAAAAAGAAAGTATTGTATGTATGAATTTTTATTTGAGATAATGTTTTTATAAAGGTGTTTTTAAAGTAGAGAATGTGCCCTCGAGCATTAACTATGACGTACATCTTGCATGTCCCCCCCCTTTGGAGGACGAAGGCGGCTTTTTTTTGGATGAAGAAAGTGGGGAGGTTGATATTGTGTGTTTTTTGTTCAACGTTTTGTTTTAATTATTGTAGGTTAGAGGTAGCATGCCTAATGGAGAACTCGGAAGAGGTAGAGGAGGGTGTTAAATTTAGTTATGAGAAGTATTAAAGTTTTAACGTGGAATGTAAAAGGTACAGGATCTGTGTTTAAGAGGAGAAGGATAGAATCAGCATTGAGGAAGGACAGACCGGATATAGTCTTTCTACAGGAAACTCATCAAAAATCTCAGGAAACAAATAATTTGTTTTTAGGTTGGATGCAACATTATGAAAAGGCTTATGGTACATTAAAAACAAGAGGAGTCGCAGTTTTGATCTCTACTAGATTGGGATTCAAGATAATAAAAAGTATCTTGGATCCAGAAGGTAGATATTTGATAGTGAAAGGGAAGATAGATGATGAGGAAATAACTTTGGTGAATATATATGCTCCAAACGAATGTCAGGCTATTGCTATTGCTAAAGGGTAGCAGGAAACAAACTTTATGTTGCAGGGCTGAACTCTGATTGTTGAAAAGTGATTAGGCCACTTCACAGAACAGGGTGGGCAATTGACATCTGGCTAGGTAACTATCATCATCTTCAATTAACTCATTAGCAGATGTGTAATCCCTCAATGTTTATATTACATCCACCTACTAACCATTTACAACTCAACAGAGCCAAACTTCACAGCTATAAATCTGAACCCCAATCTGGGATATGTTGTTATTGCTGGCTGCAATGCATCGCGGCGCCAAAATGGCTGCCACGCTCTTTGCGCCCCCCCACCCGGACTCAGACATCCAGGTGAGTTAGGGGGCATGGCCACCCTCTTTAAAAGGGGTGGCCATGCGGCAGCTCAGCTGCCATTTTGTCGAAGCGACGGAGAGGAGACGTTTTCCCCTCCACCCCCTCCCTAGTGGACAGTGTGAGTTTTCTGGTCGCTTCGGGACCGGGTGGGAATTTTTGGCTTGAACCTACAATTGGCTCTCTGGTTCTTGCTTTTTTGCCCATCCCACACTATTGCTAGTGTTTGAGATAAGGGGTAAGTTGACTTTGGTCACTTTTGGCGGGTAGCACTGGTAAGGTAACAGATTTATGACACATAGGTATCCGGCAGGTTCACAATTGACTGGCCAACACGTAGATAGGTACAGGGGAATAAGATTGGCCGGTCAAGGGCGAACCATGCAAGGGTTGATGGCAGGAGCTGCACAGCCTGCATCACCCTGATATTGAACGGATACATGTCATAGGGTGGGGTCAGTAGATAGTATATTGACTCCGGTCAACTATTTGTTTGTGTCAACAAACAAATTGATACAAATAGATACATGTAGCCAATTTCCATTGGCATTTTGGGAGGAACCTTACCAGTGTTACTGCGGGCTGCTTGCCTTAAAGAATTACAATTGGATGATACACCAATTGAAAGTGATAATTCGGACTAGGGCATTATTCAATAAAAGTGGCCCGATGCCTTTAATCCAATACCGGTGTCTGAGTCTTTCTTTGGGGGGTGCGCCTGCAAATAGTAGCGCGGATTTGCAAACTTATCTGTGATGTCAGCCAACCATTGTCTACCTCTGTGCTCGATATGTATAAATTAATGCCACAAAGTCTCACTCTTATGTGTGACAAAGTGCACTTGATGCAGGAAAACTAACATTAAAATACAGAAGTTAATCCTTAAGGTGCCACAATGTTCTTTTTTGTCTGTTTAATCTCGGATAGGCCTCTGTTCTATCTTGTAGCTCATGTTCTACCTTAAAAGTCCCATTTCAAAAACAGACTCATAGTTCCCTCAAGTTATGCCTCCATCTTTTTTTCATCATCACTTTCCCCAAGTCTTCTGTAGTTGTTCCCACTATCAGAAAGAGTTGTTTAGACCCTTTGTGAAAGAATAAATGGCACCAAACTCTTCTCTGATACTTTGTGCCACCTTCATAACTCTTGGACCTTGTACTTGTCCTTGTGCAATCACTATTTAAACACCAATTTCTTCCCACAACAAAGGTCTAGGCCTCCCACTGTTAGTACTTTGTGAATGCAAACAAGAAATGACATTTATCCTTCCTAAGTAAAAGGAATTGATGGTTAATTTGCCCCAGAAAGTGAATTCCAAAGCAATGCACAGCATACAGGGCACAGCCGACCATTTGATGGATGAGGCAGTTGTCTTAGTTGTGAGGGCCCTGGGATGGGAGTGGAGCATGAACGCCACAACTACCAGCTGCATAATGCCATCTAGCTGTCTATCACTGCCAGCCAAATGTTTTGGCCACTGGTCCCACAATCCCTTGGAATGAAGGATTATTCAAGTAGCCAACTGAGGATTGGACAGAAGCCTCTGGAGCTTCTGCACTTCTCTGTTTGCTGCTCTTCTTACTCTGCTCTTTCCCTCGTGGGGTCAGCTTCCCTTCCTGACTCAAGAAGTGGGAGAGGTTCTCTTCTCATAAGACAGCACATAGAATGATGATACATTTTGTTATCATTTTTGTGTTAACATGGTGTGGGAGTGCTGACCCAAAATATTTTGCTACCAGAAGCAGTTCTGCAACTGGTGCCCTTTACTTACCCAAGTTAGAGTGGACAGTGCCCAAAAGCATTTGACACATGAGGCAGAAAATCCAAGTCATCTCTAACCCACTTTGATAATAAAAATACAATAAGAGTTAGTTCAGCTAACAATGTTTTGTTCTTTCATGACACCCAACATCTCCTGATCCACTTTACCTAATAGTAAAGCCAACCTTGGGATGTAGGGATTTAAAAAATTATCTATATTTCTCTTAGAAGAAATAATTATTTCATTCAGAATTGATTTCCCAAATGAAACACCTTTATTTATTTGCACAAAAGTTGCTATCCCTTTCTTTTTCTCCTCCCCAAGACAGGAGTTTTTTTAAAAAATAACAAGGGAGAAAAATAAATATAAGGATATAAGTAAATGTCATCTGTCACTAAAACAAAATTATCAAACTAGTAGAAGCAGCACAAAACCACAATAAGCCAAGAAACCAAATGACACCCCACTGAAAGCTGTAGCAGAATGAAACATGCATTTTTTTAAAAAAATGTTTTCAGTGAAATGTACATAAAGGAGAAGCTGTCACCTGGTGTCAGGCAGTTGCACATAAGGGTGGTACTAAACAGAAAATCCTTGTGTGCTTTGGCCTCAGCATTCTTCTGGAAGATAATGGCATGCCTATCATTTAAAAGATGGGCAGGTTAATGTTGGAATAAATGGACCTTTGCTTTAGGTATCTTGCTCCAGAGTGAAGAGTGCTAAGCATAACAATTGGCACCTTGAACGGCAATTAGCAATGAGCAAACAGTGTGGGTGTTATAATAAAGTTGTATGATCCTGTTTTGTTCCAGTCAAGGTTTAAATGGCAGTATTATGTGATACTCGGAACACTTCTGAGTGGGTTTCAAAGACAGATCCACATAAAGCATGTTACAGTGGATCCAAACAATATGCAGTAAATACATACAGGATAGTGACAATTCTTTCTCTATCATGAGGGGAGGGAAACAGGTCCATCAGTCAAAGGGAGTCAAAAGTTGCACAGTCTAGCTGCTTATTGACAGAAGGTGGTGCTGTTGATTAGCAACAGCCATTCTTTTTCCTTCCCTGCACTAGAAAGGAGATGATCAATTTGCTATCACTGCAGTCATTTTTTATTGAACTTAAAAGAAACAACCATCTGGAACTTATTCCAGTATTTGACTATAGTTATTTTACTGCTTAACAGTGACCTACAGAATTTTAACCACGTTATCCTGCCTTTTTAATGTAAATTGGAGAAAACAGCCAGCCCAAATAAGCACTATAATGCCATATATAGTGTTGTGTTATAGGCATTTAATGATATTAAATTAATTTTCTGCTAGAAAAAGGTTATCCCACAAATCAGCTAGAAGGTTGTACTCCAGTCACATACAGAGATGGCACTTGAATCCCATATAGTGTCTCTACTGTGACTGTAGCAGAAAGTGGAATTTTCACAAAATATTGTCAGAAATGGGGATTAAAACATTGGGCACCCCTATTTAAACAAAATATTGTAAGAGAAGTACAAAATAATAGAGGAGAAATAATATTTAGTACATTGCTATAAAACAGATCTGTTTAGCCAATTACATCTTATGTACAAACCCTAAGCATTTAAATTTTCACTTGTGGGCATCATTTATTAATATGAACCATGTCATTTTCTGTATGTGGCAGCTTAGCAGCTCAAAGACATCCAGCACAGAAATTATTATCATCTCTGATGCTTTCAAACTTTTCTTGGATGTTGTTACTAAGATCTTTGTATGAGTGATACCTGTTTTGTATTACATTTCCTATGACCACGTAATCCCAATGAGTAGGAAAAGTGAGCTGCAGCAACATGTTTAGGAGCTTAAGGGTGTAAAATGTAATGAAGACACAGCAAGATATTGTTTGCTGCTTCAGTTGTAGTGAGAATATGAGGAATCACTGTTACTAGAAGATATGACAGAACATGGGGCCAGTGGCAGATATAACATCAATCAAGTTGAGATTTATTGTATCAAATGAATCGATACATAAAATTAAAAATACTTTACAGGAACGTTAAGCAGTTTTTATACCTAGAACACAATCATTTTAAGGCAAAAAATATAACATGATAGAAAATAGCACATGTCTTCTTTAGTGGTCTAATAATATTACAATTACAATAAACTTAGAAAAATAAGAATTTGCCTCTGGACAGGATAAGTACTTCACTTCAGGTTTTTAAAAATCAGAAACCCAGACAATTTGTTGGAAAATTGTTTACCTTGTATTAAAAATAGAAAAAGACAAAATGTTTCAAAAAGTTCAAAATGTCTTTTTTAAAAAGCACTTGGAACAAAAAACTAACAAGTTGAGAAAGGCTGAAGCAATTAAGAGAAAGACATCAAAAAATAAAGAAACCTTAGCTAATTTATCTAATACTCACTTATTAGCTTAGCATCAAAACATATTGTACTGTGCAAAACATTTAGGCCACCACCAGCTGGTTGATAAAGACAAAAGCACTTTCTGCCCCCTCTTTTCACACAGCTGAAGTCATTTTCCAATTAACACAATACCAAGAAAGGAGCTAATTTCACCTTGAAAGTCTTGTTTAAGAAAGATAAACTGCAGGTGCTGCTCCCTTCTTGTTACTGGCAGATACTGCCCTCTCCACTCTTAGCCAGCCATTCCCAGGCAGTGACAAAGAAGCTTGAATTTTTCAAAATAATACCATGTTCCTCTATTTCTCAGGTTCTTCACATCCTACAAATTATAAATTCCACTCACCTCCAGTTTTAGAAAACAAACTGCAATACTATCCTGGAACAATATAAAAAAGTTGATTTTAATAATTTCCTATGGACACAATCTTCTCAATAACTGTTTTTGTGAATTCCCTCCATAGTACTAATAAAAACTTTGGGTTGCCCAGACCACTCATTGGACAGCTACCTTTCCCAATGGGTTTGTCGGGCTTTGCAAACAATCCCGAGACCATCCTGGCTCGACTGGAAAGGCGATTGGGTACGGGCAAATAAGTAATAGGGAGCAACAGCGACTCCATGTTTCCTTGGCTGAGGGCACTGAAAGCAGTGGAACAGAAGTCAGCCAAATGTCACAATGCCTCATAAACAACATACAGTGTCTGGCTCACGTCCATGAACTGAGCTGAGCAAAAGCAAAACGCAGCTAGACAAAATAGCTATGCGTAGGTACACAGTCTTCTAGGACCAAGATAAGGCAGGAACAGTAAGTCTTGCTACATCTGCTGATTATTCTGCCTATGTCGAACCTAGGCACACAGTACTTTCCTAGGCTGGCAAATGTGCCTTAGCCAGCAACATGCTACGTAAGCAAAGCCTTCTGAATTAGGCGTCATGTGCAGTCTGTGCACAAGTGATCCAGAATGCAGGCTAATAAATATAGACCACCCGAGGACTTGGGGCTGGCTTTTATTTATATTTTATTTATTAATTTATTGTTAAATTTTTATACCACCCACTCAGCCAAAGCCGATTCCGGGCGGTTCACAACAGTGAGTAAAAACAGATAAAAACAAATAACACAGATAAAAACCAGCAATAAGAACCCACCCCTAAAAAGAGAGGGGTGCAGGAACTGAAGAAACTGTGGGGCAGGCATCCTTCCCTATATTAACCACCCAATGGAAGCCACCCCTCCACCTGCACCCCAAACTTGGCCTGCCAGCCAGGTTTTTAGTTCTTTTCTAAAGGGCAACAACTCTGTCTGGAGACACAGTTCCACAGGCAGGAGGTTCCAAAGGGCCGGTGCAGACACAGAGAAGGCTCTCCTCCTTGTGCCAGAGAGGCGAGCCCCCCTTGCCGATGGCACTATTAGAGAGCCCCTCCGGTCCGCTCTGGTTGGACAGACAGACGTCCTTAGGGTGATGCGGTCTCTAAGGTAACCTGGCCCACTACCATATAGGGCTTTAAAGGTCAAAACCAGCACCTTGAATTGCACCCGGAGGCAAACGGGTAACCAGTGCAGCTCCCGCAGCAGTGGTGAGGCATGGGCATAACGTCCACACCCCATCACCACCCGGGCCGCCGCATTCTGGACCAGCTGCAGCCTCCAAATGGTCATCAAGGGCAGCCCCATGTAGAGCGCATTACAATAATCTAGTCTGGAGATCACCAGAGCATGAGTGACCATGAGCAAAGAGTCCAGGTCCAGGAGCGTGTGCAACTGGCAAATCACCCGATGTTGGGCAATGGCCCTCCTGGCCACAGCCGCCACCTGTTCTTTTAGCAGCAGCCGCGAATCCAGGAGGACCCCCAAGTTGCGCTCCGGGTCGGTCTGGGGCAAAATAGCCCCATCCAAAATCAAAGATGGTAGCTCCTGGGATAGCACAGGACCCCCCATCCACAGCCACTCAGTCTTACTAGGATTTAGCTGTAACCCATTTGCCCCCATCCAGACCCCAACAGCCTCCAGACAGCTGGAAAGGACTTTGACTGCATCACTGAGGATCCCCACGGGCCGAGATGTACAACTGTGTATCATCCACATACTGATGGTACCACACCCCGTGGGAATGGATGATCTCACCCAGCGGATTCATGTAGATGTTAAATAGGAGAGGAGAGAGTACCGAGCTCTGAGGCACCCCATATTTTAGGGACCTAGGACTGGACTTCTCGCTCTCCAACCACACCGACTGGGTCCGGCCCCTCAGAAATGAGGAAAACCAGGACCACACAGTGCCCTGGATCTCCAATCCTCATAGCCGTTCCAGAAGGATACCGTGGTCAACGGTATCGAAAGCCGCTAAGAGGTCAAGAAGAGCAAGGATGGACGGATGACCGCCATCCCACTCTCGCCAGAGATCATCCATCAGTGCGACCAATGCAGTCTCAGTACCATATCCAGGTCTAAATCCTGACTGGAAGGGGTCCAGATATTCTGCTTCATCCAGTACCCCCTACAACTGATGCACCACTGCCTTTTCCAATACTTTCCCCAAAAAGGGGAAGTTGGAAACAGGTCTGTAGTTGGTTATGACTGCTGGATCGAGGGATGGCTTCTTCAGGAGGGGGCACACCAAAGCATGTTTCAACCATGCAGGAAATATCCCCTCCCGAAAAGACACATTAATTATAGCCCCGACCCAGCCACCTGTCACCGTCTTGGAGGCTTTTACCAGCCAGGCGGAACAGGGATCCAATGGACAAATAGTGGCGCGGACCACTGCAAGGAGCCTGTCCACTTCATCTGGGGCAAAAGGATCAAACCGATCCCACATAACACAGCAAGACTGTGCACTGGCTCTCCCCTGACCCTCCCCATCCACGCCAAGGTTAAACCCTGAGCGAATCCAATCAATTTTCTCCACCAGATGGTCAGCAAAGTCCTCAGCCGACCCCTGCCAACCAGGCACAGCCCCCCCCCCTACCAAGGAGGGACCTGGTCACCCGAAACAGGGTGGCTGGGCGATTATCAGCGGAGGCAATAAGGGAGGTGAAGTATTGCCTCCTCACCACCCCATCACCACTAGGTAGGCTCTAATAGCGGCTCTAGCTAGTGTCCAATCGGAATCGTTCCTGGTCTTCACCCAGCGTCGCTCAAGGCATCTCTTTACCCGTTTGAGCTCCCATAGTTCTTCCGTGAACCACGGGGATGACCTAGCTTCGCAGGCTCTGAGAGGCCGTAGTGGAGCAATTACATCTAAGGCAGCTGTTGTCGACCCACACCACAGGTCAACAAGTGCCTCGGGCGAATCGTGTTGCCGATCCAGGGGAAAATCCCCCAGTTCCCTCTGGAATCCATCCAGATCCATCAGTTGCCGGGGGCAGGCCACTTTAATAGGCCCTGCCTCCCTACGATGAAGTGTCACCCCCAGAAAGTCTAGAGCCACCAGATAGTGATCTGACCATGGCACAGGTGTTATGTCTAGCTTCTGTAATCTCAGATCACTCTGCCACCGCTCCGACAAAAAGACTAAATCTGGTGTGTGGCCACTGCCCCAGGTAGGGCCCCGAATTACCTGAGCCAGGTCCATAGTTGCCATGGAAGCCATGAACTCCTGAGCCACCCCGGAACCGGACCCCAGCAAAGGCAAATTGAAGTCCCCGAGAACCATCAGTCTAGGGAACTCCAACGCCAACGCTGAGACAGCCTCGAGGAGCCCAGGTAGAGAGTCCCTTACCCTGCAAGGGGGCAGGTACAGGAGCAGGGCCTCACAACCCAGAATTTGTGGAGCAGTGGCCCTGGTGACTCCCAGTGACTCCCTGGCTATAATGGCAACACCACTGCCCTTGCCCTCATCCCTAGGCTGGTGCCAAACGCCAAACCCGGCCGGACACATCTCTGATAGAGGCACCCCATCCTCTGGTCTCAGCCAGGTCCCAGTGATGCATGCCAGGTCGGCCCTCTCCCCCAGAATAGAAACTTGTATTAGGGGCGCCTTACTACAGACTGACCTGGCACTCATCAGCAGCAGCCTAAGGGTGGTCACCCTGGATCAGCTGCTCAGGACCTAGAGGTGAAACCGGGGGGGGGGGGCAGAACATGGGACAGATACTAAGCATCGGTCCCGCATTCCCTGAGTGCAGCCCGCCCCGCGGTTCCTGCTATAACGCCCCATGCCCGTCACAACCTCTAAATGGGCCCCTGGAACCTCCACCATTAACCCAGATGGAGTGTCACCCCGCCTTCCCGGCTGGCAGGGCCATTTCTCCCTCCCTCCCTCCCTCCCTAACCCACTTAAAACATACCATCTCAGTCTCTCTACCCGTGTTGATGGTCCTGGCGAGTTCCGACTGGCCGCAAGAGTCTCCAGGGCGGCGGCGGAAATCCTGGCGCGACTGCCGGCCTTTTGACCCCCCTGCAGGGAGGTGGGAGCATGGGACGCCGATGGTGGAGGTGGTCCCAACAAGCCCTGATTGGCTGCAGGTGTCTCCAGAGCAGCGGTGGAAATTCCGCCGTGGCCGCTGGCCCTTTGAGCCCCCCGCAGGGAGTCGGGAGCCTGGGACGCCAATGGTGGGGTGGTCCCAGCAATCTCCGACTGGCCGCAGGTGTCTCCAGGGCAGTGGTGGCGTAAGCTCTGCCCCAGCCACTGGTCTACCGAGCCCCCCGCAGGGGGGCGGGAGCCTGGGATGCTGACGATGGGGGTGGTCCCAGCAATCTCCAACTGGCCACAGGTGTCTCCAGGGTGGCAGTGGGAGTTCCTCCGCGGCCGCCAGCCTTTTGAGCCCCCTGCAGGGAGGCAGGAGCCCGAGATGCCGATGGTGGGGTGGTCCCAGTGAGCTCCAACTGGCCATAGGTGTCTCCAGGGTGGGGTGGAAATCCCGCCATGGCTGCTGGCCTTTTGAGACCCCGCAGGGAGTCCGGAGCCCAGGATGCCGATGGTGGGATGGTCCCGGCGAGCTCCAAACTGGCTGCAGGTGTCTCCAGGGTGGTGGTGGAAGTTCTTCCGCAGCTGCCAGCCTTTTGAGCCCAACACAGGGAGGCGGGAGCCCGGGACGCCGATGGTGGGGTGGTCCCAGCGAGCTCCAAACCAGCCGCAGGTGTCTCCAGGGTGGTGGTGGAAGTTCATCCATGGTCGCCAGCCTTTTGAGTCTCCCGCAGGGAGGCGGAAGCCCAGGACACCGATGGTGAGGGTGGTCCCAACGACCTCCTGGCAAAGGGAGGAGGGGTGGAGGCTGTTACCATCATACATCAGTCTTGCATGCCTTCCTTGAGTTCAGCACCTTGACTCCCATGGACCTTTACAACATATGGTGACCCCGATGTGTCTACTTGGGAGTAGCAGAGCAGTTTTGATTGGAAAGCATCTCCGATTGGAACTCAGTACAAGCTCGAGGGAGGCAGCACACTCACACGCCGGCAGACCTCATGCAAAGGAACGGATGCGTTCCCAAGCCGGGGAAAGCTGAGATCCAGAACAACCGAAGGCAGAGCAGCGGATGCCTGGCAACCAAGGCTGCAATCCCTATCCATCAGCCAAACCTGAGGGACATCATCCTGTGCTTCACAACAAAGTTAGTAAGATACCTAGAGCTCAGCTCCTTTTACAGAAAGCGAAACCACCAATATCAAGAATTTATTGTTCGTTTAAATATTCCCCCCTAGCTTTAAAAATCAAGAAGTCCCAGGAGTCCCGGGGAGGGGGAGAAGTGGGGGCTAAGGAAAGAAAATAAATCTGCTTCCCCCTCCTCCTTAAAAAAAAGGAGTCAGGCAGGCAGGATGCTTCCCAGTTCGTGTTTTTCTCTCTCCTTCCTGCTTGGTTGTCTTTCTGTTCGCCATTCACGCAGATGGGGATCCTAAACCCCTTTCCTTACAGCGGTGCTCTTTGCTCCCCTCTCAGTTGCTAAATTCTAGTGAAGATACTCAGCACTGGCTTAAAAAAACTTGGGAGGAGGATTTGGGAATTATAATAAAAGATGAGAGCTGGAAAAAGAAATGGACCCATAGAAGTATGAAATCACTTTCAATAAAGGAAAAAGAACATAATTGTAAAGTACTTTGGAGGTGGTATCTCACTCCAGCCAAATTACATTTAATAAATAATAAAAACTCTGATTTATGCTGGAAATGTAATAAAGGAAAAGGGGCTTACATTCATATGTGGTGGCTGTGTGATAAAATGAGGAATTTCTGGGATGTTATAGAAGAAGAATTGAATAAAATATTAAAAATAACAATAGTGCTAAGTCCAAAGATAGTATTATTAGGTGAAGTGGATGATTTACATCTGGAAAATAATAAAAAAGAATTATTGTTATCTTTATTGATGGTAGCCAGACAGCTAATTGCCAAGGAATGGAAGAGTGGAAATAATATTAATAAAGTTAGATGGTACGCAGATGTTTGGCAATTGGCTCTCAATGAGAAATTAACTATCCAAGTTCACCAGAAAAAGGGGTTACCAATAAAGACACCATTTTGGGAGATTTGGGGTTCCTTTGTCAACTTCGCTTTATTAGGTGATAACAAGTTTAACCCAAGCCCTGACATGATCCAATTTTGGAAACAGAATTGAAGGTAAATGGTCAAGAAACCCCTGCCGACATCCCCCGACAGAGCACAGGTGGCCGGGTTATATTGTTTTATTGCTTTAGGTATTTTTTATAATGTATAGATTTGTTACTGTATTATTTTTTGTATTATTTTCATTATTTGTTTTTGTATTATTTCAGTTCTTAATAAAAGCTTAATAAAATTTAAAAAAAAACAAGTTCAGATTCTCCATCTGTGTCAGTTCCTCTACAACCTATTATCAGAGGTCATTATCGGTGTTCTGGGTGTGCGGTTTGCCGGTTTGCTATAGTAACCAAATCAGTAGTGATTCCGGATAGGAAGGCTCCACATAAATTACTAAACTTTACCAATTGTGACTCTTGCCATGTTATATATCTCATCACATGCCCATGCAACAAAAACTACATCGGGTTAACTTCTTGCCCTCTGAAAGTTTATATCATGGAGCACCTCTCCCAGATATGGAGTCAGATACTAACAGCTCCCCTGGTCTCCCACTTTATAGAAAAAGGACACTGTTAAGATGACTTAAGATTTGTTGCGCTAGAAAAATTATCCTTTAAGAAATATGAAAGGGTTAATGCTGATAACATGTTGCAACGCAGAGAAGCTTTCTTTGTTCACCTTTTTCATTCTATGTCTCCGCATGGACTTAACCATGATCATGAGCTCAGTTGCTTTTTGTAATTTTATAACAGGCGTTCACTTTAAGAGATGAGTTTTACTTCTTCCATGGACTACAGCTGTGTATACTGAAGCCTCTGGTTGATTGTTTGCAGCTGTTAACTTTAGGGAGTGTAAGTCTACCTCGAGTTGTTCTTTAGATAACGTCGTATGCACTAAAGAATAGACAAAGAGAAATTGTATGATATAAGAAAAATAATACAAGAAGGTATGTTTTATTGTCTTAGTTTTCTGTGTAAAATATTAAGATTCTGGTTTGTATTAGCTTATCCCATGAACTGTTTATTACATTATGTATTATAGGTTGTTCTATGTAAATATATGTGATATGATAAATGTTATAATAGTATGTACACTTATAGATTGTAATTATGTTAATTTGTATTAAAGAAAACCCAGAAGAAGCTTTGGTGAAAGGTTATATATCGAAATAGCTTCGGTTTTTTTTAACCTGACTATAAGGAATTTACTATACAATAAACTCTGTTTTCTTAGATGGATTTTGCTTATTCTACTTGTATTACACCGTCCTACTATATTTATCTTGATACAAGGCATTGTGTTCTAAACAGTTACCTTTATTTATGTGTAAAATAATTGTTTTCATTGGTCACTGAATGGTTACCCCAGCCCTGATCCATTCAAGGGGCAGGCTTGGGAAACTATGACAAGGATTGGCAGGAAAAACTTCCCTGGTCCCTGGATGCCTGCTTAAGCAACAGGGACGAGGGGGTGAGGAGGAGGGGAAAATTCCAGCTAGAGAAAGGGGCCAGAGTGACCCCCTCCCTGCCAAGCCGGTTCTTCAAAGGAAGACTTTTTCCTTCTTCAAGGACTTAAGCTGTAACTCCCTCATTCCAAAGTCTGCTTGGCAGATTTAGCACCCAGGGCAAAGGAAGAAGGAGTGGTGGTAATAAGTAAGTAGAGAGAAGGACAGAGAAGGGGAGTGAAAGAAACTGTATGTAAAGAGGAAGCAAGGAGGGGTGTAGAAACAGAAGTCGGAGCAAGGGCAAAGATAAGTCGATAAGGAGGAAGAGAAGCAGGGATGCATAATGGAAGCGACAAATGTAAAAGATACAGATTGGCAAATGTAAAGGGAGGAAATTTGGCATCATGGGAAACCTTTGCTGGAGCAGGGGAGGCGGTCTTTTCACAGCGTCGTGAACTGTGGATGGACTGTCCCTCTGAGTTTTCACCCAGCTAGTGTTTTCTTCAAAAAGGAAAAAAATTCCATGGAATCTGGAGCACCTATCTACCCATCTCATTTCTGGTCAATGCATGTTAGTATTGTATAAGCAACTGTCTAAATGTTTCTAAGAATGTAGTATGAAATTACAGGCTCAAGTTTTGCATGAAATCTGATCCCTGGATGTCAGTTAATAGAACTTTGATCTAGATAAAAGGTTTCTAACCCTCTGTGTTATGAACAAAAGCTCACAACTTGAATTTATTTCCACAGCGATGCCCAATCCATTTAGATGACATGAATAATGATTTTCTTTTTGCAAACTTTTCTCCAAAGCATCACGTTTTAATGACAATTTATTTTCTTAACATGCCAAGTCCAAATCTTTTGTGTATGGTATAATATTAGCATTTATTTTACAGCTACTTCAGTTAATTAACCTTTCCTGGACAAGGGTTGTTGTCTTTCTCCACAGCGAAAGGAATCCAAGGGAGTGCTAACTGATAACATGTTTCTTCATTCTAATGTTTTCAGCCAAAGATTGTCTTTCTAGTTTGTTTATCCTACTGAAGTTTTGGTCTGCCAATTTACAGGGGGAAAGAAAAGATTAGCTTAGCTCCTGAGATAGTGCAGAGAGCAAAGAAGTCTTGTGCAAAACCAGTTTTGCATAAGATCCATATTTAACACTCAGGAGAACTCTAGCAAACTTCTGGGGAACCCTGATTGGACAAGGTTGCAATTCCAATTGGACGCAGGCCTCTGAGGGCCACCTTTCTCGCTGTTTGACAAGGCACATGCCAAAATAAGGCTAAGCAAGCATTGCAGGCAGTAAGCCATTTTTCTCAGCCGTAGCTACGTAGGTAGGCTTAGTCGGGGGCTATACGCCCATCCTAAACCTGTACATGATTTGAACTGATACCCCTTTTTTGCTGGACCCTCTCATGAGCTCCAGCCCGGGGGGGGGGGGCAGAAAATAGTGGAATGGGTATTTGTACAAAATAATTCTTCTGCAACAGGAGTTGGCAGTCACAGTCATTCACATTTCAAGATACGATTTGGCCAAATTAATTGTGTCTATCAATAAAGGGCTTTGTTGCTGTTATTCAGCCCTGTGCTCATTGTGTCTACAATACCTTCTAGATACCATCTGGCCATCTCATCTTTGGCTGTACCTTTCTTCTTTTACCCTCCACCTTCCCCAGCATCAAGGCTTTCTCAAGTGAATCCTCTCTTCTCATTTGATGTCAACTTCATCTTTGTTATTTGTCCTTCTAAGGAGTAGTCGGGGTTAATCTCTTATAATACCTATTTGTTCTCCTTGCTATCTAGGAAAATTTTGGAGCTCTCCTCCAGCACCACATCTCAAAGGCATCTATTTTTCTTTGATCAGCTTTCTAATGGTTCAGCTTTCACAGCCATACATTGCCATTGGCAATGCCATTGTTTTGATTATGCAGACCTTTGTTTGCAGTAGGATATCTCTATTCCTCATTATGTTCCCCGGGTTTTTTATACCTTGTCCCCCAAGAATCAGTCATCTTTTAGTTTCATAACTGCAATCTCCATTTGCAGGGATCTTCGTTCCTAAGGAAGTAAAATCTGTTACTGCTTTTACTTCTTCCCCATCCATTTTCAGGGACTGATATGGCCTGTTGCCATTATTTTCTTTTCTTCATGTTGAGTCTCAAGCCAGCTTATCCCACATGGGTAGAATAAATTGGCTCACACTGTTCTTTCCTTTAGAAAATAAAGAAAGGGGGAATTAGCCCCCCCACTGCATTTTACAGTTAATGCTCAGTCATATTATTATTTATCAAAGCTGCATCACAGCTAGCCTTTTTCTCTCTAATGCAGGTCAATTTCTGAAGCCCAGTCGGAACCACCACCTCGAGAAACCAAGCCCATCAGGTGCAATAATTGCCTAAAGATGACATCAGTTGTCCATAAGATGATTTTGGTATGCTTCTTACTTTAAGGGGGGTGGATTTGGCATTGGACATTTTGCACACACACATTGGACATTTTGCACATACACATGGACATGCAATGCTACTTTCATGAACAATGCTTTCAGTGAACACATTATTTTGCGTAAAATGGACTGTCACCTTCTATGGACATTTTGAGTTACACACCAAAAGGACAATTCATAAATATCTTAAGAGCTTCACCACAGAAGCTCAAGAACAACAGATGAATGTCTACTGCCATTTGCTTGTATTATTTTCACATCTCAATGTCCTTTTCATGCATTTGTACCATGTTCAAGTTGGTTTCTCAAGGGTTAATTCTTGTATACAAAATTGCATGTTACACATTTGCCCCTTTTCGATGCTACCCTCACTAGGAGATATCCTGGCCACGGGTGGGATAAAAATCACAGGGCCACACCGAAGGTTGAGCTTCCTGGAACCAGAGTAACCCCTGGCTATTGTAATTCATTATCTCAGTGTCAATCACACCTCTATTGTGTTAGAGAAGCATTTGCATAGTTACCAGAAGAGGTCACTTTGCCAAGTAGCCTAAACTGCCACCGGGAGGGAAAAAAAAGAGATTAATTCCTCCAGTTTAACATTAATGACACCCTTGCTAACAGTAAGCAAGCCACGGTCTTTATCACCTACAATTCCCTGATGGTTGCTTTATTTCTTCCCTTGCTTCTGGGGGGAGGGGTCCGGGCTTCTTCAGGGGACTTGACACCTGGCAGGGACTTCAACACCAGGCTCCAGTACAACATTTGGAAGAGACTTGCCAACCAATCTGACTTTTGCCTTGAACAAAACAAGGACCCTGCCTCGCTTTTGAGCACTTGCTTTCCAGTCTGCCATGCTTTGGGACATTGAGTAGGTGCCTAAACAGGTATTTGGACACTATCGCCATACTCAGGTAACAAAAACTTTGCCCACTGATGCAGTCACTCTAGCCACACTCCAAGTGGCCATCAGCCCAAACACACCTTATGACTGGCTGCTCCTCAGTTGAGGGGCGGCACCCCCATTACCTTAGCCCCATTAAAGAAACTTGGAAATGTAATCACTCAGACATTTTTTTTATTGAGTTTTTAATAGACATACAGAAAAAGAAAAGAAAACATTAACAGTACATTAACAATACATTACACTAACAAGTCCATAATATCATACTAATATCATACTTTCTTTGTTTGTTTGTTTGTTTGTTTGTCACTCAGACATTTTTGGTATAATGTACAGTCATGTTATTTTGCCCACACAATGGTCTTTCACTTGTAACCAGCATACTTGGATATGCCTGACAATGTATCAGATTCATATTGTTGCATAAGTCATTTAACACTGGTGCTCCCAAAAAGGGAAATGCTTACACTACACACATTCACCCCATGACCAGCCAGGTTCGCTCGAGCAGTCCAATCTTTAGCTGCTAGCCTTATAGGTGCAGTGGGTAATGCACATAAAACTGGTCAGCTGGCATGTGCCCTGGCCAAAGGTCTCAATCACATTTCTACAGCTATAGCTTTACTTAAGCCAAAAACAAATAGAAATTAGACACGTAGTATTGGATAATCGCACAGCTATTGATTACTTGCTTCTTCTCCATCACTTAGGATGTGAAACAGCTCACAATATGTGTTGCTTCAATCTCACAGACAACTCCCACAGAATCCAAAGCCAAATCACTGACTTGGACAAATAGTCACACACAGTCAACCGGACACCAACTGGAGGTGTTTGGAATGAGCTCTGGTCCTGGGTGCCGTGGAACTGGCTACTAACAATGCTTAAAGTCACTGCTGGCATTGTGGTAGTGGGAGTCATGCTATGCTGCTTTGCCACCCAGGACAGAGACCCCTAAGAAGCAATCATGCCTTGACAGCTTATGCCCTACACTTCCCAGGTTCTCAGCCAAGTTGCTTTAGAAAACAAAGAAAAAGGAATTGTGGGTTGCCCAGGTCACTGATTGGACAGCTACCTTTCCCATTGGGTTTGTTGGGCTTTGCAAACAATCCCGAGACCATCCTGGCTCGACTGGAAAGGCGATTGGGTACGGGCAAATAAGTAATAGGGAGCAACAGCGACTCCATGTTTCCTTGGCTGAGGGCACTGAAAGCAGTGGAACAGAAGTCAGCCAAATGTCACAATGCCTCGTAAACAACATACAGTGTCTGGCTCATGTCCACGAACTGAGCTGAGCAAAAGCAAAATGCAGCTAGACAAAATAGCTATGCATAGGTACACAGTCTTCTAGGACCAAGATAAGGCAGGAACAGTAAGTCTTGCTACATCTGCTGATTATTCTGCCTATGTCGAGCCTAGGCATGCAGTATTTTCCTAGGCTGGCAAATGTGCCTTAGCCAGCAACATGCAACGTAAGCAAACCTTCTGTATTAGGGGTCATGTGCAGTCTGTGTGCAAGTGATCCAGAATGCAAGCTAATAAATATAGATCACCCGAGGACTCGGGGCTGGCTTTTACCATCATACATCAGTCTTGCGTGCCTTCCTTGAGTTCAGCACCTTGACTCCCACGGACCATTACAACAAAAAACCATATAGTTTATCTTGGGCTACACTATGAGTGAACAAGATTTGTGTATGTGAGGACAAAGTTTCTATTCTCAGTATCAAATGTGAGCCACAACCTGGAAAAGCAGGAAAACAACAACATTTAAACCTAGAATCGCCCCGATGTCCATTTTTAGTTTCACAGAAGAGGAATGAAACCAAAGCAATTGTATTATGTGTGCCTTATTTTAATAGTTGTTGTTCAGTCACACAGTTGATTCCAAGTTTTCTCCGTCGCGTTCTCTCTTTAGTCAGCTATAGAGCCTTGCAGAGCTCTGCGTGTTCGATTCCCGGCTGGGAAAAAAGAACTCCGAGTACCCGGTGCCTTGCCTCTTGGCTACCGCAGTACTTACACGCAGGAGCTCGATCCCTGGATAGGGATCCTTCAGCGATTCTTATTCTTTTAGGGAGACATGGCTCCCAAGCGAAAGGCCCCGGCAATGAAGTCACGGCCGAGGGGAAGAGCTTTTCCTGGCCCTGCATTGGATGGGGGCCAGCCTTTGGGTCGGAGGACCAGGGCTGCACCCCCACAGCGGGGCAGTGATAGACCCTTGCCCACTGGTACCAGTGGGGCCGGTCAGGATAACACTTGGCAGCCGGGTGCCAGCTTTGTAGCTGGTCAGGTGCAGGCTGGCCCCTCTGGGGCTTCGGCCATGAGTGCACCTTTGCAGGCCCCGGGACAGGGTGGCCCAGGGGGGCCTGGTGCGGGTGTCCGCCCCACAGCTTCTCGGCCCCCCATTGGCCAGAGTTTTGGGCATGGCCCTATTCTGGCCCTGGCTCCCCTTTTGGGTTGCCTTTTCCTCAACTGCCTAGTGGGCTGTCCGGCCCACCCAGCCCGCTTTATACTGGGGGCTCTGGGGCAGTGGATGCTCTGTTAGCTGAGATGGCAGTGCTGTTAAGCATCCTTGGGCATTGCACAGCCTCCTTCGGAGGGGGGCGCTACTCTTTCTTCAACAGGGGCCCCTTTGTCGGCCCCGGCTACCTTGCCGGCCGCAACGCTTCAGCGGGCGGCCAACCGGGTTGAGCTGCTTGAGACGGTCCAGCCGGCCCCAGCTGGTGTCTCGCAGCTCCCCGTTCGACCTGATGTCCAGGCTGGGAGCAGTCAGGGGTAGTCCCAGAGCTCGATTCCGGTCGCGAGCTCTGACGCCCACCGTGGGCCAGAACCCCCGGTGGGGGCGGCTCACGGGGGTGCACCTAGTGAGTATCAGGTTCAATTTAGTGCACCAACACCACAGCCCACTTACAGTGGTGGGGTTCAGTGGCCCTGGCCTCGTCAAGTTGATGCGAGCGGGCATCAGTTACCATCCTATCCCAGTATCCCATGGTTTCTAAATGGTCCCTCGTTAAGGGCGGGGGTGTCCGCCCCTGGGGCAGTGGCGAGCATCGCGGGGGCTGTCCAGGTCCCACTGCGTATGCCCTCTATACAGAATGTGCCGACGATGGCTTTGCTGACGGCTGGTTATTCCGTGCCCCTGGGTGATCATTTGTCACAGGTCACGAGGGATAAGATCTGGTGAGGGGAGTACATGGATATATTCTCCCTATTGAACCGTGAGCCCACTGAGGAAGAGAGAGAGAGGGACAGGACGACAGAGACAAAGAGCTGTCCCGTCGTCATAAGCCACCGCGCACCTGGGCCAACTGGTTGCCGGCATACCTTATATATATGGTGGTATGCCTCAGGGCTCGGCCTGATTGGGCCATCCCGATGGTTCAATCCCTTGATAATATTTACAGGGCGATGGTTGATTTCATGGGCCCATCGTAGTTGGCCTACGATGAGGAATTTGGATGAGGGTGGCCCTACATCCTGAGATGAGGTGGGATGAGCCCTGTCAGCAATTGTTGCTCTTGTACATGACTCCCACGTGACTGGCGCCTGGTGATAGGTACCATTGTGGTCATTCTGTGCAGCGGGCTGCTGCAACACAGGCTCCACGCTAACCGGTGGGGCAGGGGGTTCCAGCCCTCCTGCTGTGTTGGACCTGCTCAGCTAGCGACGTGTGTACTAAGCGCCAGTGTCGTTACCGACACGAGTGTCCCCCCCTTTTGCGCTGGCCCCTACGCCGCCTCTGCATGCCCGCGGGTTGGTGGGTTACGGGGCAGAGGTAGGGGTGCACAGGGGGCGATCAGAGCTCCGTCTGACGGAACTAGCCATGTCAAAGCCCCCCTCCCCAATTAGTGTACTCATGCTGGAGCGATGGCTCTCAGCTTATCCAAGAAGGGATGATGCGAGGTACCTGCTGGAGGGTTTCCAATGGGGCTTTCGTATTCCATTCGGGGGTGTTAGGGGCCCCAAGATGCTACTAATTTAGTTCCCTTGAAAGGTAATGAGGAAGTTGCTGCACTGAGCACAGCTAAGGAAGTTGAGACTATGAGAGTAGCGGGCCCCTTCTTGGAACCACCTTTCCTAATTTGAAGGTCTTCCCTATGGGTTAGTACCGAAGTAGAACCAGGGTGAATGTCGTCTAATCCTCCATTTAGCTTACCCTGCGGGTTCTTCGGTCAGTGATGCCATTCCTGATGACCTTTTTCAGTCAGGTAAACGTTGTTTGTTCAGCCCCTACGAGTGGTATGCTTATGCGGTCCCGGTGCTTTCCTGGCACAGTGTGATATGCACTCGGCTTTCTGATTACTGCCAGTGCACCCAGGGGATTTTGAGCTATTGGGTTTTAGGTTCCAAGGGAAATTTTACTTAGATAAGGCCATGCCTTTTGACTGCTCTATTTCATGTTCGACTTTCGAACGATCCGGTACTTTCATTCAGTGGGCCTTTGCTCGCAGGTCGGGGTCCCGGTCTCTAGCCCATTACCTCAATGACTTTTGGTTCGGGGGTGAACGGGGCTCGGACACGTGCACGCGTCTCCTCACTAAATTTCAGACACTCATGTGGGAACTGGGTGTCCCCTTAGCACCTGAAAAGACCGAGGGCCCAGCTACTAAGCTCACATTGATAGGCATTGGAATTGACTCTGTCGCACAGGCATCCGGGTTACCCATGGATAAGGTGGCTCGGATCTCTGCGGCGATTTTGGCATTGATTGCCAAACATAAAGTGTCCCCTCATGAGCCGCAGCTACTTCATGGCCACCTTAACTTTGCCTGCGGGGTGGTTACACCCGGCAGAGCACTGGCCAGGCACCTGTGTGACGCCATGGCTGGCCTGTTAAACATCACCAAAGGGTCCAGCTGATCAGGAGCATACGGGCGGACCTTGCGGTCTGGCTCAAATTCCTCCAGGGTTTTAACGGGGTCTCTTCCTGGAGATCAGACCTTATGGTCTGCCCTAGATTTCAAATACGGTCGGATGCCTCCAGCTCCCTGGGTTATGGGGGTTTACTCTGAGGGTAGGTGGACTTACGGCTGAGGGCATCACGCATGGCTTGGCACGGATCGCCTCCGCGATCTTACCTTCCTTGATTTTCTTCCCAATTTGGGGAGCACTGATGCTATGGGGTGATGAGTGGGCCAACTCAGTGGTCCATTTTTGGTGTGACAATGCGGCAGTGGTGCACATTGTCAACACCCAGACGTGCAAATCCCCCAGGGTCATGGCATTGGTTTGTCAATTCTTTTTGAGAAGCCTACGCCTAAATGTGCTGTTCAGGGCCAGACATGTTCCAGGTATTAATAACGATATTGCTGATGCTTTATCCCGCCTGCAGATCCCCCGGTTCCGTGCCTTGCTCCGGAAGCAGAGGGATTCCACTCACCACTCCCGGCCGATATTTGGACGTTTGGCGAGGAGAGGCGAACCGGGCATGACATTGGCACCTCGCACGCGTAAGGCGTATCAACATGCCTTCATGCGATTTAGAACTTTTTGCGAGTAATGACAGTTACCTCAAGTCTGGTCAATATCAGTGGACCAGGTTTTACAATGCATGTTTATTTTCGCAGTCAGGGTTGGTATTATAGCCTTCAGGCTTTCGGCACTGGCATTTATGGCCGACGTGAAGGGGTTTCAATGACTGCGTGAGTTACTTCTGCATGTGTTTTGGAGGGGTGGCCACATGAACGTGTCCGCCGCCCGGACACGCGTCACCCAGTTCGCCAGAGTTTCTGACCCACCTTGCACGAGGCTGGCATGACTTATGTTTGGATAGGTGTGAATTGGCTCTGGGTCACGCAGCTACCACGGTAGCCTTTTTGGAGCGCTCCGCATCAGTGAGTGGGTGCCAGAGTTGGTACCATTGTGTAAGGCGGATGTGTCTCGTAGGGGCACTGGAACTCGACGATGTCTATGTCACACATGAGTGGGCTCAATTGGGGATGCGGTCCTCAAAGGTTGTTCAGCACGGCGTAGGCAGTGGAGTTAGACTGCTACGAAGTTTCATTGGAGACATCTGTCCGGTTGGTGCCCTACATGAATTTTCGGCAGTGCCTGCTGCGCGCCCCAGCCTGTTTTTCTGCCACCAGGATGGGTCTACCCTTACCAAAGTAAAGTTAGTGAGGGTGACCAGTGCCACGCTTCGCGGTGTGGGGCCCGTTTTGGCACCCATTTATTTAGGTTAGGTGTCGCGTTG